>BSBK01005392.1:1395000-1582500 GCA_027943335.1 Chamaecyparis obtusa
TTAACTTTAACATTTTCTTGCTACAATATACAAAGAAATTTAATAGGAGAAACACTATACAATAAAATACAAGATTTTTACAAGCATATCACATGCTATAGGCATTTACATGACCTTTTTATTCAACTTTTTTTCACACAAGGCATTATAGCCCTTTTTTTTTTAACTCAAATAACAAGGACAAGTCAAAAACTTCATTTCCTCCATTAAAACCAGCAATCTAATCCTTTGTAAAATCAGCAAAAAGAAGCCACAAGACCATGGAGGCTCACCTCCCAACCTAGGCCATTACATGGCCACCCCGAGCTTGGAGAAAAAAAAGATGGATGAGAGTTGTGTGTGTGTGGAAATTGTACCTGATCTGTAGACACAACACTTCTGTAAAACATTAGAGGTTAGCAAAAATTGAAATCGTGCAAAATTGAAATCTAATCTAACCAAGCGATCTACTGCCTTCTAATAGGTGCGAGATTGATGTTCTTAGATTGCTATCAAGATCAGTGACCTAGACGACACCTAAATGAAGGATTTGAATGCAAAACTGATATGAAATATGAATGCAATTAATCTATTTTTTTTAATTTTCTATGCAATAATAATGAAAAACTGATATGAATCTGTGCTAATATGAAAATTGATCTATGCTAAAATGATCTAACAATGATATGAAAAAGAATCTAAATGAATGTAAAAAAAACAAATTAATCTCACAATAGCCTTGATTCGTAATAAGCTTTGATTCTCCAGATGTCGATTCTCCAGCATAAGTTTGCACAATTATGAGATTCTGTGGATTTGAGAGATGATTTATGAAGAGCTAAAGCCTTAATTTATAGAAATCCAGGGCTTTGGAGGTTCATGGGAAAAAAAGCCATAAATCACTCAAATAACCCAGGTTGATTTTTGAGTTATTTTTAAATAAAAGATAATTAACTCACAAAAATATGCAAAAGCAAAGTTTAACTCAAAATAGAGTTTAGCTTTAATTGATAATTGATAGTTGTCTGCTTTTCTGATTGTGCATGTTTTATTTATGAATTAATTTAATAATAAAGTGATTTATTTCCAACTTAACTGCTTTTAAAAATAAAATAATTGATTTATGGTTAATCAATCATTTTTTCAAACTTTTATTCCAAAAATAATATTATTAAATATGACAACTTGCTTTAATTAATTAAATAAGAATTTAATCAATTAATGATAGGAATTTTGATTTATTGTCAAAATTAAATAATAATAATTGGGAATAAATATAATTAAATTCAATTAAATAATTAAGTGGCAGTATTAAATCTAATTAATTAAATATGCAAAATATTCAATTAATCAAATTTTAGGATAAATGTGATTTATCGCTAAATAATTATAAAATTAAAGATAATTATGATAAATAGGAATATTGCTAGGAATATTCCCTGATGCAGAATTTAAGATAATCAATTAGGATTTGATGATGTTCAGATGTGCCTTTGGTTAGGACTTCGATGTCAATTTTGTTCGATATGATGATGCAAGAGGTTAATGAACTTATAGACCATTTTTGGGGTATTACATTTTGCCCCTCTTTGAATTACTATGCGAAGCGCAATGGTTCAAAGATAGTCTATGTTTGATAGAGATATGAAACTGATTCGAAATTCATAATTGATATGAGACAAAAGCTGATTGATATTGATTTGATATGAAGATAATAGGTCTTGAATGACCAAAGATAATGTTCACTGTAGCAGTGATGAACCGAGGATTGCGAAAGAAAGTGTCAAAACACCTGATTCTGAACCTTAGGATTGCAAAGAAGTGAGTGACCGGTTCTAAACTCGATTGTCTTAGTAGAACTAGTAGGTATCACATCCAAACCCTTTAATTGCCGAAGAACCAAGGAAAGAACACTATGATCCAATGGTTGCAAAAACTAATACAGTTTACAAGATTAGGAGAATACTAGATTGATATGGATCTTGATGAATCTAATATGCCCCAAGTGATGATAGATTTGCCCTAAGCGATGAGGTCTTTTTTGATGAATCAGTAACTAGACATGATTGTTGTCTTGATTACTAAGGAAGATATGATTTTAGCAAAGATATGATTTCAAATTAGATTACAGACTTTGAATGATGTGCAATACCATGCCCCCCTTCGGGATTAAAATTGAAATTTGACAAGAAAAGTCAGCATTGATAGTTTAGATGCATGTTAATTGATTTGAGAAGTGGTTAAACACATCCGGGAATGCATTCTGCATTGTTGGAGGGTCCAAAAGACCAAGTTTGACTAGGTTAAACCATGAGTTGACCATAGTTGACCAAGTTTGAAATTTAGATAGTATGATGTTAGATAATCAGTTAAGTTGAATACTAGATTCCTGTGATGATTGAAGGTCGAATGTGCAAGTAGTTAATAATATGAATGATCTCAGATTTGAATTTTGATCCTGAAAAAGGATTCTACTTGCTATTTCTTTGGAGGAACCTTCGTGTGAGATTTGGCTCTTGTTAGATTTGAAGATGCGAGTGGAGAATTGTTTAAGCATTGAAGTTTGTTTAATCATTGTGAGATTATGCAACATGCAAAATGCAAATAGACATGTAAAATGAAATGCAACCTAAGACCTAGGACCTAGTCACTGATCATGTGTTGATTTGTTATCATCATTGAACTTTTAGGTAACTGGATAAATCAATACAATGCCCACTAGCTATGAAACCATAGACATATGAATATCAATTTGTATGCGCAAGAATCAATACAACACCCACTGGTCAATGACCATGGATATATGAATATTGATTTTATTTTCGGAATGTCAGACTAGATATAAGCACCAAGGCATAAATGTCAGGATGACCTGAATATCATGTCCATTTTGATATAGCAATTTGTATAAGCATCAAAACATAAATGTCGTGATGACCTGAATATGCCTTGCGTTACAAACACATCAAGCAGTCAAGAGATCATTCTAAATCCAGTGTGAATTACCCGTAGTGACCCTTTATCGTTCACATCCTTAGGTAAGATCGTGTTTCACAGTAGGAGAAAGAACTCACTCAAAAAGATAATAGTTAGATCAAACTTCTTTGAATTTTCTAGGTATCAATGGTCCAGGTACGCATGGCCATCCAATTTGAGATAGAGGCTCTTATAGTCGGACACCATTTCAATCCAAAATTTCCAAAGATGTTAGATTTTCACATACAAGCAGAAGACAAAGAAAAGATTATGCCCCTAGTCATCACTCTCTAAATCCTATAAAAGAGATCATCAAAGAGCTCGAAGGGACACAATATGCAAAAATCTCAATGCGAATCAGTAAGCATACAAGGAGATAAAACCATGAAAAGCACAGATTGTTTTCAGTTTGTATTTGATTGTTGTTGTAGATGCAAAATCCTTTTTGGAGACGAGACAAACTTGACTAACTCAAATGAAGCTTCAAAGGACTATGACTGGATATGATACATCTAAGATATACTGGAGGCCATAGGATATAACATTGATTGCCCCCAAGTGTTAAGCATTGATAGGATACACACGCTTTAGCTGAGTGGTGTACAGACTGACTTATTGAAAACAAACTAGGAGATATGTACAAACTAAAGCAAGACTGAAAGTTGGGAAAGACCAAGATTGCGCTAATAGATGGAGCATTTTGAAACAAGTGGCACCCGTTTGTCGGGTTTTCACCATCTTGGCAGAGATTCTATTTTTTCTACCAAGCTGCCTGTTTCCAGGTTTTCACCAAGGCACTTTTTTTTTCTCATTTTTTTGTATTTTTCATTTTTCAATTTTTTTGTACTTTTGATATTTTTTGATTTTTTTGTGAATCATCAAGGCACCTATTGCTAGGTTTTCACCAAGATGTTCATTTTTTCAGGACATTTTCTAATTTTTAAGATTTTTTCAAGACATTTTACCATAGATTGAATGCCTTAGGCATATAATTTCTTCAGATGGAGAATGTTGATTGGTTCTCAGAGCTGTTCTCCTCTAGTCATTGAGAGTTGATAGGCACCAGAGCCAAAAGTAGTAGTGATTACAAAGGGACCCAACCAATTGGGTTCAAACTTCCCCTTGCGTTCTCGATGGGATTGATTTTTAGGATTTTCTCTCAAGACTAGATCACCAACCTGAAATTATCTGTGTCTGACTTTCTTGTTGTAGCCTCTAGACATTCTCTTTTGATAAAATTTGAGATGATCATACGCTACTTGTCTGCGCTCATCTAGTAGTTCAAGTTCTTGCAACCTAGACACTCTGTAGTCATCATCAGTTACTAGACCATGCATTATGATTCTTAGTGATGGGATTTCGACCTCAATAGGTAGTACCACTTCAGACCCATAAACTAAAGTGAAAGGTGTAGCCCCAGTAGGTGTTCTAATACTTGTTTTGATACTAGTTCTGATACTTGTTCTGATATTGGTTCTAATACTGGTTCTGATACTTGTTCTGATACTAGTTCTGATATTGGTTCTGATACTGGTTCTGATACTTGGTTCTGATACTAGTTCTGATACTAGTTATGATACTAGTTTTGATACTTGGTATACTTGATAGCATCTTTTTCCATTGCAAACTCCCAAGCAAGATCATATCATGCAGTCCCAATGTCTAGCAAGGTGGAGAACAAGAGGGATTAGCAAGTTGGTGGATGAGATGGAAGACAAGAGAATGAAGGAGAATGAAGGGAAGAAATCCTCAAGGGAAAACTCCTCAAGAATACCCAAGCTAGGGAAAAAAATTTATGTAAAGCGCATTTGGACAAGCAATGAAAGGCCAGCATAGGATAAGTCACAAAAGCGTAATGCAAGAGCAGGAAAGGATGCAGTCCAAAGGAGTAGACATGTCAAGAGGCTTCATAGCATCATGTTTTACTCTTTCTTTTATTAGATCAAGACCAAAGGGGAAAAGGATAGCGACAGGTGAAAATGAATGGAGGAAGATGGATATGAAGGCTAAACAGGAAGGGAATGAAGCAAGATCATCATAAGACAACTCACAAAATAGCCAAATGTTCATGTATAGGTCAACCTTGTCAAGATCAAAGAGAGAAGATGGAATGAATGAAATATGTAGAAGAACTACGCATGATGCCTGATTGTGAGGTTTTCATCATGGTACTTATCCAAGGCACCACAAGGGAGTGGTTTTCACCATAGGATGAATTTATTTCTCTTTACTTTTGCTACCAAGGTGCCTGTTTCCAGGTTTTCACCAAGGCACATTTTCAAATTTTATTTTTTTTCATTTCTCCTTTTTTTTTTTTTGTGGAAGAAGGCAAGCTCTTTAGATAATGCTCCTTGAAAGGATAAATCATAATATGCCAAGGATTCAAAATGATATGCTCAAAGATGCTGATAGGAAAAAGAAGATAGAAGAGGAAAATGGAGGATAAGGTTTTATGTAAAGCAAGTGAGGTTGGAAGATAGGAGGAATAGACAAATGAGCACTAATACATTTGGGGTGACATTGCGACGGCCATTTGCGACGGCAGGCAAATGTCATGTGGTTTTGCTCTTTTTTTTTCAAATATAGCCCGACACCGTCGCAATTTGCAACGACAATACATTTGTAACTGTCGCAATTGCGACGTTGTCGGGATATAAGCGCAAAATTTAAAAGGAACGTTGTCATGTGTGTTTTGAACAGCGCCGTAACCCTCCGCGAAATCACATCATGATATAACGGCAAACAAAATAAGAACGTTGTCATTTGTGTTTTCAACAGCGCCGTAACCCTCCGCGAAATCACATCGGGATATAAGGGCAAAAAAAACAAGAACGTTGTCATTTGTGTTTTCAACAGCGCCGAGAGAGATTCCCTCCGCGAAATCACAGCTACAATTTCTGAGTACGTTGGGTTTATTTTTCTTTTGTCATTATTATGTAATCTGGTATTCAGCTGTTAGAGAGCTAAAATACCCAGAAATGAGGACATATCTATGTTGAATTTATTGTTAGCGGCTTTGGTTATTTAGAAGTTTAATTTTATTTGTTCATCTTTCAAGCACAAACGTTTTGTGGACCGTAACGTCTTCATTGTTTCGGGTATGCAGTGAAACATCCCTAACTTGCAATTGCGATGTTGTTGGGATATAAGGGCAAAAAAAAAAAGGAACGTTGTCATTTGTGTTTTCAACAGCACCGTAACCCTCCGCGAAATCACATCGGGATATAAGGGCAAAAAAAACAAGAACGTTGTCATTTGTGTTTTCAACAGCGCCGAGAGAGATTCCCTCTGCGAAATCACAGCTACAATTTCTGAGTACGTTGGGTTTATTTTTCTTTTGTCATTATTATGTAATCTGGTATTCAGCTGTTAGAGAGCTAAAATACCCAGAAATGAGGACATATCTGTGTTGAATTTATTGTTAGCAGCTTTGGTTATTTAGAAGTTTAATTTTATTTGTTCATCTTTCAAGCACAAACATTTTGTGGACTGTAATGTCTTCATTGTTTCGGGTATGCAATGAAACAGCCCTAACTTGCGACTACCTTCACGGTACTTGTGTACATTATCATGTTGTCTTTACAGTGACTGTCCTCATTCAAGTGGCAATTACACAAGGGACAGTCACTGTGAGATGTCCTCATTTGTGACAAGGACAGTCACACTTAGGACATCTCATAGTGATATTCCCTTGTGTAATTTCCACTTGAATGTATTGCTATTGAACCACATTAATGCTTTTCTTCTTCAACAAATGAGGACAGTCACTGTAAAGACAACATGATAATGTACACAATTACCAAAAAATGATCTTGTTAATTGATGTAACACTTTGTCTTGCTCACTCCCTATCCTTCACTAGGGTCTCTTTAGGCCAATGTTTTGACTTGATAGGGTACTTAACTATCCCTACACTCTTTAGGTATCTCTACCCAAGATCCCACTCCTTCAACTAGTGCACACCAACAAGAAATACAACGAACTCTGCTCAATACCAATCTAGCTACTAGGACACTCCTAGTCTTGTCTTCACAAATTGAAACACATTCAACTAGAACTTTACTCCATGGAGAGGCTGGCCACTAGGACCTCTATTGGTTTCAATATTACTCCTTCACCTATACTTTTCATCAGTACTTCAATCCGGTTCATCAAACCATGCATGCCAATTGCACCCAAAAATAGGCTGCTAGCAATTAGGCCTTTGTCAAGCCTTTTTGTTTATATTAAGCCACCTAAAGGGCTTAGGATTCAGATGCCCTTTATTGAGAACTCCAAGATATCTAAGGTCTTCTCCTCCTAGATTTTTTGTACACCAACTGCTACAGCCATGCCTGAAAACAAGTATTTTGACACAACTTGGACAGTCTGACTAAGAGTTTGTTTTCTTAGCAGCCAAAGAAACTCACCCAATCTTCTAATTTGACTTGGGGCTTCTTTAGATGTGTGTCTACCTCTCCATGAGATTTTAGTTGAAGCAACCAATGCATTCAACTTGTTGTAATCTTCTTGTAATGATTTGTCATCCCTAACTGTGCTCAACTGACTCACCTAGGACATCATTGCAAACATAGAAAATGAGCTTCCCAGGGCCCCTCCTTCCAAACATATAGTACATGGAGTCTCCTCACCCATTCCAAGAGCCCGTACAAAATTGACAATGGAATGATGAGCTAAGACTCCATTTGTTCAACCTGCCTGGTTCAAACCAATGATAGGGTACTTAACAAAAGAATTAACAAACTAGTTGGAATGCTTCAAAACTCAAAAAAAACACAACACAGAATAAAAAAACAACTTGTACTAAATTTTCCAATAGACACTGCGAGCTATCTAATCCATTAATCAACTGAAAACAAAGAAACAAAAAAACTCAAGAATTCACTAAAACCGTGTTACTCTACAAATCTTCTTAATTCCAAATGTTTTTCCCCCCAACCTTTTGCACAGATCGATGGAGGCCTCTTATAGTTGATCTGATGCCTAATTCAATGGTTTCATATAGTTACATAACCATCTTACTCGAAAATGCTCCCTTGCACAAATGTTGTCAATGTTGTGAATGACAACATTGACAACTTGTTACAACCTTTGGGATTTTGGTTCAAAACTTATTGTTCAAACACCATAAGACCCTAACCATGACTTAGTTAGGCTATTTAGACCTCACATAGGCCACTTCTACACTTCTTTGCCCAATTTGACCCCTAAATGCTTCATTCCCACTTTTGCCACAATATTGGTAACTTGGGTACAAATTGGCACTTGCCTTCACAAAGGTCACACATGAGGACATCTCACAGTGATCGATTGTCCCTTGTGTAATTGCCACTTGAATGTATTTCTATTGAACCACATTAATGCTTTTCTTCTTCAACAAATGAGGACAGTCACTCTAAAGACAACATGATAATGTACACTCACTGTAAGGACAGTCACAAATGAGGACATCTCACAGTGACTGTCCCTTGTGTAATTGCCGCTTGAATGTATTGCTATTGAACCACATTAATGCTTTTCTTCTTCAACAAATGAGGATAGTCACTCTAAAGACAACATGATAATGTACACTCACTGTAAGGATAGTCACAAATGAGGACATCTCACAGTGACTGTCCCTTGTGTAATTGCTGCTTGAATTACACAAGGGACAGTCATTGTGAGATGTCCTCATTTGTGACAAGGACAGTCACACATGAGGACATCTCACAGTGATTGTCCCTTGTGTAATTGCCACTTGAATGTATTGCTATTGAACCACATTAATGCTTTTCTTCTTCAACAAATGAGGACAGTCACTCTAAAGACAACATGATAATGTACACTCACTGTAAGGACAGTCACAAATGAGGACATCTCACAGTGACTGTCCCTTGTGTAATTTCCGCTTGAATTACATAAGGGACAGTCATTGTGAGATGTCCTCATTTGTGACAAGGATAGTCACACATGAGGACATCTCACAGTGATTGTCCCTTGTGTAATTGTCACTTGAATGTATTGCTATTGAACCACATTAATGCTTTTCTTCTTCAACAAATGAGGACAGTCACTCTAAAGACAACATGATAATGTACACTCACTGTAAGGACAGTCACAAATGAGGACATGTCACAGTGACTGTCCCTTGTGTAATTGCTGCTTGAATTACACAAGGGACAGTCATTGTGAGATGTCCTCATTTGTGACAAGGACAGTCACACATGAGGACATCTCACCGTGATTGTCTGTAATGTCCCCTTTTTGGCTAACTTGGAAAACAGGAACAATTACTCCACTTCTCAGACTTACTCTATCAGATACTTACAATTAAACTAAGTAATGGAGGTTACTTAAGATATCAACCGCTATTTCAGATTCAATCACAATATGTGTGCAAGATGATATTGATACCAATATGTTTAATAGCACTGTCGGATATAATGATATGAAATATGCTATGAATATGATGTTTCCTATCACTTATAGTGATAGTATAATGATGGTATGTCTGATATAAACAATATCGATATACAATCAATAAGTATTGCTTACAGCAATGTATTTGCTGTGTCTGATATGATGATGTAATTATGCAAATGTGTAATATCGCTATGAGTGATATGTTGCTATTTCAGATTCTGAATTATATGCTTGCAACTTCAAATATTGATGCTGTTTCTGACTATCCTTTCTATCTGTGCAATCATGGTGTTGTCTCTGATCTGCAATGATAAACTTGAAACCAAACTGCCAAAGGCAGATGCTCTATTGAGTATATCCAAATATGGATAAGTAAATAAAGTTCTAATGATGCCTTGAGTGACTGACGAGAATGCATTCTTATATTGTCTTTAACAAATGAAGAGATGCTATGAATGAGACGTGTCTTGTTTCTTCCTCCATGTCCCTTTGTTAAGCACACCTTTCCATAATCCGACAGTTCACATAATATTATTTCATTATTTTCTGATCATAGATAACTCCCAGATTGACTCAATATCAAATCTTTTTATGAAGGTAATCTTCCCTAATTGGTAGTGCAACCAGTAGTTAACATCCATTGTGTTTGTATTAGTTTGGTCTAACTATCATTAGTATTTAGTCAATCGATATTAACTCTTGCCTTATCCCATATTGTTATGATGATATCCAATCTTTCTACTCTGATATAAGTCGATATCATTTTCTGATAATTGTCCATTTATTGGTTGATTGCTGGTAATGGAGTTTGATCTTCAAATTGACTTCCATTCCTGTTAATACTTAAGGATACATTGTACTTATTATCCATGACTGATGCCTCATTCATCAATAGCTTGTGATATAATCACTGATGCTTTTGTGTTTCTACAAGATGTGGTTTATCTCAGACAATCGATAATCTTTCAATCCTTTAGTCGATATCCTCCTATGTGGTGTCTATTGATATAGATAGTAGAATTCAATCTAGTTTATGTTATTGTCATGATAACATAGGAAGTGATGGTGCATATTTGCTAGCGGGTCTTCATGTTTGATATTGCTTTATCGGATATGTCATTGTCTAAACTTGTGCAATTAATGATTATTTATAATATATGAATGGTTATCCTTCTTGCTTATCAATACATCTTCTGAAACCCATAGCGACCTATCCCTTATTCATATCATGTTGATCTTGACTTCATAGTATTTGGTTCATTAATCATCCTCTCATGGTATCGATGTGTAATGACTAGTGATTGTTGTATCACTTCTTCGTTCCTCATCGTGATAGATAATGCAGATGTTTAATGTAGATGTATATCGATTACAGATATTCGATATTGCTTTAAACGTTATTATTATTATTATTATATTTATTAATGTTATTGTTATTATTAAATATTATAATTAATGATGTTAGTAATATTAATAATATTATAATAAATATTATTATAGTGATAACATATTGTTTTATATTGAGAGGTTTATTAATATTATTTATATATTAAAATTATTATATCAATAATTGATTTAATATTATTACTTAATATATTATTATAATATAATATATATAATTTATTAATAATTATTTATTATTAATTTATATTATAATTATAATCATAATTATATTATTTATTAATATTTTAATATTATTTAATTAACATATTACTTATTATGCTAACTATATATTATTATTATCTTTTGATAATAATTATATATTATTGTTATATACCGTTAATAATAGATTATTATATATCATCTAATCATTTTATTATTATACTAAGTTCAATATGTCACGGCTCATGACATTGTCCCTTGTGTAATTGCCACTTGAATGTATTGCTATTGAACCACATTAATGCTTTTCTTCTTCAACAAATGAGGACAGTCACTCTAAAGACAACATGGTAATGTACACTCATTGTAAGGACAGTCACAAATGAGGACATCTCACAGTGACTGTCCCTTGTGTAATTGCCACTTGAATTACACAAGGGACAGTCATTGTGAGATGTCCTCATTTGTGACAAGGACAGTCACACATGAGGACATCTCACAGTGATTGTCCCTTGTGTAATTGCCACTTGAATGTATTGCTATTCAACCACATTAATGCTTTTCTTCTTCAACAAATGAGGACAGTCACTCTAAAGACACCATGATAATGTACACTCACTGTAAGGACAGTCACAAATGAGGACATCTCATAGTGACTGTCCCTTGTGTAATTGCCACTTGAATGTATTGTTATTCAGCCACATTAATGCTTTTCTTCTTCAACAAATGAGGATAGTCACTCTAAGGACAACATGATAATGTACACTCACTGTAAGTGTACATTATCATGTTGTATTACAAATGGACCTTATGTTGGTCGGGATATAAGTGCAAAAAAAAAAAGGAACGTTGTCATTTGTGTTTTCAACAGCGCCGAGAGAGATTCCCTCCGCGAAATGAAGCAGGTTATCATTTGTGTTTTGAACAAAGCGGGTTGTCATTTGTGTTTTGAACAGCACCGAGAGAGATTCCCTCCGCGAAATCAAGCGGGTTGTCATTTGTGTTTTCAACAGCGCCAAGAGAGATTCCCTCCGCAAAATCACAGCTACAATTTCTGAGTACGTTGGGTTTATTTTTCTTTTGTCATTATTATTTAATCTGGTATTCAGCTGTTAGAGAGCTAAAATACCCAGAAATGAGGACATATCTGTGTTGAATTTATTGTTAGCGGCTTTGGTTATTTAGAATGCTTCCCCACAATACTTAATTACACAAGGGACAGTCACTGTGAGATGTCCTCATTTGTGACAAGGACAGTCACACATGAGGACATCTCACAGTGACTGTCCCTTGTGTAATTGCCACTTGAATGTATTGCTATTCAGCCACATTTATGGGCCCGTTTGGACCACGACACACAGTAGCATCTACAGAGAAGAATATCCCAGGTGTAACAAGTTGTAAGAATATACCAACAGTTCTAAGAAGTTCCCTAGCACGTAGTAGCATCTACAGAGAAGAATATACAACATGAGGGCAGCCACTGTAAAGACAACATGATAATGTACACTCATTGTATGTGTACATTATCATGTTGTCTTTACAGTGACTGACCTCATTCAAGTGGCAATTACACAAGGGACAGTCACTGTGAGATGTCCTCATTTGTGACAAGGACACTCACACATGAGGATATCTCACAGTGACTGTCCCTTGTGTAAGCCACTTGAATGTATTGCTATTCAACCACATTTATGGGCCCATTTGGACCACGGCACACAGTAGCATCTACAGAGAAGAATATCCCAGGTGTAACAAGTTGTAAGAATATACCAACAGTTCTAAGAAGTTCCCTAGCACATAGTAGCATCTTCTAATTGTCTATACCACTTCACAAGGTATTGTTTGCACACATTGTTTTTGGTTCTTTTGATGACCCTTGTTTTGAAATTGCTATTAGGCCTTGTAGCTTATATGTTTTGACTGCTGGAGAGCTTCTAAAGCTAAGCAAGAAGACCATTGCACGAGTTATAGCCGCGCGCTCAGGTTTGAAAATTGTATATTTTTTAATCTAATGTATATTTTAATCCTTTTGCCATGTCATGTAATATGTCTTGCCTTGTAGCTTATATGTTTTGAAATTGCTGTTAGGCCTTGTAGCTTATATGTTTTGATTGCTAGAGAGCTTCTAGAGCTAAGCAAGAAGGCCTTGTAGCTTATATGTTTTGTGTACTTTTGACAATTTTGCTTAGTCACTGAAAGTTGTAGACCGAAGTTTTCATAGCCCAATTTTTGCTTCCTGCGAAGAACGATCATGTCAGATAATATAAGTGAAGAACAAAATAGGGAGACAATCGCTAGATTGTGGTCTAACTTGAAAAGAAAAGGTGATGGAAAATGTTAGTGTCCCTGCAAAATTTGTAAGGGCTTAAACCGTAGAAGATTGCTAATCAAAACAGTTAAGAGACATTGTAGGGAGAATGGTCACATTGAAGGGGGGCATGACTATCATCCACTGGTAAGTTGTTCATTATATCATTTTAACAATTTATATACATATGAAATCACTTGATGATGAGTTGAAGATCATGGTTTATTTATGTTAATCAATTTTATATAGGTTGATCTCCCCAGGGAAGTACATGATATGGAGGAACATGGGGGTGCGAATATCCAAGGTGAAGATAATGATCCCATGGAAGATGACGATCATGCGCCAGAAAACACAATTGAAGATGATGGTATAAATACATTGATCCATGACACATTTAGTCCAAGCGGATCTGATCATGATGATGATGATAGCCTTGATGTACCTCTACTTGAGAAGGCATACGAGCCCCTATACAAAGACTCCCAAACAACTCTTCTCTCTGCTGTATTGTTGTTGTTGAACTTGAAGGTTATGAATGGTTTATCCAACATAACAATGTCACGTATGTTAAGGTATGTCATATATGTCTTTATAGTTAACAAAGGGTTAATAATGTACCACTAATATTGTTTATATTAACAACTTATATTTTTTGCTGTAGATTGATAGGCGAGTTTTTGTTACCACCATCAAATATTCTACCTCGCTCATATCGAGAATTATCTGCTATTATGAAAGATATTGGAATGGAGTATCAAGCAATACATGCTTGTCCCAATGATCATATTATATATTATAAAGAACATGAATTTGCAACACAATGCCCTGTATGTCATACGAGTAGATATCGAACAGATCGAATAACAAAAAAGGTGCCTCACAAGGTTCTTCGTTACATCCCCATTATTCCACGGATGCGACAATTATTCAGGTGTACTAGCTTGGCACAATTTATGGATTACCATGCACGCAATAGAAGTCGAGATGACATTATTCGAATCCCTGCGGATGGTTCGGCATTTATGCACATAGAGGAAAAGTGGCAACACTTCAAAGAAGAACCTCGTAATCTCAGGCTTTCATTGGCAGCGGATGGTGTCAATCCATTTGGAGAGATGAGATCTGTTTGCTCGGTGTGGCCTGTTTTTGTTATCAACAATAACATTCCTCCGTGGATGTCAATAAAGAGGGAGCACATTATGTTGGCAATGATTGTTCCAGGTATTTTATCATTTGATAGTTATTAATTTACATGTACTTACAAATCTTACAGTAAAATGGTCACAATAATTATGTAATGTTACTGTTCATTCAAGTAGGTAAATATCAAGTTAAAGATATGAATGTATATATTGAGCCTCTTATTGACGAGTTGGTGGAGTTATGGAACGGTGTCACTATGTATGACGTGTCTAGACCAATAGGACAAAGACAATTTCAATTCCATGCAATACTTGTATGGACAATACATGATGCCCCAGGGCTAACACATTTTTGTGGTATGTTATAGTGAATTCAAGTTGCGCATGATAATTCTAATTATAAAAATCAACATATTTAATAATCCAATTATATCATTATCTTGTAGGTCTTCAAACAAAGGGAAAATTTGCATGTCCAGTTTGTGGTCCAAAGATGAAATCTCGTCATTCAAAAAGTTTAGGAAAGCATGTGTTTGATGAGTACAGACACTTCCTCCACAAGAATCATAAGTATCGAAGTATGGAAAAACATCTTTTCAATGGGAAAGAAGAGACTACATCAAAGCCACGAAGAATGACACCTCGCCTATGGAAGTTGGAATATAATAGAATTAATCGTCGAGGTAATGTCATTCCACTTAATGGTTTATGTTTGTAATTTATATATTTCTATTGTGATTTTTGTTTACTAATTATGTAATTGATGATCGTGAAGGTCGTCAAGGCACTACTAACAACCTTCCAAAGGGACTAAAAAGCTATCCCAGACAATTTAGTAGGTTTCCCTACTACGAGGACCTACAAATTGTGCATTTGTTTGATCTTATGCATGTTGGAAAGAATATAACAGAGACATTGTGGAAAATACTGGATGGAAGGCGTGACAAAGAAAAAATTGTCAAAATTTGTAATGACATTCATGAATCCAATCATGCACTGAAGAATTTCATTCACTCAAATAGCAATAGAGATCAGATTAATATAAGTGCCCTTCCTTGGTTATTAACGGAGCAGCAAAGTGATGCCATAAAAGAAGTCATACGAAAAATTCGATTTCCCACAGGATTTGCTGGGAACATAAGCAATCTCATATCAAAGAAAAGTGAATTTGGGCCAGGGCTCAAAACGCATGATTGGCATACTTTCATCAAGGTAAGTTATGTTCTTCTGTATTTACAATATATTCATAAACTACGTGTACTATTCATTATGTTATGTTAGAAAATAATGAAATGATTGGTTTATAATTACTGCAGTACGTGCTACCTCTATCTCTCCCAGAGCACTTCAACAATAACATCAAACAAGTGATATATGATCTTGGAAAATACATGAGGTAAGCAGTAATATCTGTTCAATTTGTTGTATATATTTATTATATTCGCGATTTGTTTTTCTTGCTATGTAATCTATTGTATATTATTTTGTAAAGTCTCGTATTTATATATTTTTTGTGACTTGAATCTCTTAATGTAGGTGGTTGTCATCTAAAGAAATCCATAAAGAAGATATAAACTATTGGAAGAGAAGAATTCCTCATTTATTGTGTGAAATGCAAAAGTGTCTACCTCCAACTTTTTTCAATGCACAAGAACACTACCTCATACACCAAGTTGAGGAGATTGAATTGTGTGGACCTGCACACACTAGGTCAATGTGGATGGTTGAGAGGCACTTGAAATCTTTGAAGGCTTTGGTTCGACAAAGAGCACATCCTGAGGGTTCTATGGTAGAGGGATACATGGTATACCAGACTATGGTGTACATTACTGAATATCTTCCTAAGTTTGCTTCAAATATCCATGTAGATCGCATTTGGGATCTCGACCCTTTTAAAAAATTCAAAGGGGAGTACTTGATGGGGAAAGGTAGATTGAGGAAAGTGACAGGTAATAAATTATAAGATGTTATTGTAATAAATTATTTCTTAATCTCCAAAATAAATCGGTTGTAAGTCATCTATTTTTTTTTTGTACAGTTGCTCGAGAGTGGGATGCACTACATTTGTATATTGCAAACAATCTTGATTGGATGACGGTATGGATTGAACGATGTCAACATTCTGGTCACACATTAACATGGGAAGGTGTATCTTCATTGGTTAAAGAAGCTCATCGTAATGGAGATTCTAATGTTACGCAAAGGGAAATAGATTTAGCATATGGTTTAAGAGATTTCCAGGTACGTACAAAATTATTAATCACCCGTATGTTTATCAACTCACGATATAATAATTTTGACATGTTTCACATATTATTGCAGGTTAAACACCACAAGGGTATGTTCTGTAATGGTCAAAAATTTCGCGTCAAAGTGTTGGATGACACGAAGAAAACTTGTGATTCTGGAATAACTGCAGTCTTTCAAGTGACTAATATTTCATCTAGAAATGACTTAGATCCTCAAGAGTCTAAAAATCAATACTATGGCATTTTGGATGATATACTTGAGTGCGACTTTAGTTCCTTCAAATTAGTACTCTTCGTTGTCAAATGGTACAGGCTACGACTTAATCCAAATGATCCTAATAGAACTGTTATTGAACATGATAATGGATTTACAATGGTTAATACAAGGTCGTTTGAGCCAGTTGGGGATGAGCCCTATGTTCTTCCAAGCCAATGTGAATAGGTATTTTACTCAGAGGTTTCACATAAACCGGGTTGGTCATTTGTTGTTAGACATGAACCGAGAGGAAGGCCGATAAAGTATAATGCGATGGAAGAAGAAGATACCGAAGAAGTAGAAGATGATGTAGATGATGATCACGATCGACAATTATTGGATGATGTTCCTGAGACAAATTTTCATGAAGAAGAAGAAGATGATGATGCTGCTACTGATGATGATGATGAAGATGATGTTGATGTTGATGATGATGATGTTGATGATGACGACAACGACAACGAGGACGAGGACGATGATGATGACGATGATGACGACGATGATGATGATGATGATGATGATGATGATGATGATGAGGATGATGATGATGAAATTTAAAGGTATGCCATCAATCCTTAATGTATTTAATATTCATTTCTTGATAGAAATATATTTGTCTTAAATGGTTACATAGTTTATTCATTATCTATTTAAAAGCTATAAGTGTTATAATGTGTACGTTTTAATGTTTTTAATTTTTATGTGATGCTTATGATGGATGTGATTATGATTATGATGTGATTATGCTCACGATAATTGAATTACATTTGCAGGAAATTGAACCCCTTTCAAGAGCATCCCGCACAGTCTCATGGATCGACAGGTATAAGTCAATACACCTTATAGAAAGTCTATTTAATACACTTATCAATAGTAAGATTGATGTCTTCTAAGATCTCTCCCATTTGCAGGTACCAGCAAATAGGTATTTGTCAGAAGTGTCTTCCTCGAGTGAGGGAAATATAGGAATAGAAGAGGAAAGTGAGACATGAAGTTTATCTAGAATAGGGAGATTAACTAGAGGTCAAAGGACTAGAAGGAAATTCAATAAACACATGAAATTTTTCCTTGCTCAAGGGGGGTCATGTTCTTATGATGATGAGACGAAAGGCGACATCGAGGTGCCCTTGAGGTACCAACATCTACAGAAACATTGGGTACCCAAGGAACTTCCTCCAATAAACATTGATTTTTGTGTTAATGAGAGGATATATCGCATAGCACCATCATCATTACATGGTTTGGGCCTATTTTCTATGGATGGCATAAAGGTGTCTTACAACAAAGTTTCTGAATTGATGGAGTATGTTGGACCATGTTACGATTACAAAAGTTGGATGCATATTGTTCAATATAAAAAAAGTATGCGTAGGTATGCACTCTCGGCAAATTATATACAACAGCAAGACAATAATCAAAGTAAAAGTGTGGCTATATACATTGATGGAAGGCCAAAAGCAACAGGGAATATTGTGGGTTTTATAAATAGTACACGACCTGGGTCAACTATAAAGCAACCCAATTGCATATTTGAGGTGCGCGAGGGAAATCGTGTATTCATCTGTGCGATAAAATCAATACGTGCAGGGGAAGAGCTGCTTATTGATTACAATTTGAACCGCATAGATACAAACGAGGCTACTATCATGGGGGTGGTACATACTATTAAACCAACTTCTAATCAATGACTCCAACATACCATTTAGTTATTAAATTTTTGGCTAACATTTTTATACTTGATCTTTGACACAGGGGCACAATATGGAGCAACCGCCCGAAGGTGATGGTGACGATATTCCTAGCTCATCTACACATGAGCAGGTAAAATTCATTGTAATTGTGCAAACTAGATAGAAGCAAAATGTTATTTTTTTTAATGTTATTTTCTTCATTGTTTTGGAGTAATTTTGATAATACTAATACTATTGTTGTCACAGAGGGCCGGTGGTCAGAGAGAGGGAAAGCAACCTGCAGTCCCTCAGGAGTCCCCCCTTGTGGACCCTTTTTTTATTGATTTAGCAGAGACCGATGACCCGATCGGTTCCATTAAAAAGCTGCTAAAGAAAATTGGGAAAGAACTTCTACGTTTGGTATCCACACATCCTCAGACTCAGGAAATAAAAGACAGGGCAGCTGAGTTGTTGCGCACTTCTGAAAACTTTAAAGTAAGTATTAATGAAATTTTTAATTATTACAAGAGTTCAATAATGGTTTTTATGTTATGCTCTTTTATGACATTAATTAAAATATGGATGCATTGTCTTTACAGAGTTATTTGCGTAATTTTGAACCCCATTCCCATGATGAGGCCGGTACTGCAAGTGGTTCGGGTAGATCACATGTTCCATTCCCCACTTGTGTTTTCCACTGAATATATATAGGAATGATCATAATCATTGACAATACATGCTCGAACAATCTTTTTTTTTAATGCTCTAACAATCTTGTCCATGCTAGTCCACGCGTTCTATATTTATGCATGCTCTAACAATTTTATTCTTCAGCTCCTTTCCATGATGATATGACAACGCCGCCTCCATCTAGGACAGCCACAAATGTCTTGCCGACTACCATGTCAACAACACACAGCCTAAATGCACCAACTGTTGCACCATCTACTGGTACACAAATCCCTCTTTTTCTCTCTTTTGTTATGTGTTTAAGTGTTATGTGTTTACGATGTAGATCCCTTGATTGTGTTTGTGCCATGGGTGCTCTGCACCAATTTATTTCCCTTGAAGTATTATTTCTTGGAGGCATTTGATAATGGTTTTCATTTTTTGCAATAGGAGATGCAACAAGTCCCGATGCAACATCATTTCCTGGATGTTCCCGTGTTCCTAGTACGGGAACGGTGAAGGATTGCGTATTGATCATCAGCGACGATGAAGGCGTTCCCTTAAAAGTATCCAAACTTCCAGGTACTTTAAAGTTATTATTATTCTATAGTGATATAATAGTAATTTAGTTTTTGATCACTCTTCATCGACTAATGATCCCATGATTATTTTGTAGGGAATGATATTTTTTGGCGAAAACTTGGTGACGAGTGTTTGCAGATATTCGGGCCCACCATACGTACATGGTGGAACATCATATCCTAACTAAAACCCCAAACCACTATTTTGATTTCATATCATTGCTAGAATAGTTTTCCTTTTCATCAATTTCTTGAACTATATTAAAGGTAGCTTCTCTTCATTTATGAGTCTAACATGTTTTTTTTTACTTAAAAGGTGGAATAACCAAGATAAAAAGTTGAAGGATGATCTTGTAGATAGTATGACCCAGCTTTTTGGACCTCGTGCATTCGAGAGAAACAAGCTCCTTGAAAGAGCTGGTTTATGTTTGAAGTATATTAGGGACCAGTACAGGAAATATTTAGAGGTTAACCCAAGGCACGAGCGTCCGCCCTGTGTTCTTGAGGCTGAGTGGCAGGGTTTGATTTTGGATGGAAAGTATAAAGCCGACATGAAAAAAGGAATTACGCCAGTAGAGAGTAGAGCAAGGTATGTGATACTTTTGAGAATGTAATTATGTACTAATTAACCTCTAAATTTTTCCTATATTGGTCTCTAACATATTTCAAACTTTTCATAGATTGCCTGACACATCAAAGGCAACAAAGGCAAGATTAGAAAAGCACGGGACACACAAGCTCGGCTCTGGTGGTTTTTCCAAACTTCAAGCACGAGTTGTAAGTATTAGTAAATGAAAACTTGTATCAATTTTTTTATATATTGCAAGGAAATTTTTTTTGATCAAACAATGCAAGTAAAATTCACCATACCAAGAAAAAATGTAGGGGTCAGAGTTCAATAGATGCCTCACAGAAGAGGACAAGAGAATTGGCTTCCAACAAGGCTATAGAGCCGTGGATGAACGGCTACGAGCTGAAATCAGTGTGCAAGGTTCAAATAATGATGCATCTGAGCCACAGGTAAATAAGCTAAATGAAATTTATTTCAAATTGAATACTTTACCAATTAGTCTATTTGATGTTAAGTTCTAATATAAAGTGAGTATATCTGTTTTAAGAAAGCAATGATAACAATGTGTAGGATATTGGAATGCAGCCTGACAATCCTTCTACACAATCTATGCATAATGAAGGTTCGCATGATGTGCATCCTAGTGGTGGAGGTATACATTTGCTATTAAAATTTTTATATGTAATTACAATTGGTGTTTGGATTAATGTAACATTTTGTATAGCAACTGTAGAGGATCGAGGGGTCGGTGCTCATGAGCATGTTGAGGTTGAGTCTAGACAAAATGATGTGGCCAGATCAGGTAATTAAAGAGCGCCACAGTTATGTTCTTTAAAATAATTAAATACTTGTAACAATTATAATTAAATATTTTAAATTTAACTCTTTTATTTGTTATTGTAGAGGACCCCCCTTTGCAGCAGCATAGGAATTTGAGATCATCAAGAACAAAGAACAAAACAACTGATGAGGGGGGTATTGATGATAACACTGATGCTCCTCTTAGAGCTTACATAGAAAAAAAAATTAGAAAGAGAAAAAAGAAATGATTGTCATCTAAATACCTTAATTGATAATGACTGAATTTTATGTCTCAATGAATTTAATTATGTGCTAATGAATGTTCATGAATTATGTGTTTATTTTCATATTGATGAATGTTGTGTGTTAACGAATCTAATGTGTTAATGAATGTTATCATGTGATATTGATTGAATGTTACATTTTATTAATAATTGAAAGAATGAATGAATGTTAGATGTTAACGGGGAATGTAGAGTGATGTTAGGGGGAGGGGGGTGGGGCCAAATGAGCTTCCACCTTCACGTGGTTGGCCCTGTTTAGTAGAGAATATTAAACTATATTCTCGAAACAAAGTGAAGCTCAATAAGATACTAAATGAGTCAAAATGGTTATCAAGGTCCTCTATCCATAAGATACTTGTAGTCAAAATGGTTATTAATAAGATACTTGTAGTCAAAATGGTTATCTAGGTCCTCTATCCATTCCATAAGTTCTTCACCATTCAAACTTCCTCCATAACAAGGAATGTGCTCTAGGTTAGTCATGAAGCCTAGCATGGACTCTCTGTCAGATAGAGCCACTATTTCAAAGCCTTTTTTGTGCATTTCCTTCAAGCACTGTACAGTGTACGGATGTGAAAGGGAGGGCAGACCAGTGTGGAAGTTAGAGTATTTATATCTTATGCTTTGAGAGTTTATTTGGTAGATTCAAGACACCTTATATCAAAGTTATTCCTTTTTCTTATCTGTTGTTCTGTCAAACCCTCATTTTTTGAGTTATTGCATTCAAATGGCCTTAACTTGCAAATAAACCATAGGATATCCTCTGTTCTTTGTAAAATGCAAGTTAAGGGGGTTTATTTTCATATTTTAAAAGCTTTGGAACAGGATACTAAGCCAGAGAATTTCAAGAGCAAGCCCTAGGTCAAGAATCTCAATGTTCTTGACTAGGAGTTGATGGATTATGCAAGATCAGAGGGTAGCGGCAAGTAAAGGACCTCAAAGCTTGTTGAATCTAGATCTTTAGAGCATGGTGGACATCTTCAAACTCTGATCTTGATTTCATGCACCCATTTTCAATGCCTTGTTTTGGAACCCACACCCAAAGGCATGCATTAGGTCTGCGGACTCAATAAGGACATTGATATGCTCTGGAGTGGAGTCAAGGTCTGGGAGTTGGAGGATTGTTAGAACATCAAAAAGGGTACTCAAAAAACATATAAGTTCATAAGGTCCTTTGTCAAATTGAAGAGTTATTGCTGCAGAACAGGTTTTGGAGACCTACTAGAGTCACTAGGTCTATTTGGACCCGTTTGGACCACGACACACAGTAGCATCTACAGAGAAGAAGTTTGGTATGCAATGGTCTTGAAACCTCCTGAGAAATTCTTGGTATGCATTTGTGTGGTGCAAAAGCTTCGTTGAAAGAGAAAAAGAAGAAAAGAATAGAAATGATTTTTTTTCTTTTTATGTCATATACTGTAACCAGCTACTTATAACTTGCAAAAATTATTATAACCATTTGAAATTGAAACTTAGTTTAATGTGAAACTGAGAACTGCTTTATTAGAGCTTTCTGTGATTTAGATTTAGACATCAAGAACATTGTTTGCCTAATATTGTGATTAATGTTTATTTATTAATATCTCATACTGACAAACAATTGATAATTGTAGGGAAAACGTCATTGGGGGTCTTTGAGGATCCACCAGAAGCCAAGGAGAAAATGTATTCAAATGCTAAAGATGGTGTAACAGTCCTTACAGCTGTTGAACCTTGCTATGTACTTCATCTCCGATTCTCCAAGTTCAACAGTACTGTGGTATTCCTTTGGATACTTCTAATGGTAAATTTCAGACATCAAGTTCTTTTCGTATGAAACTACTACATTTGTAATCTGTAGTTTTAAACTTTTAGTTTATAAATGTTCATCAGCTTTAGTTCGTATGCTGCCATTTCAAGTATGATTAATGAAGTTACCTTTATCACAGGATGAAAGTGAGCAGTCAGCATACTGGTACGGAGCTGGCAGCATTGATACGGTGACTAGGGCATCGTTTAATGGTGGTATTGTGTTTTCCCGTATTTAGGGCATCGGCCTTTTGAAGCATTGCCTTCATCTTTCTTAAGTCTGAGTTTTAAGTTTGTTTATCTCTCTCGGCGCTGTTGAAAATACAAATGACAACGTTCTTGTTTGTTTTGCCCTTATATCCCGATGTGATTTCGCGGAGGGTTACGGCGCTGTTGAAAACACAAATGAAAACACAAATCCCTTGTGTAATTGCCACTTGAAGGAGGACAGTCACTGTAAAGACAACATGATAATGTACACTTACAGCCCGTGTACATTATCATTGTGTCTTTAGAGTGACTATCCTCATTTGTTGAAGAAGAAAAGCATTAATGTGGCTGAATAGCAATACATTCAAGTGGCAATCACACAAGGGACAGTCACTGTGAGATGTCCTCATTTGTGACTGTCCTTACAGTGAGTGTACATTATCATGTTGTCTTTAGAGTGACTGTCCTCATTTGTTGAAGAAGAAAAGCATTAATGTGGTTCAATAGCAATACATTCAAGTGGCAATTACACAAGGGACAATCGATCACTGTGAGATGTCCTCATGTGTGACTATCCTTGTCACAAATGACTATCCTTGTAAAGACAACATGATAATGTACACATAAAATGAGTGTACATTATCATGTTGTCTTTACAGTGGCTGCCCTCATGTTGTATATTCTTCTCTGTAGATGCTACTATGTGCTAGGGAACTTCTTAGAACTGTTGGTATATTCTTACAACTTGTTACACCTGGGATATTCTTCTCTGTAGATGCTATTGTGTGCCGTGGTCCAAACAGGCCCATAAATGTGGTTGAATAGCAATACATTCAAGTGGCAATTACACAAGGGACAGTCACTGTGAGATGTCCTCATGTGTGACTGTCCTTGTCACAAATGAGGACATCTCACAGTGACTGTCCCTTGTGTAATTGCCACTTGAAGGAAAAAAGCATTAATGTGGTTCAATAGCAATTTATTCAAGTGGCAATTACACAAGGGATAATCACTCTGAGATTTCCTCATTTGTGACTATCCTTACAGTGAGTGTACATTATCATGTTGTCTTTACAGTGACTGTCCTCATTTGTTGAAGGAAAAAAGCATTAATGTGGTTCAATAGTGATGCAGAGTAGTCAGGGCTTTTAGAATATACAAATATACATCCTTAACTCTCATTCCACCAAGGAAGAAGGAATTCCAATGGTTGAAACGTGAGTTAAGGTCTTTACATCAGTCAAACCCTGAAAATGAGGGTTTGTAAACAATGCACAGAAAATTTGAAATAACTTAGATATAAAACAAAGAGAATCAATCAAACCAACTTCCAAAGCATCAGATGTCAGTATTACAACTTCCAGGCAAATTTTATCATCCAACCACCATCCGTACAGCCGTACAGAGTTCGTTTTTCACCAGAAATGCACTAAAACAGGGTTATTTTTATTTTTTATGAAAGCAAAATGATTACAATACTGGTTCTCTGTCTGTCTTCGACCATTTGAAGCCTAAAATAGGCTCTCCAAATGTTGGTTCAACCATCTAGGTGGTTAGAACAGTTTATCCAACAAATGTCAACTTTGCTAAGCAACTTTTAAAGTTGCATTACAACTTTGCAAACAACTTTGCCGAGAAGGTTAAAAATGTGTTGTGAAACTTTAGGAACCTTATTAAAGTTATTTTGGACCTTCAAACTTCTTAACAACATCTAAAAGACACCTAATAAACACTTACTATGCTCATTTCATCCAAGGACTCAAAAGATGCCCAAGGTTTATAAGTCACCAAGGGGTCTTGTGTCCAACAAGTGGATGTTTATAAGGAGATAAGATCAATCCTTAATATTTATTACAAACCAAGAAAACATCTAAAACTCCTATTCTAATTTATTGTCATTCAAAAAGACTCTGATTTGTCATTCAAAAAGACTCTGATTTGTCAATCAAAAGGACCTTTCACCAGTCAATCCTTCAAAGCTCCAAGGTGAAAATCTTATGTTCCAATTGATAGGATTTGACTCCTTGGCTTCATGGCAACTTCCTTCAATCATGGTGTCTTTGGCTTGCATTAGGGATGCCCCTGCATCAAATAGCAATGCATTCAAGTGGCAATTACACAAGGGACAGTACATGCCCATTAAAGTTGGTGTTTTGTTATCCAGCATGACAATGGAGACAACATACTCTGTGTCAATTTTACTGATCAAATTTCCCTCCGCCAGGCAAAGCAACAATCTGGGTATGATAAGGTGAAATTTTGTAGTCCTTTTGGGTATGATAACAGTTCCAGTTTCCAATAAGATGGTTCATTTTTATAATCTAGCTTCAATTTCTCTTGTGAAAATCTTTTTTTCATTTTATGGGTGGTAAAATATAATTATTATGCTAGAGGTGTGTACTTATGGATGATAATGAAACAAAATGATAAGATTTAAGACTCTTGTTTTTTTTTTAAATAGCAATTTAAGTTTCCTTCTATTATAAATTACTGTTTTTCTATTTTTTAATGTATCTTTCCAAATCTTTTATATCAATTTTATTTATGAAATATAAATATATTAATAATGTTTTAGTGTTTTTAGGATTATTTTATATCAATTCTATGTATCATCATTCGTCATTCAATTGTCAGTATTATTAATTTAGACTGTGCAATTGTAGAACTACTCGAATATGGGTTGGATGGATACTCAAGCAGGGGAACCCTCCTCAAATATCTCAAGCAGTGAACTTGGAAAAATGTGTCCTGAAGGAACCCTTTCCATCGGAGAGATAAAAGTACAAACAAGTAAAAGAAGCAGGCTCTGCAAATATGTTTTTGAGAAGAAAAATGATAGATTATTCGAGTATGGTTCATGAGGTATATCTAAAAAGACATTTTTTTTCTTATTATAATAAAAGAGGAAGTTGTGAATGTCAAAGTTGAGTGAAACAAAAATTATTTTCATCAAATTTTATTAGGCTTGCTTTTGGGAATAGTTTCTTACAATATTGCTATTAAGATTTTTATTGTGTAGTTTTTAGATTAGGTTTATAAAATTATATTTCATGAGTAGTGATTCATATTAATCAATTAACGATACTTTTGGAAGGTATTTTCAATGTGTCAAATTTTGATATTTTTACAAGAATTAGATTGTGTAATTTTTTTAATTAAAGTCATTGACTCATATTTCATAAATAATAGTTCTCATGAATCCATCTCTTATAAGATTAAATAGTCTATTTAGGAAGTATTTCTGATAGTATGTCAAATTATGATATTACTATTACCATTAGATTGCATGGCTTTGAAGTCAACCTCGTTGACCCATATTCTTCTCTGTAGATGCTACTATGTGCTAGGGAACTTCTTAGAACTGTTGGTATATTCTTACAACTTGTTACACCTGGGATATTCTTCTCTGTAGATGCTACTATGTGCCGCGGTCCAAACGGGCCCATAAATGTGGTTGAATAGCAATACATTCAAGTGGCAATTACACAAGGGACAGTCACTGTGAGATGTCCTCATGTGTGACTGTCCTTGTCACAAATGAGGACATCTCACAGTGACTGTCCCTTGTGTAATTTCCACTTGAATGAGGACAGTCACTGTAAAGACAACATGATAATGTACACTTACAGCCCGTGTACATTATCATGTTGTCTTTAGAGTGACTATCCTCATTTGTTGAAGAAGAAAAGCATTAATGTGGCTGAATAGCGATACATTCAAGTGGCAATCACACAAGGGACAGTCACTGTGAGATGTCCTCATTTGTGACTGTCCTTACAGTGAGTGTACATTATCATGTTGTCTTTAGAGTGACTGTCCTCATTTGTTGAAGAAGAAAAGCATTAATGTGGTTCAATAGCAATACATTCAAGTGGCAATTACACAAGGGACAATCGATCACTGTGAGATGTCCTCATGTGTGACTATCCTTGTCACAAATGAGGACATCTCACAATGACTGTCCCTTGTGTAATTCAAGTGGCAATTACACAAGGGACAGTCACTGTGAGATGTCCTCATTTGTGACTGTCCTTACAATGAGTGTACATTATCATGTTGTCTTTAGAGTGACTGTCCTCATTTGTTGAAGAAGAAAAGCATTAATGTGGTTCAATAGCAATACATTCAAGTGGCAATTACACAAGGGACAATCGATCACTGTGAGATGTCCTCATGTGTGACTATCCTTGTCACAAATGAGGACATCTCACAATGACTGTCCCTTCTGTAATTGCCACTTGAATGAGGACAGTCACTGTAAAGACAACATGATAATGTACACATACAATGAGTGTACATTATCATGTTGTCTTTACAGTGGCTGCCCTCATGTTGTATATTCTTCTCTGTAGATGCTACTATGTGCTAGGGAACTTCTTAGAACTGTTGGTATATTCTTACAACTTGTTACACCTGGGATATTCTTCTCTGTAGATGCTACTGTGTGTCATGGTCCAAACGGGCCCATAAATGTGGTTGAATAGCAATACATTCAAGTGGAAATTACACAAGGGACAGTCACTGTGAGATGTCCTCATGTGTGACTGTCCTTGTCACAAATGAGGACATCTCACAGTGACTGTCCCTTGTGTAATTAAGTATTGTGGGGAAGCATTCTAAATAACCAAAGCCGCTAACAATAAATTCAACACAGATATGTCCTCATTTCTGGGTATTTTAGCTCTCTAACAGCTGAATACCAGATTAAATAATAATGACAAAAGAAAAATAAACCCAACGTACTCAGAAATTGTAGCTGTGATTTTGCGGAGGGAATCTCTCTCGGCGCTGTTGAAAACACAAATGACAACCCGCTTGATTTCGCAGAGGGAATCTCTCTCGGTGCTGTTCAAAACACAAATGACAACCCGCTTTGTTCAAAACACAAATGATAACCCGCTTCATTTCGCGGAGGGAATCTCTCTCGGCGCTGTTGAAAACACAAATGACAACGTTCCTTTTTTTTTTTGCACTTATATCCCGACCAACATAAGGTCCATTTGTAATACAACATGATAATGTACACTTACAGTGAGTGTACATTATCATGTTGTCCTTAGAGTGACTATCCTCATTTGTTGAAGAAGAAAAGCATTAATGTGGCTGAATAGCAATACATTCAAGTGGCAATTACACAAGGGACAGTCACTATGAGATGTCCTCATTTGTGACTGTCCTTACAGTGAGTGTACATTATCATGGTGTCTTTAGAGTGACTGTCCTCATTTGTTGAAGAAGAAAAGCATTAATGTGGTTGAATAGCAATACATTCAAGTGGCAATTACACAAGGGACAATCACTGTGAGATGTCCTCATGTGTGACTGTCCTTGTCACAAATGAGGACATCTCACAATGACTGTCCCTTGTGTAATTCAAGTGGCAATTACACAAGGGACAGTCACTGTGAGATGTCCTCATTTGTGACTGTCCTTACAGTGAGTGTACATTATCATGTTGTCTTTAGAGTGACTGTCCTCATTTGTTGAAGAAGAAAAGCATTAATGTGGTTCAATAGCAATACATTCAAGTGGCAATTACACAAGGGACAATCGATCACTGTGAGATGTCCTCATGTGTGACTATCCTTGTCACAAATGAGGACATCTCACAATGACTGTCCCTTCTGTAATTGCCACTTGAATGAGGACAGTCACTGTAAAGACAACATGATAATGTACACATACAATGAGTGTACATTATCATGTTGTCTTTACAGTGGCTGCCCTCATGTTGTATATTCTTCTCTGTAGATGCTACTATGTGCTAGGGAACTTCTTAGAACTGTTGGTATATTCTTACAACTTGTTACACCTGGGATATTCTTCTCTATAGATGCTACTGTGTGCTGGGGTCCAAACGGGCCCATAAATGTGGTTGAATAGCAATACATTCAAGTGGCAATTACACAAGGGACAGTCACTGTGAGATGTCCTCATGTGTGACTGTCCTTGTCACAAATGAGGACATCTCACAGTGACTGTCCCTTGTGTAATTGCCACTTGAATGAGGACAGTCACTGTAAAGACAACATGATAATGTACACAAGTACCGTGAAGGTAGTTGCAAGTTACGGCTGTTTCATTGCATACCCGAAACAATGAAGATGTTACGGTCCACAAAACGTTTGTGCTTGAAAGATGAACAAATAAAATTAAACTTCTAAATAACCAGAGCCGCTAACAATAAATTCAACACAGATATGTCCTCATTTCTGGGTATTTTAGCTCTGTAACAGCTGAATACCAGATTACATAATAATGACAAAAGAAAAATAAACCCAACGTACTCAGAAATTGTAGCTGTGATTTCGCGGAGGGAATCTCTCTCGGCACTGTTGAAAATACAAATGACAACGTTTCTCTACATTATCATGTTGCCTTTACAGTGACTGTCCCTTGTGTAATTGCCACTTGAAGGAGGACAGTCACTGTAAAGACAACATGATAATGTACACTTACAGCCCGTGTACATTATCATGTTGTCTTTAGAGTGACTATCCTCATTTGTTGAAGAAGAAAAGCATTAATGTGGCTGAATAGCAATACATTCAAGTGGCAATCACACAAGGGACAGTCACTGTGAGATGTCCTCATTTGTGACTATCCTTACAGTGAGTGTACATTATCATGTTGTCTTTAGAGTGACTGTCCTCATTTGTTGAAGAAGAAAAGCATTAATGTGGTTCAATAGCAATACATTCAAGTGGCAATTACACAAGGGACAATCGATCACTGTGAGATGTCCTCATGTGTGACTATCCTTGTCACAAATGAGGACATCTCACAATGACTGTCCCTTGTGTAATTCAAGTGGCAATTACACAAGGGACAGTCACTGTGAGATGTCCTCATTTGTGACTGTCCTTACAATGAGTGTACATTATCATGTTGTCTTTAGAGTGACTGTCCTCATTTGTTGAAGAAGAAAAGCATTAATGTGGTTCAATAGCAATACATTCAAGTGGCAATTACACAAGGGACAATCGATCACTGTGAGATGTCCTCATGTGTGACTATCCTTGTCACAAATGAGGACATCTCACAATGACTGTCCCTTCTGTAATTGCCACTTGAATGAGGACAGTCACTGTAAAGACAACATGATAATGTACACATACAATGAGTGTACATTATCATGTTGTCTTTACAGTGGCTGCCCTCATGTTGTATATTCTTCTCTGTAGATGCTACTATGTGCTAGGGAACTTCTTAGAACTGTTGGTATATTCTTACAACTTGTTACACCTGGGATATTCTTCTCTGTAGATGCTACTGTGTGCTGGGGTCCAAACGGGCCCATAAATGTGGTTGAATAGCAATACATTCAAGTGGCAATTACACAAGGGACAGTCACTGTGAGATGTCCTCGTGTGACTGTCCTTGTCACAAATGAGGACATCTCACAGTGACTGTCCCTTGTGTAATTGCCACTTGAATGAGGACAGTCACTGTAAAGACAACATGATAATGTACACAAGTACCGTGAAGGTAGTTGCAAGTTACGGCTGTTTCATTGCATACCCGAAACAATGAAGATGTTACGGTCCAGAAAACGTTTGTGCTTGAAAGATGAACAAATAAAATTAAACTTCTAAATAACCAGAGCCGCTAACAATAAATTCAACACAGATATGTCCTCATTTCTGGGTATTTTAGCTCTGTAACAGCTGAATACCAGATTACATAATAATGGCAAAAGAAAAATAAACCCAACGTACTCAGAAATTGTAGCTGTGATTTCGCGGAGGGAATCTCTCTCGGCACTGTTGAAAATACAAATGACAACGTTTCTCTACATTATCATGTTGCCTTTACAGTGACTGTCCCTTGTGTAATTGCCACTTGAAGGAGGACAGTCACTGTAAAGACAACATGATAATGTACACTTACAGCCCGTGTACATTATCATGTTGTCTTTAGAGTGACTATCCTCATTTGTTGAAGAAGAAAAGCATTAATGTGGCTGAATAGCAATACATTCAAGTGGCAATTACACAAGGGACAGTCACTGTGAGATGTCATCATTTGTGACTATCCTTACAGTGAGTGTACATTATCATGTTGTCTTTAAAGTGACTGTCCTCATTTGTTGAAGGAAAAAAGCATTAATGTGGTTCATTAGCAATGTATTCCCAGCATCTGTACCTGCATCTCTCTTATATACTACAAGTTACTTGCCATCAGAAATTGCAGTTCCCTCACGTGACATTGATGGTGAAGTGTTCTTTTCAAAACCATCATCTGTGGTTACCAATGCTCCTGTTTTAGGCAATAAGTTTGTTGCAGTCCATGAGCCATTGGTCAAGTTTCTTCTACGAGCTTCTGATGCCTCAAAATCTAAGCAGCGCCTACGCATGCCTCGTTGTGGTTGATTATCATTCTGTACATGAATTATAATGAGTAATCAGTTTTGGGCCTTGGAATCTTGTATGTAACATGCACAGGCATTTCATGGCTAAATGAATCTATTTAAAAGCATCAACTTTTCTTACATGATGCTGGATACATAAGTAGAACAAGCGTATATCAAATTGGAAGCAATCAGAACTCCACAATGACATATTATTTAGAGTACTCTTCAGTTTAAGTAATAATGCATATATTGACACTGTAAAGACAACATGATAATGTACACTCACTGTAAAGACAACATGATAATGTACACTCACTGTAAGGACAGTCACAAATGAGGACATCTCACAGTGACTGTCCCTAGTGTAATTGCCACTTGAATGTATTGCTATTCAGCCACATTAATGCTTTTCTTCTTCAACAAATGAGGATAGTCACTGTAAAGACAACATGATAATGTACACTCACAGTGAGTGTACATTATCATGTTGTCTTTACAGTGACTATCCTCATTTGTTGAAGAAGAAAAGCATTAATGTGGCTGAATAGTGGCAGTTACACTAGGGACAGTCACTGTGAGATGTCCTCATTTGTGACTGTCCTTACAGTGAGTGTACATTATCATGTTGTCTTTACAGTGGCTGTCCTCATTTGTTGAAAGAAAAAAGCATTAATGTGGTTCATAAGCAATGTATTAAATTAATTTATTTTTTTTTAATCCACCCACGGGCGTCGCAATTGCGATGGAAACCCATCGCAAGGCGATGCAGGCGCCCGTCGCAATTGCTTGGGAGGTCCGTCGCGATTGCGACGGCCCTCCGAAGCCATGCGACGGGGGGGGCGACGGCCATGCCGCTTCTTAAATCTTAGCCACATTGCGACGGATAGGTGTCGCAATTGCGACGGATACCCATAGACGTCGCAATTTGTGACTAAAAAATAGCGACGTCTATGGGTGTTGCTATTGCGACACATAGCTGTCGCAATTGCGACACATAGCCGTCGCAAAATGGCCCAAAATGTATTAGTGGAGGAAAAAGGATAGAAGGTAGAAGGATAATGAATGGAAGGATTGTGAAAGGGTAAATGGAAAGGAAAGAAAGATCAACATCAACACACACTTTGAAGGGTGGGGAGAGGATGGAGGAAATGTGAATGAAGGAATACATGAAGGAATATGGTGAATGGATAGTAGAGGTTGTGGTTTAGACACATGGAATGGAAAAATATTTTTGGAAGGAGATGAAGTGGAAGTCTTTGGAAGCTTGAATGTCAACTTCACTTTTTGCTCAACACCAAACTCTTTCAAGAGATATTTTGGAATCCATATAGCCGTAGGCTTTTTATTTCCTTTTGATGATCTAGAGAGAATATCTTTAATGATGGATTTTGGAACCCATACTTGTCTTGTAGTTTTTTTCTTAGATATCTCTTTTGACTTTATGCCTCCATGTCGATTAGAGGAGACATGGTGATCTTTTTTTTTTTATGGATTCTTGTATTGCTTCTTTTTCTTGTATTGAACATTCAAGTTACTTCCAAAAGACTTGGGATTTGTAGAAGAAGAAGGAGAATATGGCTGGTTTAGATGGGTGGGTGGATAAAAAGGATTCAAGGGTATGCATCTATGTTGATCTTGAAGAAAGATGGGAGATGGAGGTATGTAAGGACCCAAGATGGATGGTGAATTAGGAGAGTTAGGAGGGGAAAGTGAAGGGACATAAGGACCCAAGATGGAAGGAAAATGTGAAGCCCTTAGTAGTGGAGGAAGAGGTCCAAGGATGGAAGTGGAAGACCCAAAAGGATAATCAACAAGCTCATCAGCATCTATATGACAACTAAGGACATCAATATCTTTAGAGTGAGCATTAGAATTTTCAATAGAATCGTGGACATCTTGAATATGAGCACCTTCTTTGATAGGATTGTTCAAAGCTTGCAAAGACTTAGGAAGAGTAGAAAGTGGAAATGAACATGGAGTCGTAGAACAAGAAGATGGAAGACTTTGATCTTGACAAGGATCTTTGGATAGCATAAGTGCATAATTTTTCTCTTGATTTTCAATAGGCTTAACATTGGAAGTAACAACACCATTTTTACCAACCTTAATGAAAGTATCATTTTTGGAAAGCTCAAGTGTAGTAAGGTTATTTTGATTGTCAATAAGCTCAACAGTGTAAGTAGTAGCTTGATCTTGCTTAGGAGAAGACTTAAGACATGGTGGAATGCATGAAAAAGGGTGTGCGGGATCAAAAGAACCATGAAGTGGATAAGAGACATCAGGAAAAGGAGTGGATAAGAGACATCATGAAATGGATTGGATGACATGGAGGGTTCTTGATCTTGATCTTTCTTTATGTTCTTTCCTTTATCATTTGTAGAGTCCTCTTGACATGTAGCCATTTCTAAGGACAAGGAAGCATGTTGGGATTGTATGGAAGACTTTGGAAGAGATGGTGGAGGACTAGCTGAAGTAGGCATTGTAGCATATGAAGGCATAGGCTCTTTAGGTTTAGCATTATTGAAAGTATTTGCAGCCAAGTGAAGGTTAGCTTGAGTTTCTTTAAGAGGTAGTCCTGGAGGATAACAATAGGGAACCGCATGAAAAGTAGTAGGGCTTGTGTCGGATGAAGGTTCTGTGAAAGATTTGAAAGACTCAGAAGCTTTAGGAAATGTATGGGTATTGGAGGAAGTAGGGGATGGAAGGGAACCATCACAAGAAAAAGGTCCAACATTAAAATGATCTTGTGTGAGAGTGTAATCTTTATTTTCAGCCTGAGAGTTCTTAGAGGAGAGATCCTTATAGTATTGACATTTCAAATTAGCATGGTACATTTTATATTCTTCAATAGAAGTAGATGTATCATCTAGTTATTGTCCACAAAAGCCATCAAAGTCTCTTTCAAAATTAGAATCATATGGATCACCATCACGATCTATCCAATGTGATGGCCCATTTGTAGTAAGTAGGAACACATGACGAGGAGGACTCTTAGGAACAGAGGTGTCATAGGTATCATTACATTGTCTGTCGTCATAGTCATCATAGTCTCCAAAGCTGGATGTGTCACTCTCCATGGAAGAGGTATCATAAGAGTTATCACATTGCTCAAATTTTATCTGGAGGATTGGTGACATGTACAAGTCTTTATCAAATGGAAAAGGGCATAGAGCTTCCATGGAGAACTCTTTAGGTTCCTTTTCTTTCTCAAGTTTGTTAATCTTGACTTGCATAGCGTGTATCTATTTCATCATGGCCCTCATCAGAGTTTCTTCCTCATGTGTATTGATTCTTTGAGACATGTGTACTAATTCTCAATAGCTACTGCTCTGTTCTTGACACAGTGATTTGTATGACAAATTCTGGAAATAGGTTGTAAAAGCTGAAGTATCTAGCAATTCTGACAATTTTCTAACAACTTTTCAAAATTTTCCCAAATGACTTTCTGCAGACTCATACGACAGTTGGTAGGCAATGAAATGACAATTGAAAAACTTGTACGATAGTTGCAAGTAGGATTTTGACTTTTAGAATTTGCTGGCATGAAAACTCATATGACACTGGGTACTCAATCATATGATAGATGGGCAATAATGAAATGACACTTGGCAAAAACTCGTATGACTTTTGACCTCCTAAAATGTCTTTTGACTCCAGAAAGGATTTTACGTCAAATTTTGCAAATTTTAGGGTTTTTAGATTCAGATTGTTTGCAAATTGTACTGTCCAGATTTGAAGATTATACCAAATTTGTTCATTTTTAATAGCCAAGTAGATAAACAAGCACACAGAACAGTAAGCAAGTGATTTCAAGCACGTCTAAAAATAATGAACAAGGGCAAAAGCAACCTTGCGCATGAACAATCAAGTGACCAAATTGTGTCAATCCCTGAGATTACTAATTGTGTATGTTCTGAAAAGTTTTGCAATAACGCACATATACCTGAAAATGAAAAAAAAAATGGCCTCTCTAGGATTTTTAGTAATGGTTTGACTCTGCAACTTTTATGATCCAAAGGGGTGAACTCCAATCCTGGTGCACCAAGGTTTTGACACAGTCTGAGAACTTGATCTTCAAGAGCTGCTAGGGAGATCTGACAACCCGACAATGAACCATACCCGTGGAGATTTCTTCCACAAGGACATTTATATAGCGGCTGTCACTACCATGGTGAAAATGGCTATTACCGCTTAAGGTTTCGTCAACATAGTTTTCCCTATGAACGGATTGTCTGCTATGGTTAACCCTCTCTAAAGATGACTCATAATATTGTACCACAAGGGGACTTGGCTCCACATCCAAGGTTTTTGACACCTTTTCACTTTTAACCCAAATAAAGTAGACAGATAAATCTGACACACTAAGACAAAGTTTTGCTTCACCAAGGTCTATGATGTCAACTCCACGTGATCTATCAACCTCTCCAGAGAGAGAATGTATCGATCAATAAAAGAAGATGCACTAACCAATTTTGATTCACCAAAGCTCGTGACGTCAACCCCACGTGATCTATCAACCTCTCCTGGGAGAGAATGTATCGATCAATAAGAGAAGATGCACTAACCAAGTTGAATGTGAAATGCACTAAGTATCCTCCCTACCTACAAGGATTCTATCATCAAGAAAGATTTCACTGGGAATCCAATCTCTCAAGAATCATGAATAGTGTTCATAGGGCCTAATTACTATGTGAGCACAGATGTATGTTTCCAAAAAGCAAATCTACCAAAAGTACCCAAAAAGTAGAAAGAGGAACACTTAACACTTAAAGTGAATATGAGATGAGTCCACAAGGTGGAACACTTAACACCTCACACAAGCTGAAAATGAGTCCCCAACTTAGAAAACAAGTGAGTTCCAAAAAGCACAAAAGGGTTGCCTGGTGGAACAATTAACACTTCTTTCCTGTAGACCCCTCCCCTTTAATGTGGCGCTGATATTGCAACCACGGGGTGGAACAAGGGGTCGGTGGATTTAGCGAGTCCAATAACCCAAGATAGCAATCTAGATCAATCACAAGTATCTAAGACTACTTAATGAATCTTTAAGGGGTCACAACCTAGTATCAATTATGTAAGTGTGTAGAAATAGACAAAAGCATGAAAAGATGCACACAAGTCAGACACATAAGAGATTTATTTTAAGTCCAAATTGAAATTTTATTAGATGAAGGAGAATACCTAGGATCCTCACAATGTGCTTAGTAGATTTTACCTGATTTTTAGCAATTCTTGTTGAGCTTTTCCATGCAAGCAAGTGACGAACTCTCCAACAAGCAAACAAGCAAACAAGATATGTAACATATATTCAACTTATGAAAACCATAGGTTTAGCTCTAAAAATCAATTAGCATCAGCAATAATAACCAACAATTAACCCAAATGACAACTCATATCATTCATTGAATCATGTAAAAAAAAATAAGTGCATACCCATCACAAAATTTTATTTTTTTTGCTGCATTTGACCTAGTCAACAAGATCTGATTTTTCTTTTATGATTTTGGCCACAAAAATAAAAATTCAAAATAGAGATCCTACTAAAAAATAGAGAGCTTTCCAAAAATGTAAAATTTTTAGAAAAATCTCTTCATTTGTGCCCTAGAGACCCGTATTTATCAAAATAGACCAATTTTTGTAAATTGACTATTTGAGCTATTATATTGCATCCAAATTTAAAACACAGAGAATGGACCCCTTGTAGAATTTAAAGAGCTTTCCAAAAATATAAAAATTTCCAAAAAATATGCTGATTTGTGTCAGATATTAATTTTTTGTAGAATTTTAAGAAAAAATTATTAAAATTCAAAACATCTTAGAAAATTCTAAATTTTTTATTGTAGCTTCTCTGATATGTGTCCAACTTGCAAAAAAAATTTCAAAGAAAAACTCCAAGTCGTTTGAGAGATAAAATTAAATCTTTGAAACTTTAAGGTTTTAGCTCCCCAAAAAAATCAAAACTAGCATGTAAAGGTGGGTTGCCTCACGGTGGGTGCCAAAAATGTGTGTGGAAATTGTACCTAATCTATAGACACAACACTTCAGTAAAACATTAGAGGTTAGCAAAAATCAAAATCGTGCAAAATTGAAATCTAATCTAACCAAGCGATCTACTGCCTTCTAATAGGTGCGGGATTGATGTTCTCAAATTGCTATCGAGATCAGTGACCTAGACGACACCTAAATGAAGGATTTGAATGCAAAACTAATATGAAATATGAATGCAATTAATCTTTTTTTTTTTTAATGCAATAATAATGAAAAACTGATATGAATCTGTGCTAATATGAAAATTGATCTATGCTAAAATGATCTAACAATGATATGAAAAAGAATCTAAATGAATGTAAAAAAAACAAATTGATCTCACAATAGCCTTGATTTGTAATAAGCTTTGATTCTCTAGATGTCGATTCTCCAGCATAAGTTTGCACAATTATGAGATTCTGTGGATTTGAGAGATGATTTATGAAGAGCTAAAGCCTTAATTTATAGAAATCCAGGGCTTTGGAGGTGCATGGGAAAAAAAGCCATAAATCACTCAAATAACTCAGGTTGATTTTTGAGTTATTTTTAAATAAAAGATAATTAACTCACAAAAACATGCAAAAACAAAGTTTAACTCAAAATAGAGTTTAGCTTTTATTGATAATTGATAGTTGTCTGCTTTTCTGATTGTGCATGTTTTATTTATGAATTAATTTAATAATAAAGTGATTTATTTCCAACTTAACTGCTTTTAAAAATAAAACAATTGATTTATGGGTTAATCAATCATTTTTTCAAACTTTTATTCTAAAAATAATATTATTAAATATGACAACTTGCTTTAATTAATTAAATAAGAATTTAATCAATTAATGATAGGAATTTTGATTTATTGTCAAAATTAAATAATAATAATTGGGAATAAATATAATTAAATTCAATTAAATAATTAAGTAGCAGTATTAAATCCAATTAATTAAATATGCAAAATATTCAATTAATCAAATTTTAAGATAAATGTGATTTATCGTCAAATAATTATAAAATTAAAGATAATTATGATAAATAGGAATATTGCTAGGAATATTCCCCGATGCAAAATTTAAGATAATCAATTAGGATTCGATGATGTTCAGATGTGCCTTTGGTTAGGACTTCGATGTCAATTTTGTTCGATATGATGATGCAGGAGGTTAATGAACTTATAGACTATTTTTGGGGTATTACAGGTTGCAAACACACTTCAACACACATACACATAAAAACCAATAAGTACATGTAAACACAAAATTTTTATCTCAAGGATATTCACAGAATGGGTCACCTTGGACCCATAAAAGGGGTGAAGGTGGAAAGTACCCAAATATGAGAAGCCATTCAAAAATAAAAACCATGTCTTCAACCAGGCCCAAAATCCATAACCATTGTCTTCATAAGGCCATAAAAAAAGGTACCAACCCTTCCATTTCCTTTCACAAAATACAACCATTATGGCCCCCAAATAAGTATACAACAAGAATGACAACATGGAGCCCATACATCCATGTCTCATCCCCTTCCTCCTTGAGGATGGACTCTACACTAGATGGGAATTCCCAACTTAATTCCCTCACCCATCAAGGCTCTCTTCCCTCCCAATGGTGAGTTTGGCCTTGCACACCCCAATAAAACAAAATAATAAAACAATAAACTAGCAAATAGACATAACAAGGAAGCCATGAAAATAAGTATGAAGCTTCACAAAACCATTACACTAACATAACAAAGAAATTTGTATTTTACATACAACAAAATAAAGAGTCTTCCATGAAAAGACCACCAACTTTACTCCAACCTATAGCAAAAGCAGGTTGAGAAGAGCTCCATTTCCTACAATCCTTCATTTCTTGCTAAGTCCACCAAAACCTGCTAAGTCCACTAGAAGTCTCCAAAATTGGAGAGTAGGCAATTAACCTACCAAATTCCTCTCTAACCCACTAAAAAGGAAACCCTACCTAACCTCAAAGATGATTGGGCACACTCACCTAGGGTTCTCTCTCAACAAGAGGGAAATTCAAAAATGAAAAGAGAGGAAGACATGGCACACTTCCCAAATTCGTCACCTTTCAAAAAGACATCTTTTGAAGAGGCAAAAATGGTCTAAAATCATCCTATTGGTCAAAATTTGACCCTGAACCCAAAGTACACCAATAGGGTTATCTTATTTTAACCCTAACCCTTTGGGTTACTTTTAGCCTCTGAAAATTCCACTAAGAGTTGACCCATGAAAATTTGAAATAAGATTCCCTCCCAAGGCTCAACAACCAAGATACCTAACCTTGAGATTCTACAAGATGACTCAAAGGTGGAAGATAACTAATAAACAATACACTTGGTCATGCCAACTCACAACATGTGTCAATTGACACCACATAAAGTTACAACACATCACTACACACATGGCATGCCAAGTAGATATTAAATAAAAAATAGAAATAAACACAATTAAATAATACAATCAAACATTACTTTACAACATTATACATAACAATGAGGTTATTTCTCCCTTTGGAGATAACCTTGGCTTTACAAGATTTTCACATGCATCCATCTTTAATTTCCCCTCAATTAATCCATGGTCATTTCCTGCACACTAGATAAAAATATTAGTTATTTGACCTTTCATGAGCTACTAATATTTTATTGGATGTGGTCTTGAATCACATTCTAGTGACCCTTAGAGTTAGGGATGAGTTGGTTATGTGAATGCAGTGATTGTACATATGGTTATTTGACTATTTCACAAGAAAATCATGTAATCTCAAAAATATATTTCTCAATTTCAAAAAAAGTTAATTCAGAACACATAAATATATCAATTAACCTAACTTCCTAACCTTGATCATCTCACATGAACTTTTCTTGCATAAACATGATATTAAGGTATAATATTCAACATTAAATAATTCATCAAATACCATAACATCTAGACCTCAAAATCAAATCATAGAATATGTCCTAAATCATTTACAAGCAACATTTCAACTGATTCACTTTTCTCACATTACTATAACATCAAAGCACACTATGCAAAATCTTGTACTCAATATCAGGTGCTAATAATCACTTTTCTATTAATACATATCTCAACATAAATAAATTCGCATGGTCTTTTACATAAGAATTCATATCCAATAAAAACATTTCAATATTTATAAGGGGTACATTCTGCCTACTCAATTCTCGACACCACACACCTTTCCTACTACATTTATTCTAAAAAATTACATACATTTGAAAAACAATTTATATAACTACATTAGAATATATATATATATATATATATATATATATATATATATATATATATATATATATATATATATATATATATATATATATATATATATATATATATATATATATATATATATATATATATATATCATTTTTCTTTTATTATTTTAGTTGCCTTGCTCTAATACAATTTCCATGAAACATGCACTCAATTATACTATCATAAAGATCAGTTGAATTCAATTAATCCTATTTCAAACATGGAGCATCCTAGAATTATGAGTGCATAAGCAACAAGAAAAATAGTACATCATAATTGGCGGTCATGCCTCTACCCATCAGGACACGAATCCATAATGTAACATCATAACTTTCTAATTACGGAGTCTATAATGCAGAAAGATAATACAATGATAAAGTCTCTTTAAACACCTGACATAACCCCAAAGATAATCTCTTGATAAACATAAGGAAAAGCTGGGCAAGGTGCATCTCACGATTCCATCAAATCATAATGCAGATAAAAATCACTGCATTCACATGACTGACTCATCCCTAACTCTAAGGGTCACCAGAATACGATTCAAGACCACATCCTACGTCTCCAAGTTCACACAAAACATCAAAAACATGCTCCAAAAACAATCTTCCTGGCGGACTCAACCTCACATGGGACCAACATGACCTTACCCTTCGAGTGTGACAACTTCGAAACCACACCCTTAGGTTGTTCATGCTTTTAATTGTCTAATCTAGATGTTGTAATAGTTTAGTTTATTGAGTGTTTTAACTTGTTATTGCATTCTCTAACACAATATTTATTGCACACAATTTGATATATAGGTTTTAGGGAGACAAGTTTTGGGCTCTGGTTTTGGATTTGAAGGAAATTTATTGAAAGCTAGAATTTTGGATTGTGAATTGTGTTCTTCCTTCCTTCTCAGATTATTCTTGGGTTTAAGGTAGGATTTTGAATCCTTTTATAATTTTCCATTTTGAAAAGCTTGTCTTCTTCGCGTTTGGTATTCATGTGATTGTTTTCCTATTTGAGATTGGAAAATCATATTCTTCTTGTGTAAATTTTGTGGAACCATTTGAATTGGGGTTTTATCCTTGAGGGTTTTTCATGTGTGACTTTAGGTAAATTCTCAATGAAGAAAATCAACCATAGGGTTTGGAGGAAATTAATTTACCATTAAAATTAATCAACCATGTTTAGCTTCTTCGATTTATAAAATTCTTCCCATAAGTAAATATAAATTTATTTAAAAGAAAATATTTTATATTGAAATATATATTTGATATACATATGAGCATACAAGTATTGCATATGAGCATAATCAATTTATAAAATTAAAAGAAATTATATTCAGAAGAATTGGTTGAAATTTTATGTTTTAGAAAAACAATTATGTATTTTTTTAAAAAAAAAGAGGAAAGAAGATATTTTTATTTATTAAAGAAAATAATAATATTTAAAAAAAATGTTGCGGTTTGTATTTTATTTGAATAAAAAAGGGGAATTTGCTAGAATAATACAGTCCAAAAAAATTCACCCAAAAAAGAAGAAGAAGAAAATACAAAAGAAAACAAATATATAAAATAAATTTGTTTTATAAACAAATAAAAAGTAAAACTATTTAAAAAATAATAATAATTTAAAAATTAATAATGTGTGGACAGTCGCACCTGGAAAGGCGGCCCCACCACTATTTGTTATTTTAAAATTTAAAAAAAAAACACAAATAATAATATTTAATGCACTGTGCTCGACGTCTATCTAGAGGGTCGCACCAACAAGTGTTATCTCCCTATTTATAGGGGGGAGGGCGCCCCATCCCTTCCCTTACTTTTTTTAAATTTTCTTTATATCCTCACGTGAGAATGGGGTTGGGTTAACTTTTTTCCCCCAAAACTTTATTTATTATATTTTAATATATATTTTTAAAAAAATTGAGTTTATTTTAATTTAATATATATTATTTTTTGTAATATATATTGGTTCATGTATTGTTGGGTGCATCAATAAGTGATTTCATGTGGCTTTAGAGTCTTCGATCATTTATGTTATTGATCACAAAAGGTGATGACCATTATTGTGTTGAGTCTTAATTAACTTGGTCACCTTGTTTGTTTGTTTGTTTGTTTTCTTCTAGTATGGCTATTTTGTGATCTGGAAGATAGTATTGTGATTTATGTTTTACTCGATGTTTGGAGAGATGTTAATTATGTTTTGATGATTATTATTTTTATGATATGATGCACTATGTGGATTTGGTAATTGGTTTATTGAGATATCCAGTATGGGATGGACAGATTGGATCCTTATATAGGATGAGATATTATTTGTTATGCTCCAACACTTGTCTTTGATGACATTCATGGTTTACTGGCTTATGATAAATCTTCTATGATTTTTGTTTTGCTTTCTCTTTGGTTCTTTTTGTTGGGAATATTAGGGTAGGTTATCTAGGAGCATAGAGGGGAAGTGACTTACTTTGGAGGTGCCAGAGTCCTAAAGTGGTTGTCTGGATATCCTTTGTAAGTTGACTTATTAAGTGATAACTATATACTAAGGAAAGTATCTTCATAGAATTAAGGTTAATCATCAATAATAAATGAAATAGTAACTAAATTAAACCACAAGAGAGCAACTATTTAGAAAATTAATGATCAATTCAGCATCCTATGGCTCTCTAACTAAGATTTTTAATGCAAAGCTCTCAGCAAGCTCCCATTAATGACAGTCCTAGAATGAGAATGATAAGATAAACAAGTTAAAGCTAAAAATTATATCAAAGTAAATGCTAATTAAGCTCTCAAATGCCTTTCTAAACTCAAATTGCAAGAGGTTCAATGCAATTATCAGACGTGTGGTTGATAAATTATGAAGGAATTTGGTCTTCCTTTTATAGATTTTCCAATGGTAGGGGGTGTAGTTGTGTTTGATCCTTGGTTGAGTCCTTGGTTCCACCCTTTGAAGACAATGAAAAGTTTGTGTCCTCAAAGCTTGGGACAAGTAGACAAGATCAATGGACAAGATTCTCTTTCACTTTGAGTGATTGAGATTGAATTTGGCTTGATCCATGTGAATGCCTTTCCTTAAATCTCATTGGTTGATTGAATTTCCTCTCCTTTTGGATTGTTGAGAGTAATTAAGATTTATTAATTGATTTAATTGATTTATTTTAGCCATGTACCCCTTGAATGGGTTGAATTTAATTTAATCCAAGACTATACAATTAATTGATTTAATTGTATTTTGATTTGATTGCACTTGATTAAAATGCTCTCAATTTTGATTTATCTCGAATTAAGACTTGATTTTCATTTTGATTGGCTAATTATGCATTGTGATTCATTACTTCAATTTTGTCCTTGATTTGCTTTGATTTGACTTGATTTGCTTTGATTTGATCTTTGTCCATTTTTAGGTGATTACAAATGCCCCTCTTTGAGTTGACGTGCGAAGCTTGTTGATTCAAAGAATACTCTGATCTTGCTTGATGATAGGTCCTGATTCATTGATGGTCGATCTTTGATGTTTGTTTAATGTCTTTCGATGGTCGATCCTTGATTTCTAATATGAGATTGATGCAAATATGATCAATATGAAACTCTCAATTGATATGGTTCTGATGATCATTCTGATATGATGGTCCTTTTGATGATGGTTCTCGATATGATGTTTGATTCAATGATTGATCCTGATATGATACCTACTTTGATGATTGATTTCGATGCGATGCCCCATTTGTTTGATTACGAAAAAATTTCCTGATAAAAGCTTTTGCTTTGATTTGATGATCGGTCTCTTGATTTTCGATGATGTTACTGCTGATGTTGATATGATATTACTATTGTTTGATATTTCCAATGGTATGCCCCCTCAGAAATAAAACATATTGATGCTTGATTTGAAAAATTTGATTGATTGATTGATTGATCCAATATGTTTTCATTTTTTAAAAATACTGATGATATGCCATGATTCACAATTTGCCCCGATCGAACTGATAGGTTAATATAGGTCAAAGTCAAAATTTCACCTCTAGATTAGGTCAAATTAGCTTAAATAGGTTGAAAAACCTTGATTTACTATTAATTTTCACTTTTGACTTCTGAGATTTTGCTCTGGTTCTACTTGGATTTTTGAGATGGTCGTTCCTATCAAAGAGCATCGGTTCGAGAGATGTCAATGGTATCTGTTATACACTAAATTTGCACCCTTAGTTCAAGCTCTCATAGTCTTGATAATCTAGTATAACATGGGAATCATCTCAAGGTTGTGGGACCTTTTGCTAACCGAGATGAGACCTCTAGATTTTAGGCTGGTTCCTCTTGGATAATCACCCTAATTTACTCTTGGACAGGAAAGTAAATTTTTGAGGGAAAGGGATAGAAGGAGTGCATGAAAGGGAAATAACATGAAAGCAAATCTACCTACTAGGTGATGCACTGAAACTAGGGTTTGGATCTCAGTATAGAGGGATGAAACCAGTGATAGAAATAGGTCTAGGAGATTACAACTTACTGAATAGGCTTGCATAAGTGTTTCATGGAAGGGTCTGCAAACAAAAGAGGTTGTTCAGGGAAAGAGAAAGATTCTTTCACAACAACAAGGCTCTTAGGATTAGACATCAATCCATGACCTGCAAATAGACATTCACTCCTATAGCTCGGTGCAAGATTGAGACAAGACTGTTAGGGGCTGAAATATACCCACAAAACATCTAAATCAGATCAAACACAATAACACACATAGCTATAGAAAGTAAGAGGAATCAGGGAACCTAAGATATCACTGAAAGCATTCATAAACTTTGATTCAATAAGACATAATCCAGACATGAAGGCATGGGGACAACAAAAATGTCACAGAATGCTTTGCAATATTTGTATTATCAATGAGAACTTACAAGATGTGGGAAACCAGAGAGCAGGAATGAATAATACAGATAGTTTTCCAAGAAAAGAGCCTTTTCTTTTTTACAAAATGTCAATTCTAAGCTCCAAAAACAAATTATATACATCCCCTACACGCAGACAGGAATCAAAATATCTCCTTAGGGTTACATAGATATGCATTATAATAATCTGGCCTTAAAACAGTCACTTATGATCATAAATGAAATTGTGCAAATATCTCAACCAATCAGATATCTTCTTCTGCGTGTCCATCCCTGAATTGATCAACCTTGCCAGGACAAAAAACCTCATCCATCTACCTCTCTGCAAGCTGGACTCTGTCATGAATATTCAAATCCGATCAAATCCTCGAAAGGACCCAAAAATGGTAGCCTAAAAGATCTCTGCAAACATTCCCAGCTATAATTGCCTTTGGAAACATTAATTCTCAGCTACCCGCGCTTTGCAAACATCTCTGTAGAAGAAAGCCCACCAAAGCAATCACGCCGCCCTTGTAATAGCAATGGTCGCATGATCACATGAGGCCGAAAGGCTTCATGTGATCATGCGACAACCTTTGAAAACTTGCCTCCGCCTTGCCACAAAATGACACCTCGGGCCCGCAAAATCTGCCACCTGTCAAGCTTACCACGTGGCCCAATAGGAGCCGACCACATGGCTTTGAAAAGTCAGTGGTCGCATGATCGCATGAGCCTGAAAGGCTTTATGTGATCATGCGACAACCCTTAGAAAATCCACCTCCGCTTTGCCACAAAAGCTCGAGCTTACGATCGCACTGCAAACTTAACCCCGATTTCACCTCAGGTCACCTTTCTCCTCTAGTCGCCAAGCCATGCAATCTTTCTTAACCTCGAGCACCTATTCAGTGACTATGCAAAATTTGTTGATCTTTGCTTCATCTGACAGCAGTCTCTGAGTCGTGTTACCTTTTCGGCATATTCTTTTCTGTCAGGAGATTACCCGACTAAGGGATTTCTCGTAATCGCCAGATAGAAAGAATATTCTTCTTTTTATTGCGAGATTACCCGACCAAATATAGAACTGGGCCCACCTCTAACTGTGCAACGACACAAAGCTTACCAACCCTGGGCCCACAGACCACCACGTGTCACTCCCCCATTTGGTCCGACCGCCACATCAACAAACACCTCAGCACCCCGGCACGGACCCACAGCAACATCGCCCGCAAGCATGCTAACCGCTGACGGTTTGTCACATGGTCGCATGGGCTCGAAAGAGCCCATGCGATCATGCGACCAACTGCATGAGGCTAGCCACTGACCGCCACCGCTTGAAACTAGACCGCCTATCACTTGTCGCATGATCGCATGTGGCCAAGAAGGCCTAAGCGATCATGCGACAACATCATCCTATGACCCCTACCTTCAACGCTGTCGGCTTGTAACCACCGTAACCATAGGTGGTTAGTTGCATGGGCACATGGGCTCAGAAGAGCCCATGTGATCATGCAACTAACCAGAAGATGCTACCCGATAACCACTGGCGCTTGTCTTGACTGCCAATCCTGACTACCAACCGTCGATACTGCATCAATGGTTGTCGCATGATCTCATGGGATCGGAAGATCCCATGGGATCATGCGACAGCCGTCGGATCTTTTTTGCACTGATTTGGGACCTGCCTATTAGAGTTGTGCGCTTAGGGCCAAAAACACAGACGGTGTGTCAAAAATACAGAGGGTTTCAAGTGAAGGCTGAAAACACACCGAATTTTCAGAGCAGAGAGGCAGAAACAGCCCGAGCCTACAAAGAGGAGGTCAAAAATACACTGGGTTTTCAACACTTGAGTAGAAAACACACTAGACTCTCGACACTAAAGGGCAGAAAACACAGAGAGCTTTGACACTTGAGCATTTCTTTTGGAAAATAGGAACCGTGGCAAAAAATGAATGACAAGGAAGTTTTGGGCAACAGTATCAGAGACCACCTAACTACGGATCTCCAGTGAGTCATTTCTAACTTCCTCATTACATTTATTTCTCATTTATCGCATTTATTGCATCTTTTTCATGTCATCTTTATTTTAAATTTGCAAAGTCACGCGTAGGATAGTTTTAATGTCGTGTCAGCCTGTTAAGTGTTGCATCTGTGTCTTTTACTCATGCCTCCGCGTAGTAAATTATCGCTTAGCAATTTTTCATTCTCGCCTGAGAAAAATTTGATGTCGCATAGCCTTAGGGTTTTAATGCCCATTTGCATATGATTTTCTGTGTGTGAAACCCTAGAATTCCATTATCGCCTAGGCTTTATTAGATGTCGCCTAGCATCATTAAGTGTCGCCTGATACTTGAAATATCATGTAGAAGAAATAAAGTGTCGCCTAACATCTTTTCTATATCGCTTAGGATGAAATGTCACCTGGTATGAATAAAATCATGCCCGCAAATTTTTTTTAAAAAAAATCACTTATACTTGATCTTTCCTGATGAAAATTTTGATAAGTCCAGATGATCAATTCTGATGATAAGATTAGGTCTGTTGTGTTTAAACAAAATAATTGATTAGGATATCAAGATAATGGTACCAATGAATGTGACTTGTCAATCTGATAAGGTAAATCAATCAGTGTAAAAATGGATACGATTGATTTGATACTTCGTTCTCAAGATATAGAGACATGAATAAATGGAACTAGGTGTGATTGCTTGATATTTTTGATAAAATTGATTGACTTGAGATGATTCCTTGATATGATATGTTGATATGATTCCTTTATTTTTCCAAACAAGCACACTTCCATGTTCTTTACATACGGTCTGTAGCATCATGGGTTATTGACCTTGGTCAGGCTCTGACTCCTGTAGAGTATCGTGTTGTTGAGTTGTCAGGCCTCAGTTTTCTTCTCAACATGCCGCAGTTCCAGCTAAACCGTGGTCTTTTGACTGTTGTGGCAGAGAGATGGCACTTCGACCACAATACTTTCCACCTTCCCTTTGGAGAGATGACTATTACTCTGGAGGATGTGTTTAGATTATTACGCATTCCTTGTCGAGGAGAGTTAGTATACTATGATTCCATTTATGATAGCACATTCTGCAAATGAGTGTTTGGAGACAATACTATAGATGATGATACTATTACTTGGCCACAGTTTGCTTCTTTCCCAAAATTACCAGCGGTTCTTGGTGCTCTTATCGGTGGATTCTTGCTTCCCGACCGGTGAGGTCATGGTTTCTCAATTGGATGGGGTAGGATCCTTGAGGATTTACTTGCTGAGCCTCAATGATTTGATTGGGGCTCCTATGTTCTTGCTCAGATGTATCATGATTTACATGAGGTTGTCTATAGAGAGAGTACTTCCTTGTCTGCGAGTGTAGTGATTCTACAGTTGTGGGTATGGGAGCATCTTCCCATTACTAGGCATATTTCTGATAGGATTTGTGCTTGAGGATTTCCATATGTTTTTTTGTATAACAACATGGTTGTCCAACATCATCTGGGAAAGCTTGAGTATTGGTGCCGACAGATTGATGACCTTGATCAAGTTCAGTGGAAGCCATACATAGGATGTGAACAATGGAGGGAGGACGATGATGAGCTCCCCTATATGTTTTCTCCTCGATGGATGATTGGTAGGGCTACTACTATTATTGAGTGTTTATGCTTTGGTCAAGTGTCTCGCTAGTATGGTATAACATAGGATATGCCATAGGGTGCAATGTTAAATGCTCATGTACAAGCGGAGCGATCTATGTGGGGTCCTTTGATTGACTATCAGTTTGCATGTGATTAGATTGTTGGTTTGGGATATTGTAGATGGGAGATGCTTACAGGTGTCGTTGATGCTGGTATGTCACATGAGAATCAGGACTAGTGGGCTCGGAACATGTTTCCTTGATTTACTAATCCAGCGGAGTGTATTCCAGACCAAGACAAGAGAGATGGTGGTGGTGGTGATGGCGTTGGTGGTGGTGGTGGTAGGAGACATCAGGGATGACGAGGATAGAGAGAACCTCAGGCTATTGGTAGAGTAGGAGATGGACCATGAGTGAGAGGTGGACATGTTTGGGATAGGGCTAGAGCTAGATGACATGATGATGTAGCTAAGGTATGCCCTAGAGCAGCAGTGGATAGACAACATAGAGCTCATTAATAGTAGAGATAGGTACATATAGATGCTGCTTGATAGATTCTTGGTGGACATGATCCCTTAGTTCAGTTATAGAGGGTTGCTTTAGCACAACAGGATGAGGTTCTAGCATAGTAGGTGCCTCCATAGGTTCAGCAGGTACCTCCACAAGTGCAGCAGTCACAGGATATGGGACAGAGTTCACAGGCTGCTCCTAGCATTGATAGCCTATCATGGGATGTTCAGGTGATGAGGACATATATATCTACTGTTGTTGGCAGGATCAAGTAGCTCTTTTGATGCAGCAGTTTATGACTCATGTGATTTAGAGACCTAGCACATCGAGCACTTCTCAGGCTCCTCCCTCATAGGATAGACAAGATGATAGGGGTCCAGATGGATCAGGTGTTGGGGATGGATCGGGTGCTGCTATGGGCTCTTGATGCTTTGATGACAAAGTTACTCATTGTTGATGTCCGTGTATCACATTTCATGATGTTTTATTGATCGAAACACTTGATGTATCACTTTCATGACATTTGTATCTTAATATATTGATGTACTAGATCATTTGATGAACACTTATATGATGATATACTTCCTTGATTCTCTTGATGAGTTTTGTTATGAGATTATCTTTATATGTAGCTATATGGTGTTTATGATGCATTTACCTGTGATTATGCTATGGATGCAATGTATCTTATTTTATGATATAGATAGATGAATGCATTGATGTATGGATTTATGACATGTTTTTCTCTATTTTTCAATGTATGGATGCAAACCATTTTATGGAAATATGAATGTGAATGCTCCTATGTTTTTGGGTTTTTGGATGTATGCAGTTCTATCTTTATTTACATGTATGCAAATGATGTATGATTAATGATTCTTTTTCTCTTTTCTCTTTTCTTTAACATATGGATAATGAATAATGATTAATGTTATGCATGAATGCAAAAGATAATCTCACATGTTTTTGATTTGAAATCAAGGATAAGACGTTTGAATTGAACCTCCCATTTCTTTTCCCCCCTTGCAATTTTAAGTTTAAGAAAGGAAAAATAGTATATACAATGCACTTAATCTAAGATGAATGCAACTAACTATCATTATTCAAGATTTGGAGCTTATAATCATCATTGAGCATTTTTGGAATCCCATTTTAGTACAACCATCACTATTTCAACTATGATGATATGAATACTTTTTGCACCTCTTTATTGCTTTCCCATCTCTCTTTGGTATGACTATCACTGATTGAAGCCAATCATGAGAGTGCAAATATTGATTTTTTTGGATTCTATGTTGCAAGTGGATGTTGGTATTATGATATTGAAGATCAAAATAGCTTGTTTAGTCTAAAACTTTCATCGATTTGCTAGAAAGATGTGATTTCATCAATTGAGTTAACACTTTGAAAAATTTTGCAACATTTTTAAAATCCATATGCCAAGTGTAGTTCCATCCATTTCATGTTTTTAATCCTGATAAAGATAAGGTCAGTTCATTTCTTGGATCAATTTTTGTGTTTTAGGCTCAAATTGGATTAGGATGTAGATTTGAATAGATGTTCCTCTTTCGAGTGTGATGAATTGATTCTCTGATTGAATAATGCTTGCTTTGATGAATCCTTTCTCCTCTAGAGTAGATTGCCCCCAGTTTGAGATAATTTCATTTGTGGGACTTAGGATAATTTGTCGATTAGATGACCAAAATCTTGAGGTACTCGTAAATGCAACTATGGGGTTTTATTATGCAATATATACAAATGCTGGCGAATGCAATATTTGCAAGGTGACCTTCTAGGTATGCGGCTGACTTGGACTTTCAATGGCACCTATTTACCAGGTTTTCACCGATTGAATGGATCTAGCTCTTTTTTTTGTTTTTAAAGCTCTTTCTTTCTTCTTTTTTTTTTGCTACCAAGGTGCCTATTTGCTAGGTTTTCACCAAGGCACTTTTATTCTTCTTCTTTTTTTTTGTATTTTTCTTTTTTTCAATTTTTTTCTTTTTTTTCACATCATATATGAATTTTTTGCTTTCTTCATGCTCAATTTTCCACTTTTTTTTTATCTTTTCTACTTTTTAAATGTTTTGTGCTTTTCCTGCTTTTCAAATGTTTTTGGTATTTTTAGGATCTCTTTTCACTATGTAGAATAAATATGATGCTCTTCATCTGATACTCTTTATACCTTTTCATCTACCTTATGTATAGAACCTCTTGAGATGTATGCTATTAATAGGCTCTTGCAGTTCTTCACCATCACAATCTGCTAGTTTGTAGGTGTCAGTCCCAAAATTTTCAACAATGAGAAATGGTCCTAACCAGTTTTCTTCCCATTTTCCTTTCTTTTCTCATTCTGCTTGGTTCTTGGGATTTTCTCGCAACACTAAGTCACCTACTTGGAATGTTCTTGGCTTGATGTGCTTATTGTATGCCCTTGACATCCTATTCTGGTACACCTTCAAATGATCAAATGCTTGCTTCTATTTTTCATCCAAGATTTCTAGTTCTTGCAGCTTCACAACCCTATAATCTTCCTCATTTATCAAACCATGCATAGATATCCTCAAAGATGGAAGTTCTACCTCTAAAGGCAAAACCGCTTCTGTTCCAAAGACTAATGAAAAAGGTGTAGCCCATGTTGGTGTTCTTATGCTTGTTCTATAAGCCCATAAGGTTGGGTTTATTTTAATGTGCCAATCTCTCCCTGAGTTATCCACTGTTCTCTTCAAAATCTTCAAGATGTTTTTATTTGTTCCTTCAGGTTGTCCATTACCTTGAGGGTAATAGATTGAAGAAGAATGATGAATCATGTGAAACTTGGTGCACAATTCCTTTAAGTCTTTGTTCTTAAAATGCTTTACGTTATCCATTATGATGGCATGAGGTATGCTATATCTACAAATAATATGATTGAGGATAAACAAAAAAATTTGATTTCCTATTGCAGTTGATAGGGGTACAGCTTCCACCCACTTAGTAAAGTACTCAGTTGTCATGATGATGAATTTGTGACCATTGGAGGATGGTGGATAAATCATGCCTATTAGGTCTAGACCCCATTGATAGAACAACCAAGGTGTTGTCATTGGATGAAGCTCTTGTGTGGGAGCATGTATCAAGTTTCCATGGAATTGACACTTTCTACAAGTTTTTGCAAAGTTACAAGCGTCTTTCTCCATCGTAGGCCAAAAATACCCTATCCTAAGAAGTTTCTTAGCTAAGGTCAATTTGTTTGAGTGTGATCCACAAATTCCTTCTTGGATTTCTCGTAAGGCTAAGTTTGATTCTTCCTCTTCTAAACATCTAAGGAGCATTCCGTCTAGAATTTTTCGATACAATGTTTTAGAAATTATAGTATATCGGGTGGCTTGGCGAATGAAGCCTTTCTTTTGATTCCTGGTTTGGCCTATGGGAAGGATTTGATCTTTCAAGTACATGTAAATTAGTCCATACCAAGGTGATTCATTTGTAGTTAACAAGAAAATGGTGTAAGGGTGGGTAGGATCAAACGCGGGTTGATCCACTTCTTCTACCAAGAACTCGTATTTGGCACTCTGATCAGGCATCTGCAGAAGTGAAGCCAAAGTTGCCATTGCATCCATTGCTTTGTTCTTTTCTCTTGGCACTTGTTCAAATGTGATAAGTATGAAATAATTTTTAAGATTGTCCACCATGTTTTTCTAGGGTATCAATTTGTCATCTTTCATTTGACATTCTTCATTGACTTGATTTATGACTAATTGTGAATCTCCATAAACCTTTAGTTCTGTTACTTTCCACTCTAATGTCAGCTTGATTCCAATAATCAAGGCTTCATATTCTGCTATATTGTTTGTGCATGGGAATAGAAATTTATAAGACTTAGGGATAGTAGAGCCTTGAGGAATGATTAGAAGTATACCTGCTTCTGATCCATGATGAGTGTAGGAACCATCAAAATAAAGTTGCCATGTTTTTGCTTCTACATTCACAATTTTTGAATCTGGGAACTCCACTTGTATAGGATGATCATCTTGAAGTGGTGCTTCTGCTAATTGGTTAACAATAAATTGTCCTTTGATTTATTTTCTATCAACATATTCTATGTTGAATTCACTTAGTATCATCACCCACTTTGCTAGCCTTCCATTCAATGCTATTTTACTAAGTAGATACTTCAATGGGTCAATTTTGGCAATGAGCCTTATCTTGTGGGCTAGCATATAATGGCGTAATTTTTGGGAAGAAAAAACCACAGCCAAGCATGCCCTTTCCATAAATGTATAATTCAACTTGTATTTGACTTAGGTTCTACTTATGTAATAAATTGCCTTCTCTTTTCCTGTTTCATCCTCTTGTGCTAAAAGTGCCCCCAATGAATTCTCTATTACTGAAATGTATAAGATCAAGGGCTTGCCTTTGATAGGTGGCATCAAGATTGGTGGATTCATGAGATAATTATTCAATAGATTAAAGGCTTCTTCACACTTGTCATCCCATTTGAAAATTGTATCTTTATGCAAAAGTTGATTGAAATTGTGACATTTTTCAACTAATTGGGAGATAAATCTCCTAATGGATTGGATCCTTCCTTGTAAAGATCTCATTTGACTAATGTTTTTAGGTGCTTCCATTTCCATGATAGCCTTCACTTTAGTGGGATCCACCTCTATCCCTTTTGTAGATACAATATAGCCTAGTAGCTTGCCGGATTGGACTCCAAATGCACATTTCTTTGGGTTAAGTCTTACTTTGAATTCTTCTAGCCTTTCAAAAAAAATTTCCAAAATTGGAAGGTGCTCTTTTCTTGAGTGGGATTTAGCTAATATGTCATCCACATAATCCTCCATGAAATTATGCATCATATCATGAAATATTGTAGTCATTGCTCTTTGATAGGTTGCTCCTGCATTCTTTAACCCATAAGGCATGACATTCCAGCAAAAAGTACCCCATGCACATGTAAAGGCAATTTTATCTTGGTCTTCTGGTGCTATCTTGATCTGATTATATCTACTAAATCCATCCATGAGTGAAAACATAGAGTGTCCCATTGTTAAGTCCACAATGGCATCAATGCTTGGAAGTGGGAAATCGTCCTTAGGACATGCCAAGTTTAAGTCTCTAAAGTCCGTGCAGATTCTGATGGATTTGTCTACTTTTGATACTGGCACTATATGTGAGATCCATTGTGCATAATTAATGGCCCTTATAAATCCCACCTTCAATAGTTTTTCTAACTCCTCTTGGACAAGTAGTGCTATATGAGGATGCATCTTCCTTAGCTTTTGCTTAATAGGTTTGGCTCCTTCCTTGATATTTAGATGATGCATTATTAGATTTGGGCCTAAACCCAACATATCATCATAAGACCATGCGAATTTAACTTGTCTTTCCTTAAATAACTTGATGAATTATATTCTTTCTTCGCTAGATAGTGATGTTGCTAGGTGAATGATCTTTGGTTCTGTTTTTGACCCAATATTTATCTTTTCTGTTGGCTCAATTAAGATCAGAGATCTTTCTTCATAATGTTTTTGTATAGCATCCAAACTCTCTTCCTTAGGTGCCTCAGTTGGGTTTTCACCTTTGGAAACATCCTTTATTTCTTTATTTTTTTCTTGATCTAATGTTGCCACAACGTGGTTTTCAACACTCGATTCTTTTCCTTTTCTAATTTTTTCATTTTTTCTCAGATTGAAAGTTTGGATGCTCCCTTTGATCATTTCTTCTTGATATTCTTTGATAGAAGAAGGTTCAACCACGCTGAGGTATTGGGACACCATGTTGTCATTTAAGAAAATTGGCAAGGTAGTTGGTTCAATGGCATTCCATTCAATTAAGTCCGGACGGATGAGAGTTAATGGGTCAACACTTGGGTTTGTTTCAATTGGGTTTAGGGTGTATATCTCATTATTTAAGGGTTCATACATTGTATCTTGGAAATCTTGAACATGGGCTTCCTCTAAATGTTCTAAAGAAGAAGGATCAAAGTCCTCCTCACTAGACTCCTTTAGGGTTTCTGTTGGATAAAAATCATGTGGATTAAACCTAATGTTTGATTCTTCCATAGTAGGTCTCCATGAAGGAACATATGGTTCACCTACCCATTTATTTATCTCTATTTCTATGCTTGGCACATCATTTAGGATCACTTGACTAGAACTAGATGCTTGATTTGAATTTGATTATGTTATTGGTCCTTTATTTTTGGTAGAAGCATAAGTATGAATAACATCAATACCCTTATCTTGACATGACTCATCTGATAGGGTCTCCCATTCCCATTCATTAGAATCCTCATCACTATGAGATTCTAATTTTAATATTTGATCATATAGCTTGGGATAATGTTTTTGAGTGTATCCTTCTTCAAGATACCCTAATCTTGCTTTCTCTTTGGAATCTCGCCATGTTGATTCTATTGGTTCAATGAGCCCTTCATTCTTTGTGCCTAAAGTTCCTTGACCTTTGTATCCCATCTTTTTCATGATTGAAAACCCTTTCCCATATTGACATGTGTAGGAATGGTTATATTTTGGATATGTTTGACGTGGGCACTTGATTCTTCATCTTTGTATAACCAATTTAGGATTTCATTTTCTTCTTCATCCATGGCGGATGATGTACTTGCCCTCACAAAGTTATCATTGTATCTATGGGGTGGATTTGGAGGTTTTCCAAAGGACTTGGGTGATAAAGTTAGGTCCATCATAGATAAGGAGTATTCGCCTACTCTCTTTTCCTTGATCTTACATTACTTATCAAAAAATTTCATCATTTGGTCCATCTTTTGATAATGGGATTCTTTAGTGTGCACTTGGATAGCTTTGATAGGGTCTTCTTTTGGTTCTTCAATAATTTTATCCTCATTAACCTTCTCTTTTCCTTTAGTCAATGTAGTTTGGTTAATGATTTTTGGTGTGTCTTCGATAACAACTTCTTCTTCCATCTTTTCTTTTCCTTTTAATAAAGGTACGTCCTTAGAACTTTGACCTTGCTCCATTTGATTAGGTATAGACCCTTCAGCATTGTGTGGAACCAAGGAGTCATTGATAGGCTTGACATTATTACAATATTGAAATGGGTTCAAATCCCCACTTATCATTATCTCTTGCCCTAGATATGGGAATTTTAGGCATTGGTGATAAGTTGAAGGAATGACGTGCATTTCGCGGATCCATGGCCTTCCTAACAAAATATTGTAAGTCAACTTTAAGTCCAACACTTGACATATGGTCTCTTTTTGCATGGGACCAAATCTTATGGGTAGCACTATGACTCCTTTTGAGGCTCTTTCTTCATCATCATAGGCTTTTATGGTGATCTTTTCCTTAGGATCAATAACCTCCTCCGAAAATCCTAGGGCTTTCACCAAGTTAAGGGTACAAATGTTTATGCCGACTCCTCCATCTATAAGGACTCTTTTCACCCTATGCTTATGGATCAACACTTCTATATGTAAGGGAAAATTTTGGGGATGATTAAGGGACATGTCATCTTGTTCAGAAAATGATAGGCAATGGGGTGCAATTAAGTGCCCTACCATATTTTGGAATTTGTCTACCTCCAAAGTTAGAGGCACATTTGTGTTTCCAACAAGGTTTTATCCAAGATATCCTTATGAATTGGTGATAATTTGAGTAGCTCAAGGATAGAGATTTGAGTGGGAGTTCTTTGTAATTGATCAACTAAGTTATATTGTTTTGATGATGATGTTGAAGCTTGGTTTGATACCACAATCTTTGGAGCATTGGTAGGTAGGATAATTTTTTATGCTTGCCCCCTAGTGCCAACATTTGATGATACATCCCTTGACTTATCTTTCACTATGATAACATTTATAGTTTGATCCTCTTCTCTTATAGTATTTATCATGTTATCATAGGTATGAGCAAATTTCACTTTCTCATTGCCCTTTTTTTAATTTTGATTAGCATTTGATGACTCACCCTTTTCATGATTCAAAAAGGGGTTTTTGAAGGCTGTGTGATCTCCATTATTTTGAGGTCCTTCAATTTGAATGGTTCCCTTGTCAATTAAATCTTGCACCAAGTGTTTTAACCTCATGCATTCATTTGTTGGGTGACCTCTATTTTGATGATATTCGTAGTGATGGGCCTCATTCCACCAATAAGGCTTAACTTCAGGTTCATAATCTTTCATATTGGGTAATGTGATGACATTATTGGTAACCAAGGTCCTTAATACATTCTCCAAAGGTTCACCTAAGTAGGTGAATTTCTTTTTATTATAATTGGAGTAGGAGGATTTTGATTTGTCTCCTTTAGCATTATTGTTGGAAGTGTTGGAATTGTTATTGGAATTATTGGAATTATATGGAGCTTTGTTTGATTGATTAACATTATTTGAAGAATTAGCTCCATATGGTAGAATAAAAGAGGTTGACTTCAATTTGTGGGCCTCCACAACTCCATCATTCACAAGTTTTTTATTGTTATTCTTTGTCCATGATTTAGATTTATCATTGTTATTGTTGGACCCTTGATTATTGAAATACTTGGGCACATAATTATTGTTATTGCTGTTGTTATTGTCATTGTTGTTGTTGGATTTGTTATCTTTAAATAATTTAATTTCACCTCTCTTGACCAAAACATCTTCAATCTTGATCCCATTTTCGATGATTTTTTCAAATGTTGGGGGACATTGAAGTTGTAATCTATAATTCATTTATGTGGTCAAATTATTAGTGAAAATTTCCATCTTCTCTTTCTTAGGGATACTTCGTGGATACCTTGTGAAAATGGTCCTCCACCTTTGTAGGAATCCTAGGAAGGACTCTCCATATTTCTATTTTGTATCACACAACTTGAGCATTGTGATTTCATGCTCAATGTTATAAGAGTAATGGGTTACAAACTTGGAGGCTAGCTCCTCAAAGGTCTTTATTCCTAGGGTTAGTTTTGAAAACCACTCCATTACGGGATCTCCTAAGCTTCTAGGAAAGAGTCTCATTAGATATGTATCATTGTGCATGAACTCTATAATTAAGGCACAAAACTCTCTTAAATGATCCTGTGGGTCTAATTTACCCATGTACTTATTGTATTTAGGAAAAATGGTAGTGAAGGGAAAAGACAGCATAGCTAAGCTTTTGTCGAAAGGGAAAGGACACAAAGCTTCAATGGAAAAGGCCTTAGGTTTGGCTGCCTTCTTCATGGTATCAATTTGTTCTTGGAAGGCCTTGATCTGCCTATTCATAACATTCATGGGGTCATCTTACTATTGGTCTTTCTTGAGTTGGTCAATATCAAAATCATAAGGCAACTTTACTCCCTTTTGGGCTAGGTTTAGGAAAAAGTTCTCCTTATCCTTATCTATCAATTTTTCCATAACCTCTAGGAAGTCTAGGTCTTGGGAAGCTTTCTCAACCCTTTCCTCAAGTGTTTCTTTGGGATTATGATTGGCATTGTTGATATTGTGATTATGATATGCCAAATTTCTATCCATCTCTCCAAGTCTTGGTTCAAATAGGTTTGGAAAAATTTCCTCTTGATTATGGTCCTTGAAAATACTTTGGTATTCAACTTCTTGCCCTTGGTTTTCAAAAAGAGTGCTATCTCCTGGTAATGATACCCTATATGTGTGGGACCGCATGGAAACCAGCATCCAACAAGGGTTTAATTTAAAATGATCCTTGATTCGAGAATTGTTGATTTTAAATTGAAGAGATTTAAAAATATAAGATGAATTTTTAATGGATATATCTCTCACTTTTTTATGTATTTCAAACACAATAATCACGCATTCACTTGTCTCTTTTTACCCACTTAACACAAAATTTTTGATTTGAATAATGTTGTCACGGGTTTTGCACAAAAAGACACTTCAAGCACCTACCTAGCATAAGATTTGGTTTGTAAACATGGCTCTAAAAGGTGGTCTTGCTATTTTATCAAGGATTTAGTATTGATTCTTTTCAAATAGATCTTAAACTTTCATCCCCCAATTATGTTAAGGGGCTTCCCACATGCACAAAAAGTATGATTTGGTGCAATTCGTGAAGACTACTAAAGGAAGTTCAAAAAATTTAAAATCCATTTGTCACACACCCCATTAAGGATGTATGCATTTCATTTTATAGTGGGTTGGATTCCCACAGCAAAAGCAAGTGTATCCCACTTTGGGCTGTCCCTCTCACCAACCTCGTTAAGGCAAACTTAGGAGGCTAGCCCACTAATCCTCTAGCATGTTCATTCAAAGCAAGGAAAATGGAATTAAGGTTAAGCTTTTGGGAATTTGGTTCACCAAAAGGTGAAGAGCATATCCCTAACTTTTCCTTTAGTTCCCAAACACAATTAGCAATGTTCAATTGATTTCACCTACTAACTATAGGGATTTGAGTATTTCTACTCTCTTCCACAAACAAGGGGCTTTGATTTTATGTGTTTGATTCCTTAATCCTTCTTAATTACTAGATTCTTGAAATGCACCAATGCCACAATTTAAGGGAAAATATTGACTAGGTGAGGCTTACCTTTTTCTTGTAGCTAACAGAAGTTAGGGGCATTTTTTAGTGATTTCATTATTTTTATCCTTACCTTGGCAATAGCTCCTTCCAAATGTGTTTTTCCACCAGCAATTTAGTCAACACCAACAATCACAATGAGGGGAAACCAAATCAAAATTGATGAAGCAAAGAATTATGTATTGAACCTTAAGCACCTTATTTGCAAATTTTTAAGGAAACTTGAACTAAGGAGTAAAAATCCAATTAAGAGAAACAAATTTCATTTTGTAAGCTTCAATAATTGCAAGATAGTTTTGATATACCTGGTTTTCTTCCTCTTGTGATGTCTCAAGAATAGCCTTGATGTGTGCAACATTTTCCTTCTTGATCCTCTTAGCCAATGCCTTTTCTTCTTAACTAAACCTTCTCTTTGGATTTTGGACCTTTCTGTGCCTACTCATTTACAGTCAAAACATACAAACAGAGAGTTAGATAATTGAATTGATCAATCTGACAACAAATTAAAACAACAGATAGAAAGCAGCATTGTCTAGCTAATACGCGAGATCAAATTGTTAGCAAGCGTAACTTTAATGACAGCAAGTGTCACTTTCCAGTGAAACAGGTGACACTAAAAGTTAATCAAGTGTGAACAATTAATTGCTAAGTGTAAACAATATTGAAAATTATGTAAAATGATTTATCTGAAGTGACAATTTAACAATACTAAGCATAAAATAGTAGATACTACGCATGACTATTTCTGTAAAGTGCTTAGCAAAGTTCTATCACAGGCGGTGACAAATAGTGGATAGGTGACACTAATTAAGTCACAAGCATGAGTTTACGTGCAAAGGCTGAACAATTTATCTCACAGGCATGAGCATCTATCTCGTAGTTGACTAGAAAGAATTTAAGACCGGAGAGAAGTGATCGACCAGGTGTGAGTTATTAGCTAGTAGGCATCAGAATAGTAATCTCAAGCATCATTAGAATGACTGTAGGTGTGACTGAATCATTTGTATGCATGACTTCACCTATTTTCTGCAGAAAATTCACAGAAAAGTGAAAATATAAGCATACAAAATATGATGAAAATGATGAAAAATAATTAAAATGAGGCTTAGAGCCCCACGGTGGGTGCCATTTTGTATACTAAGGAAAGTTTCTTCATAGAATTAAGGTTAATCATCAATAATAAATGAAATAGTAACTAAATTAAACCACAAGATAGCAACTATTTAGCAAATTAATGATCAATTGAGCATCCTATGGCTCTCTAACTAATATTGTTAATGCAAAGCTCTCAGCAAGCTCCCATTAATGACAATCATAGAATGAGAATGATAAGATAAACAAGTTAAAGCTAACAATTATATCAAAGTAAACTCTAATTAAGCTCTCAAATGCCTTTCTAAACTCAATTTGCAAGAGGTTCAATGCAATTCTCAGATGTGTGGTTGATAAATTATGAAGGAATTTGGTCTTCCTTTTATAGATTTTCCAATGGTAGGGGGTGTAGTTGTGTTTGATCATGATTAAACCTTGGTTGAGTCCTTAGTTCCACCCTTTGAAGACAATGCAAAGTTTGTGTCCTCAAAGCTTGGGACAAGTAGACAAGATCAATGGACAAGATTCTCTTTCACTTTGAGTGATTGAGTTTGAATTTGGCTTGATCCATGTGAATGCCTTTCCTTAAATCTCATTGGTTGATTGAATTTCCTCTCCTTTTGGGTTGTTGAGAGTAATTAAGATTTATTAATTGATTTATTTTAGCCATGTACCCCTTGAATGGGTTGAATTTAATTTAATCCAAGACTATACAATTAATTGATTTAATTGTATTTTGATTTGATTGCACTTGATTAAAATGCTCTCAATTTTGATTTATCTCAAATTAAGACTTGATTTCGTTTTGATTGGCTAATTATGCATTGTGATTCAATTACTTCAATTTTGTCCTTGATTTGCTTTGATTTGATCTTTGTCCATTTTTAGGTGATTACAATAACTTAATAAATTTATTAGGATAGAAATATTAATAAGATAATTGTGTTCCTCGCCCATGCCTTGAGTGCTAGTACATGTTAAGGATGAGATTGAGAGAAGATGTTTTCCCATATAGAAAGATGTTGAGGTCTAGCATGATTGGTTTCCTTTTCTTCACAGGAGGATTATTGGTTCCACATGGGTCTCGCTTGAGGGTCTGAGGTCTAGAGTGACCGGTCTAGGGTAAATCAAGTAGTTGACGATCTGATGACACTTCCCTATATGTGTCCTAGGTTCCTACATGAGCATTTAGTATACCTGATTGTGTCTCGATCATTTATACTTGATAACCTTATATCTATTTATTGTCATTTTATCTCATGTATCGTTGCATTAGTCTTTCTTGTTTGGTTTTTTACTTGAGTGAGACCTGGTGTTATCTCCTTAGCATAATGGGAGTGGACTTCTTGGTTCCACATGGTTAGGTGGTAGTGTTTCTATTACCATTGAGATCTGACGTTCGTGACTTTGTGCTTGGATGTTCCTTGATGCTTGTTTTATCTCCTTGATCATGGAGACTTTCTTATTATCTTAAGGAGATGTATATGTATTTATTTTGTATTATTATTTTTCCATGCAACATGTGCATTGAAAGTTGTATTATTATGCATACCTTGATGTATCAGTTGTACTTTGTAGATTGTATCTTTAATTACATTAATGTAATTTGAATGTATCTTATTAATCAGTTAGAATGAATATGTTAGTACACTTTATGATTTGTGTCATTTTCATTATGGTTAAGTAAAGAGTTAATTCATACTTCAATTTGGGTTTTTAAATGAACATAAGATATATCATGTGATTATCTGTTGGATTATACTTATAGATTTTATAACTTCTACATATTCTACGTCATCGAACCCTTGAGACTTTTAATTTGTAAATGAGTAACATTTATGAGTATGTATTGTCTTATGTTATATTGCTTTCGCATTATTATTCATTATTGATTATAAACTCTTAAGGAAAAAAAAATTATTCGGTAAAATAGTAACATGTTTTAGGTTCATTTTTTTGTGTTCCCTAGCGGGGCATTATAGTTAATCATATGATGAATGAATATGTATTATTATTGTTAAATATTTATGATGTAGATTAGTTCATTAAAGGAACTTGTATGACCAGGAAAGCACTCAAGTGGTTACTCATGAAGACCCGATATTGGAATCAGTCCAAGGATGAAGCTGGAGACATCTAGGATAAGATTGAGTAATGAGAATGTCCTTAATACTAAGAAATTTTAGGAAGTAGTGGGAGCTACATTTATTCTTCATATCATTGAATAAGTTTGTGTTCCTATCTTTATGGATGTTTTTACTCCAACTTCTTATCTTGCAATAATGTAATCCACCTATTCTCTCGGTGTGATCATTTAGTAGTTAAGTTTCCTTTTATGAATAAGTGCTACTCTCCTGCGTGAGAAGAGGTAATAGTAAATTTTCTAATAGCGTACTCTATTCTATTTCAAATTTATGAATACAATCAAACTTGTTTTTACATGGATGCAATAATGGAGTTTTGAAGAATTATCCTTTGTAATTGAGTTTTGGATACTCACTCAAGGGAGGCCACTTGGTTAGTAATCCTTCATAGTGTTAGTTTTATTTCCTACATCTTCTAGTTTCAGTTTTGGTATTTGTCTATTCCTACAGCCAAAGTAGGTAGAGTAGTCCCAGTCTGATTTAACCGAGCCTTGTGTTAGTTCAACTTTGTGAGTTTAACGTTAGCATTTCATTCATAAAATATGTTTTGATTAGTTTACTTTCAAGCATTCATTTCCTACAACCATAAGATTATCTTACTTTCAAGTCTTTATTTCCTACAGCTTAAGAGATAGCATGGCTCTAGTAGACACTTAGTGCATATATTGTGTAGTCTCATTTCAAGTATATGTCCCTAGTTTGATGATTAAATGAGCTTTCATAATGAGAAAGATAGCTACTTAGATAGGATATCCAATCCTTGAGTTGAGTTATGAACCTAGTTATTGATCCCTTTGTGAATTAGTCATGCAATCTCTACTGTCGCTAGATAAATATTTACATTAAACCCCTAATCAACCTTCATTATACAGGATGAAACCTATTTTCTATATCTTTTCCATGAATGCTTTGTTTTTTAAGCTCCATCTTTTTTGCGACTGTTATATCTCTATGTGTTTCTTATGAGGGCTTCCATTACTTTTGTACTTTTCCTTTTGTATTTGCATCTTGTTGTTCCTCTATGGTCACCGTCGCAAATAGATTTTGGAGGAAGAAATCCTAAGAATTTACTGGAATCTTTTGGGTCTTCTAAATAATTTGCAAACAACCCCATCATCTCCTACATGTATCTTTTGCTAGAGTCACGAGCTTTGATTTTTACTCATGAAAAAAATAGTGACATAATTTGCCCTTTCATTGTTTTGTATACTATATTTTCATTAGTTTAGGATCTTTTTGAAAATTTCACATAAACCATAGTTTTTATGTCCAAGATTGTGTCTTCTTGGCTTGGATGTAGTTCCTTTTTTGTGGCATTTAGTTTTAAGAACATGTATACTAAATGTCACCTTTCTGTTGTTTTCTGGTGGCATTTAGTTTTATGGACATGTCTACTACATGTCAGTTATCCCACCAAATGGTGCAATAGTGTGGGGGTCAAGTAGAAAGTGGGTTGAATAGTTTGTTAGTTGAAAAAAAGGTGTAGTAGACAAAAGGCAAAAAAATTTACAAAAGACTTTTTTTAATCTAGAATTCTAGGCATATTTTCCAAGGGATGATGTTCGCTTTTGGGCTCTCATTTAATAGTTCACATGGCCTATACGTGCTTCAAAATTTGGCATACATATCAACTAAGGCTTTTAACATTTTGCTTGATGCATATTCATACCTTGTTTCTTAACCAAGTATGGTTAGGGTGGACCTGATAAGTTTATGTCTTCAACCTCTTAAATAGGTACTTCTAATTGCTTTACTTTTTGTTTTGTTTAATATTTGTATTGTTAGTTAAGGTTTCATGCTTGAAATCAATATTGATAATTTTTGAACTAATGTTTCTTGTATCTGGTAATATAAATTTCACTTGCTTCAATGGCATTAGTGTGTTATTTAGTTAAGATTGTAAACATGGGTGATGCTTGAATATGCACTATCATCACACCACAAACTCTCACTACATAAATTGCTTCAGTCAAAGATGTGAACTAAATTTTCCTTACACCAAACTCCTTTGGCTTGTGATCGTCAATTTAAAATATTGTTATTTCTTTTAATTACACCACACATACCTAGATTTGAGATATCCATTGCAAAATAGGTTGGTTGGTTATATTTTTGCAATAGAAATTATAGGCTCTGAGTAGAGACCTACATAATATTTTGATTTTGGAACAACCTCTACAAGAATTGATGCAGTGGCATCCTAGCTTATTGCTCGGTCCCTGAAGATTCTGGTAGTCTTGGTAATTATCTGGTGGAGTTCGGTTACTTGGCTGGTAATCTCAGTAGAAGACTGGCATTTCTCAGTCTTTGATGGTGATTCTTGGTCAAATTTTGTTAGGCTTCACCGATGGAGCTCAATGGTCTTGGTGGTGATTCTCAATTGGAAGTTCTGGTGGATCTCCGTGGATGATGGTCACTCGGTGACTTGGTGGTTTTTTGCTCGGTGCTCAGTTACTGATGAGGTCTTGATGTTTATGCCTGTTGCTCAGTTGTTGAAGTGGCTTGGTCATTGGAGGACTCAGTCGCTAATGGGAGCTTGGTCATTGAAGGAGACTTGGCACTTCTGGTGCTCGGTGATGTTTGTGGTGCTTGGTCAACATTGTTGGTGCTCTGTAATGCTTGGAGAGCTCGGTTGGTGTGGATGCTCAGTGTATTTCCTAACGCTCGGTAGTTTGACTTACTGACAATTGTTCTTGGAGATTAGGCTTGGCTGACTGATGCATTTAATCTGGGTCGCACTCCTCAAGTTATGGATTGACCGTTGGACATTTGGGGACCTAGATCTGGCATGTTGCATTCTTCTATGTGGATCTAGAGGCTGACTTGGTGAATTAAATATTTGTGAAGTTATTTGTGAGCCAACTGATGTTTGGCATTTAATATTTGTATATTTGGAAGCCAACTAGCTTTTGGGAGTTAATTGTTTATAAAGTCAACTTGTACCTGGGGTTTAGTATTTAAGTAGATGTTTGGGTAGTTTTTTAGGGGGGAGTTGGCAGTAACAGATGTGTGGATCTATGAAAGAAGAGTTATTAGCTTGCGAGCTTAGGTAGCAGAAAGATTGCTTAGAAGTTTGAGTACAAGTTTAGATCTTTCTTGGAGTGCCTACCAGTGTCTTGTTGTGTTGCAGACTTGGGCTAGCTGAGGAGAAGTGTGTTGGATCCTTTGTGATCTTGTAGAATTGTTTCTTGCATTGTATTTGGTCGTAACCAGGAAGGCCTTACAGCCTGACACATTGCATGTAATTAGTTATTCGATGAATAAAGACATCTATTTTCTTTCAGATTTGGTTTCTTGTTGTGTTTTCCACTGTGTTGGTGTATGGTTGTAAGGTCAAACCATCCTTAATTAGATTCTCCATCCTTGACTGCATCAGGTGGTATCAGAGTGAGAGTTTGATCTTGTTGGAGCAGAAGGTTGACCTAGCAAGGTTGATCTTGTGAAGTTGATCTTGTTGGCGAGGAGATTGTTCACAATCTGAGTTGCAGATCTGTGACATTGAACTTGTGAAATTGTGCCCTAGTTGTTCATGCAAGGTGGCAGGTTGCGATCTGACTTGCATACAGCTTAGAGGTTTTCACAAGGTGGTCGGTGTTAGGGTTTGTTGCAAAAGGTTTTCGAAGATCTTTGGAGATGTCTCCGAGAGGATTGGACCTTGGTGATGTGATTTCTGAGAGGTTTTCTTGATTGGAAGCAAATTTGCTGAACCACGTGGAGAACCAAGTTAAGAACCTTGTGAGAGACAGTGTTGTTGAGCTTTGTAAAGCTTACTAGAGTTAGAGCATGTTGATCTGGAGGAAATTTGTTTGGCCAGTTCGTAGACTGGTTCGTGAGAAAAGACATCTTGACAAGGTTTCTTGTGACAATTTGGAGGTTGAAGAGGTATGTGAAATTGGTTTTGATGGTTGGTTGGTGGAGTCTGACATCAAACCTGCAGAGCAACTTGTGCTTGTTACTGAGTTACCTATGATTACCGATGATGTTGTTGATCTTGTTGAGATTGGTGAGGAGATTGGTTTTCATGTTCAGTCGGTTGTGCCTGACATGGAGATTGTAGAGCATCTGGTTGTGCTTGATCAGATTGTTGTTGGTGTAGAGTTTCCTGTTGTTGAACACCTCAGTGATGTTGGTGTTACCGTGTTTCTTTTATTCAGTGTTGTGGTGCAGATGTTGTTTGCTGGTTGCAAACTTGAGTTGCTAGTTGACAATGATAAGTCTGGTGATGAGATTCTGAGACAGGATTCTGACTTTGGTGATGGGTTGAATCCTCAGTTTGTTCAGGATGTTGAACATACTGATTGGTTGGGTTGTAGATTGGTTCTCTTTCTTATGATAGAGTGGAAACCTTTGGTGAAGATGAAGTGGAGTTGGTGTTTTTCAGATGTTCCCTTTGGCGAGAAAGTGTGGGACACACTTTTCTTTGTACCCTGGGAGTCTGATGTAGTGGCATCCTGGCTTATTGCTTAGTGCCTGAAGATTCTGGAAATCTCAGTAATTATCTGGTGGAGTTTGGTTACTTGGCTGGTAATCTTAGTAGAAGACTAGCATTTCTCAGTCTTTGATGGTGATTCTTGGTCGAAGTTTGTTAGGCTTCACCGATGGAGCTCGATGGTCTTGGTGGTGATTCTCAATTGGAAATTATGGTGGATCTCCATGGATGATGGTCACTTGGTGACTTGGTGGTTTGTTTCTCAGTGCTCAGTTACCATTGAGGTCTTTGTGTTTATGCTTGTTGCTTGGTTGTTGAAGTGGCTTGGTCGCTGGAGGACTTGGTCATTGATGGGAGCTCGATCATTGAAGGAGACTTGGCACTTCTAGTGCACGACGATGTCTTGGGTGCTCAGTCAACATTGTTGGTGCTTGATAATGCTTGGAGAGCTCAGTTGGTGTGGATGCTTAGTGTATTTCCTAACGCTTGGTAGTTTGGCTTACCGATGGTTGTTCTTGGAGATTCATCTTGGCCGATTGATGCATTTAATCTGGATCACGTTCCTCAAGTTATGGATTGTCTGTTGGCTGTGTGGGGACCTAGATCTAGTGTGTTGCATTCTTCTATGTGAATCTGGAGGCTGACTTGGTGAATTAAATATTTGTGAAGTTATTTGTGAGCCAACTAATATTTGGCATTTAATATTTGTATATTTGGAAGCTGACTGGCTTTTGGGAGTTAATTGTTTGTAAAGCCAACTTGTGGCTGGGGTTTAGTATTTAAGTAGATGTTTGGGTAGTTGTTTAGGGGGGAGCTGGCAGTAGTAGATGTGTGGATCTACGAAAGCAGAGTTAGTAGCTTGTGAGCTTAGGTAGCACAAAGATTTCTTGGAAGTTTGAGTACAATTTTAGATTTTTCTTGGAGTGCCTACCAGTGTCCTGTTATGTTGCAAACCTGGGCTAGCTGAGGAGAAGTGTGTTGGATCCTTTGTGATCTTGTAGAACTATTTCTTGCATTGTATTTGGCCATAATCGGGAAGGCCTTACAGCTCGACACATTGCATGTAATCAGTTATTCGATGAATAAAGACATCTATTTTCTTTCAAATCTGGTTTCTTGTTGTGTTTTCCGTTGTGTTGGTATTTGGCTACAAAGTCAGACCATCCTTAATTGGATTCTCCATCCTTGACTGCATCAAGAACATAGAAAACCACCTTTATATTTTTGTTTGTCTTTGGAGGACATGGAATGTGCAACTCTTCCATATTACATTAAAACCCCATGAATAGGACCAATCCTTGTTATCTCAAGGCCATGGGGTAAAACCCTTTCAATGTTATTTACATTAGACATAGCATAATCCCTTAATGGCCAACCATTATCATTACTTTTCAAAATATCAAAGTAGGTCAATAAGAGAGTAGGATGAACATATCTAGCATAGAAATCGTAAGGGATGAAGTAGAATAATGACACCCTAAAATATATGATTTTCAAATTGAGAAACATCTTTTTTGTTAAGGTATCATCATTATACTATTCTCTCTACCAAGCTATATTTGTGCAAACATTGCAAGCATGTTGTCTTGTGTAGACAAGATAATCTATTTTTATTTTACCAAATATGAACCTTGTGACTTAGACTATGACCATGACAAGAAGGAAAAGAAAAGCCTTTTGTCAACAAACCAATTGATACACAAGAAACAAATAGATGTCCATGGTATATTTAACGATAATCTGAATAGTTTTAGTTATGGGGACGAACCTAGAAGCAATCTATATAATTTGAAATATATTTATAAGATCCTACATATGGCTACTGGAGTATAAAAAAATGTTGAGCCAAGACAAAATCTATCATATTAGACCTCTTGCATAATACCAATCCCATAACAACTTTGGAATTTTATAGTACTTATGCAAATTTAGGTACAAACGAACAAACTTGCACTTAAAGTTATTCATTTGTAGGGACATAGCAATAGAGAAATGCTCATTGTACAATTGGTAGAGTGCTTCTCCTTCTATCTCATGCCAAGGTTACCCCCTATATGCGAGCACACACATAGACATAACTAGCCTACCTTGGGAGATCACGAATCCTAATCACATGACTCTCAACTACTTTCCAAATGAGCTAGGAGTTTTTTTTGGTCTTTAATATTTTCAACAAACATGAACTAGATGCTATATTTCTATTTGTTTAATGGCTTTGTTGGTTCTTGTTATTTGGATTTTGTCCAAATAGACTTTATTTTGTTATTTTATCTTGAATAAATATGATCTTATAGAAACTTTAAATACATGCCTTCTACCACCAACATTTTTTTGAATAATACATTATTTATTTATAATTAATTTAAAAATAAGATAACCATTCATCATATTAAATATACATTTTCTAAGTGCGTAACATACCCTTAGAAAAAAACAAATTGAATTCTTGAATAAATAGCTAAAAGCAAGACCATGTCAATTTTTAAAGAATGTGTATCAATCCTAATTCAAAGCAATGTAGAAAGAACACAAAACAAGACAAAGGAGAAAACTCTATAACATGTACTTTCTCCACTATGACACACACTAACTAGGGATTGAAGTTTTTCTATGCTTGAAATAGAAAAAAAATGTTTGAAAAAAAATACAACGTGATAAAAGAAAAATGCTTGTTCTCATTCCTACCATTCCACAAGCTATGCTATTTACAAACAAGTGCAAGTAGGAAAACCCTAGAAATCAAGGAGTCCATAAGCTATGCTATTTCCATTGTATAAGTATCAGAGTCCATAGTTAACACGTGGAAAACTTACAAATGGTGATATTGGCATCTACAAGCATAGAAAAAGAATTAAAATAGAACATAATTGGGAGTTCATGTACAAACCTAAAAGCACATTTATGCCATCAAGAGAAGCTTAGATGAAAGAACTACTCTCAGAAGCTCAGATGAAAGAACTTTGATCTGAGTTTCTGTATGAATAGGCTAGAATGGAAGTGGAAATATGGCTCATATTTTGATGACTTTAAGCCCAGAACTATCAATTCCAATTGGCTCAAGCTCCTTGTTTTGATGCACAATTCTTTTTGTTTGATGTTTGGTCTTTATATGTGTTCTAGCATTGTTACACAATCTATGCTTCTCAAGTAAGAATGCTAAAACCCTTCTTAAGTTATGTTAGGTTTGTTGTGTTTGATTTTAGTTGATTTTCAATGTTGGGTTTCTGATGTTGCATGCTCTATTTTTCCACGGTTTCTGGATTGAGCTTTAGGGGATGTGTTTTCAAGCGAGGAATCTTGTTTTAGTGTTATTTTTGTTGAAGCGGGTTTTTATAGAGTAGTTTTGTAAACTTGATTGGTTTTTCTTGGAGGGTTGGTTAGTATTTGTAGTTTATCCATTAGGGACTAGAATGATGATCCATCTCGGAGGGTTGGTATTTGTAGTTTAGTTCATTAGAGACTGCAATGATCGAGCTCTGAGATATTAGACGTGCTCTAGTCAAAGATGATTAATGTTATGCGATGGTTGATTTTGGAATTTTGTGGTGATTGACAGTTGGGCACTGGGAATCTTATGTTGAAGTTTTCTGTATCTATCAGGAGCCACGCCAACTAATCTAAATTTTGTTTTAGGACTATTAGTTTGTGGGAAAGCTAATGGTTTTTATACTTTGAGCCAAAGTATAGCATTCGAATTATGAAAAACACATTTTTTAGCAGCATTTTAGAGAGGTTTTATGCAGGTTGGTCGAAAACTTACATTAGGCCATGTGTTTTTTGTGTGCATGGTTTTTATCTAGCTTGATTTTATTAGTATTTTTTTAGCAAAAACCAGGATTTATAAGTCATAGTTAATTGCTTTAAAGTTTTCTTCAAATAAAAATAGTCTAGTACTGTGTGTGTAAGTTTAACACCTTCATGAAATTGGGATCATTAACTAACAATTCTAAGCAAATACAATGCAAATTTAAACAGAATTGAATTTAACATCCATGAAATCTCATAGTTCTCTAACTAATTTGGTAAGTGAAGCTCTCAGCCTATTCTCCACCAATGACAAATCTAGAATGAGAAATATGATACTACAAATGGTTAATCTAGCTCTCAAATTGATAATGTGATACAAAGATAATTCAGATGCTCTCAATTGCTATGAAAAATGACTATAATGGTGATGCTTTGCAAATGAATTTCTAAGATGATTATTGCTCTCAAAATGTCTCTTATTTATAGTAAATTCCCAAGGGTAGGGGGTAGAGTGAAGTAATCATGATTTAGCCTTGGTTGAGTCAAAAACTTTGCAATGTTTTTAAACGGGGGGACAATTTAAATGTTTGTCTCAAAGGTTTGGACAAAAGGACAAAATTGAGTGGATGAGATTCAAAGTTGAAATGTGTGATTGAGATTCAACTATTTTGAGTGATCCATGTGCTTTTGTTCCTTAATTCTCATTGGTTGCTCAATTTGTTGTTGAAAGATATTAGAATTAACTAAATTCCATCAATTAATTAAATTAGCCATGTAAGGGAATAGGTTCAATTTGATTTTTGATTTAACAACTATACAATTAATTGATTAAAATCAATTATATAGTGTTTTTGACCCCTTTAAGCTTGTATTTAATTATTTAATGTCATTATTTGATTTTTCCTGTGATTTTATTGATTTTGTCCAATTTTGATTTAATAAATGTCTATTTAAATTTGATTTGATCTTTTTTTTTATGAGAATTAGTGCATTTTGATTAAGAATTTGCCATTTTAATGATTTTAAAGCACTTGCCCATTTTTTAGTGTTTACAGGTACCATCACAAGTAGATGACCCTACTTAATTATAGGATTCTATAACTAATGCAATGGTTAATTTTGCCAGATTCAAGTGAGATTATTGATGTATGCTTACAATTAATTTTGTTAATTTTAAGTGGTATTTGATGTCATTGAATGGTTGAATTTGGTTGTTTCCAAGTGATATTGATGTTATGCTTTGGTTGATATTGTTGTTTTGGATTTCATCTTCAAGTCTTGATCCAATTAGTTTGTGTTGTCAAAATGGCTCAGAATATTTTTTAAAGACAAACATGTTTCAAAACTATTAGATAGAAGATAACCCATTTTTTTATATAAATTTACTCCGCACAAAGAAGAAATAGTCATTATAAACAAGGAAATGAATGTGGCTATCTTTTGAAATACAAGTTTGTCTTCAAGGCTTTATGGTTTATAGCTTATACCAATATAGCTTTTGACACATCAATTACTAAAAGAACTGTAGTCTCATTAAAGCTAAAAACACATCTAGCTATAAGCCACCTCATCATGAGTGATTGAGGTCCTGGCAACGAAAGAGATAGAATAATTTTTAAAGTATTTGTCAAAAACCATTTTGTTGGGGTACATAATGGTGGGACTATTGGGATTTTATGTTTTGTAGGATTACATAATGGTGAGACTAATTATGGGGACCTTTTTCCCTACAATAAATTGTTGCAAGGTGTGCATTTCTATTAAGGGATAATGAGATGTGAGATAGGTTTTTATTTCCTATGGACTATGATATATTGCTTAGTTTTTTTTATAGAATGAATCCTTACAAAATGCATGTTCTATTGCTTTGCTTTTCATCTTTATCTTGTGAGGAGAAACAAGAGCATTGATTCTAGCAACAAATCTGGATTTTGCAGATATATCACTCTGCTAAATTTTTCAAGGATAAGCTTGTATGCCTCCAGTATAGCCTCCTTGGATAGAAGGGAAGTCTTCTAGGGCTATGACATTCCATGGATTCTTAGAAAGAAAAATAAAATCTGCCCATTTCCAATAGAAAGTGACCCAATTTAACATTCCATGAAAGCAACAAAGGCAGTTGAAATCGTATATCTGCAATCTCAAAGATCTATAGTAACTTGAGTAGATGTACAAGAAAAATAAATATCAAAAAGTATTTTATTGTGAGAACATTGGATCAAGTTTACATTATATGGTCACTTTTATGCGACAACAATTTTATGCTGACTACATTATATGGTCACTTTTTCAATTAATCTATCTATAGAATCAACTAGGAGCAATAGAAAAAAATCATGGAGTTCATTATATTTTTTTCCAACCATTCCCATCTGAGGTCGTTCAAAATGTGATCCGAAAAAAATAATCATTCTAAGTGGGCATGAAATGTGAAGAATTTTAGACTTATAGTTCCAACTTCAAGTGACATTGCTACAAGAAGTTGACATTTTTTAAAAGATCTTACAAATTCCATTATGAATGTAGTTTTTTATTTGATGTTCGATAGGTGAAAGTGTTTAGTGAAATTTGATTTTTTTTGTAATTGGTCTCATCAATTTATTACATGAAAAGAATCATTAAAATCAAATGGCTCTCCATGTTTGGTAATCCATATGACTAACATGACACATATGTATAGAGCTTCTTATGAGCCATTGATCTCACTCTATATGTAACTAAATTGTATCATTGGATATGACTATTTTGCTACATTAGTGCAATAAATCAACTTATATAACAAGCCTTGAATCATGGGGGACTTAGTTCCCTTTCAAGAAGCGTGTCTACTGACTAGGTGAGTATTTTTAGGAATACATTTGTAACATGGTGTCCCTTTATTATCTAATGCTTGTGATCGATGTATTCAATACAACCAACTGACCTAAACATGTTACTTCTTCTATATTGGTTCTTCATGAATGTTCCAATCATTTATTCAAAAAAAATATTGTTCAAATTTGACTGAGTATATTTTGAGGATTTGAAATTCTTGAATAATATTCCATGACTCAACTCTAACACCAAATGAAGGAGAGATAAAAGTATGGCAGTACATCACTCTTACAAAACACATTTCCCTAACATACTATCTTGGGGTTGTCTACCATAACCATGATTCTAGGATAGATATTGTGCTCAAGGGAGTGGTATAATATGCACCCCAAATCCAAATATATTATTTTATTCTTTACTAATATTCTTCTATTCTGAGTTTTGAAGGTTGTGTTGATCTCTTTGTATATTTTATCAATATCTATCATGAACAAAAAACTTGCAAAACATGTAAATGCAGTGGTTTTCCTGACTTTTATATTATGTTGTTAGCTAACATGTCCTTGGTGCTTAATTAATGGCTGAATTTCACTAGTTATCTACATTTCAGGAAAATATTTTTCATTTGAACTATTGCAAAAATGTTTTCAGTGTTCCATAGGGATGTGTCCCCCCTAGAAAAAATGTGCATCCCTAGTAGGTGGAGATTTTCAAGCATTGGGGCCTTGGGGGAAATGTACCCCCATAGCATCCCCACCTATGACACCTCTAGAAATGACACTATTGGGTCTCTTTTTATATGGCACATGCCATTGCATACTAATTGTGACCTCTAACTTAGTAAAAACTATATTGCCTTTCATGAGGCACTCATAGAGGTGCTATATTGCATTTTTTTCCCTTTAGACTTCAATTCACCAAAATTTGTATATTAGCACCACTTCTATCCCTGAAACCTGTTCACCACATCCACACATCCCCTTGTGAGGAAACTTCACTGAATTATGGTTTTCATGTTAAATTAAATATATAGTAATAAAAAATCCCTAATCAGGTGACCTACTTTGGAAGGGGATTATTATTATTTTGTCTTGAGTTTGCAGATCTAAGGAAACTTCGATGACAACATAGTGAGATAAGTGTTATACACACAACCTTATAAAGTGAGTCATAGTATGAAGTCATCTTCTAATAAGCTTATTGATAACAATGAATTTTATATAACCTTGTGCTTTTAGCCATTATTTTATATACATATACTACCTTTAATTCTATGTTGATGCCTACCATTTTAATTATTATTTCATGATCATTCAAGTGATCATCATATAGAAAATTTGTGATCATCACATGTGGCTCATCACATTGTGAGTATTGAAATCCATCAGTTAGCCCTTATCCCATAAACTTATGTTATATATTATGTATGAGTTGTGTTTGATGTTTTTTCTCAACTCTTTCTTTTTATTTATTTGAGAATATGACCAAAGTGTTTTTGCATCTTTATCTTGATTGTTGGTATTCGAGTTATTATGATTATTGGCTTAATTGCGACGTCTTAGACTCACTACATACAAAATATAATTTAGAAATACTCAAACAACAAAAAGTCTTTATTTTATGTATTTATTTGTGTCAACACATACAATCAATAGAGATTGTATTACTAGTCTTATACAACTCATTGGGTGCTCCCAATAATAAAGACTAATCTCCTTTGAAGCACCTAAATAATCTACAACATGCAAACTAGACTATTGGTAGTCTTGGACAAGTTGTTCTACTCTTCTGTCACCTTGATCTGCACAAATATGTAGTTACCCTATTCCCACATTGTCATCTAACTTCCTGCGGTTTCCCAAAGATGATAGTTGAACTGCCTGAGGTTCATGCTAAAGATGTTGTGGCAATCATTCCACAATCAGTGGCAATCACTTTCTAAATTTGTGGCAATTAACTAATGAGCAACTTTCTCATTTATGGGAAGCCAACTAGCAAATCAATCTCACAAATTATGATAGTTAACTAGAAGATTAAATGGGTAGTCAACTAACATTTGTGAGAGAAACTCAGTGTCTCATTCTAATACTCAAGTTTTCTAACTGAATGTCCTAGATGTCGCTCTCGTGAAAGACACAAAGACATATATACCCCCAAACTAAAGACTCAACCACCTCATTTTAAGGACAAGCATCCTGAGTTGAAATCTCAATTCCATCTGCCAATAGAATATCTTATTTAGTGATGCAGATAAACGAAGACATTACAACATTATTTTTTACTATTCCACCCCTCTTTGTTCTCCTTGAACTATACTATGCATACAAGTCATTTGTTGAGTTGGTGATGATTGTAATGTTGATGCCATAACAATATATAGACTACCTCTGACCTTTGTCATTTTCTTCAAGACACTTGGTGACTATGATTTTATTCTTGACCCTTGATTGTAATGTTTTCTTTGAAGCATGTATCTTACTTGTAAAGTACAAAGAAATTTATTGGAACACTCATGGGTTACCATGAAACATTTAATGAGATGGGATCAACCCTTGTGGGAGCCACATTTTTCACCACTCATGAGACATTAATGAACACCAAACAATGATTTTCCTTGTATTTGCACATGAAGCAAACATATTAGACAAAACATGCATTTGATTTCTGATCTAGAAATTGTTCCTCTGGGATTTTATGAGACATTATGACAGATAGGATACATATGATGGATGTATTATGTGTTTTTATATGCATGTGTATATAATATATGATGACTCTCATTTCTCTAACATAATTTTTTCCTCATATGTAGTACTTAGGAGCAAGGAAGCCACATATAGATACAAGCTAGGTAAAGAACCAAGGAAAACACAAGGAACTTAGACTCAGACTCGTCATTTAGGAAATGATGAGTCCCCCTCTCTTATGTACATTTATATTTTATGCATTTATGAATACATATTATTTTGTTTGTATGCATGCATATTAGTTAGTCTTGTGGCTTGTGCGAGACATTGTACATTCATATCAATAAAGATTACTATTTTTTAGAAAAATGTGTACTTTCTTACTATTCTGAATTTGAAATCATGTTGGTTTGTTCCTTCCTCTCTGAAGTTGACCTCAATTTGAACCTAAAATTTTATACAATTTACTCGTTAGTTTTAATGAAAAGTGTTCTCAACCTTATTTATCAATTGTTTAGAATTTTTATTATTTTAATAATCTACTTGTATAGTAAAAATGTGATTGCTTATGTTCTATGATTTCCTTAATTAGTCCAAGTAAGTTCACTTAAAAGTAACACACTTTGATTGAGTATATTTTGTATCATTTTTATATTATGGATTCTTACTTCTTTCTTGATGAGTTGTTTTACAACATACAAACGAAGTGGATGCTTACAAAGTTGAATGCTCTTTGAGTGTTGGTTGGCTTTGTCTTATTAAAATCGCCTCTTGTTTTCAGCTACAAGGATCCAATTAGCTAACTCACCCACAATAATTTTGATGAAAACAAATCGATGAAGCGCTAAAACTTCCAACAAAGTTGTTGTATGTTCGATGATATTTTCATCATAATGGCATGCTCCACATTGTTGCAAGTTTGACGAACCACCAAAATGTCTAATGATTTTTTTGTCGATTTTTTGACAAAGTTTTCTTCAGTTTTATGACAAAAACTAGTGCCAATGACTGTGCTACTGACCGATGACATTTTGTCAAAGTTTTGATGAATTTAGGTTCATCACTTTTTCGACAAAATTTGTGAAGACATTTTGTCAGAACTACGACAAAAGTTTGTCAAAATTTTGATAAAATTTTGTAATAAAATGGTGCCAAATACAATAGTGTCATAATATGCAATCTATAATGAGAACATGCTAAGGTAGGTTCTAAACAATCATGAAATTGTATACTACTTAGGTGCTTACAATTTACAATTGTACACTATCACCTTCCTAGATCTAATCAATATGGGAATTTTTCTTCTAGAAAATCTCCCCACACAAACTCCCATTCATCCAACTCCTTCATAAATATAGTCTCCTCCCTACTTAAATACTCAATTAGACAAAAAACTCCAATTAGACGAGTGATAACATCTAAACAAGATTAAACAATCATTTTAGCAAAAAAAGGTTTCCAAAGGACTGTATATTCCATTTTAAGCCAACACTTCACAAAATGCAACCATTTAGCAAAGGAATACATTGTCATACATAAGCAAGCCTCCTTTTTGTTATCAATTGAGCATAAAATCCCAATGAGAAGGGTCTCAAAGCCACATAATTTGAAACTTAAAAGAGGGATTCTTTGAAAATAATAGTTGAAATTTGATCGACCAATGATTAGATCTTCTCTAGTTTGTAATCTCATAAATAGTGATCCAATTATCCCCAACCTAATAGAAATAAATCATGAATATTTGAATCTTCTAAAAAATTGCAGCCCTCCACTTTTTATATTATTTCGAGTAAATAAGCCATTATTAAGTTTTCTATCTATCAAATAAAAAAGGGCTATATTATTCCTAAGAAGACCAACATATGGATCAATTTTGATGCACTTCCCCTTTTTACCTTCAAACTAGAATCAAGATTATAGTTTGTAGTGAAAATCCAAGGAAGATAACTTAAGCAACACACTAAACACATCTAACATGAGACTATACCATTGATTTTCTAAGAAGATCAAAATAAGCATAAACATTAATGAAGAGAATAGTTTCACCCAATTGCAAACTGGAATGCTAGATATAGAAATAGATGATATACTTGATATCCACCAAAGTGCAACAATCTTGCATGGGTCCAAAAATAAGCCACACCAACTGAACTATGATGAGCCCTAGTATACATACATTGAACATGAGCCCAAATACTAGGAGCTCTATTCAACATGTCATCCATCACCAATGTAGTTTCCTAGACAAAAAAAATATCAAGCAAATGAGTACCAAATAATTCTCAAATAGCCTTTTATCTAGGGATGTTATTCGTACCCCTCACATTCTATGAAATAATAAATATTTTTTAGAGTAGAGAAATGGGAGTCAATGATTTTCACTCACCTAGATTCCATCAACATCTTGCTAGTTAATTTCACTTTCTCTTGATCCTTTTTATGTACCACCTTAGGGGGATTCTTTGGAAGGCCCTTTTTAAAGGGTCTTTGTCGCAAGCCCAAAGAAGATTAAATCCCACTAATTTTAATAGAATATAAAAATTCCTCCTCCTAATGAGGAAATAAGCCAACCAAAGCTACAACATCTTTCAATATTATAATATTGCTTAGCTTTGATACTTTTGGTGTCAAGGCGGCAGATTTGTATCCATTTGAATCCAAGAAGAGGACCCAAGGCAAATTTTTATAAAGTCTAATAAAGGATTATTCAAATTGATTTCAATAGGTATCCATGAATAAGAGATAAACCTTGTAATAATTTCTTTGATACCATGTAAGAATTTCATATAGCAATGGAAGCAACAACCAAGATCTAGATGCCAATGAATATCACAAGAGAGAGATAAAATAATCTAATGAGCTGTAATAGATAGAAAAATATTGGATAAGTACAATGTATAAGGAGTGTCTACTTAAATAGGAAAGGCAATAGAAGAACATGATAAGGAGGAGATAAACTATCACCCACACAAGGTGGAATCACATGTCCACCAAATGTCCAGATCATCCTACATTGTGCAATGAAGTACGTGCAACACGTGGAGGATGATAATGTGATATAAGTGAACTTAAGGTGGATACAACACATAAAGTGGAATGCGATAACTACTATCACCACTTAAAGTGAAAAATAAAGATGAAAACTCCCAAGTGTCTCATATGCAAACTACTAAGTATGCATTATCCTAAGTAAGCTTAAGTAAAGTGTAATTAGTGAATATTTAATTACACCAACAAACCTTTTTCATAATGTTTCTTATGTTGCACCTGCCAACCTTGCAAGTAAAAGAAAAATCACATGCAACATTTTATTTCTCACAAACTCAAGCATGAGCTATGAGAGATGAACCATCAAGTAATTTGAAAGGGAGCTCCTCACTAGAGTTAAAACCCACATGCTAGGGTTTGATTAAGAGACCAACTTGGTTGTAAAAATAAGGCCCACCCTCAAAAGCCCTATTCCTATTAGCCTATGACACAAAAAATACCATAAAGTAATTTTTGGTTGCTAGCATAACCTCCATGATCCCTTGGGGTTCCAAGTTTATCAAGCCCATGATTTTGAAACTATGATAGAAACCCAAATCCTTGTGAACTTGCAAATTAGAGCATGATTTCTCATGTAAGTAACATCATCCAAGATAGACTCTAGTTGAATCGCCAAGATCAGGTGATCTTGGCCTCTCTCTAGATAACCATTCACTTCCTTGAATTTGTGCAAACCATTCAAAGAATAACCTGTACTGATTGACACATTATTCAACTAATCCAAAATCTTTGCATGTAAAGAAGAAAAAGCATATGCATTTAGTGAGGCTTCACAAATTGACAAGTTTGGGGGAGAATCACAACCCCATCAAAACCATAATCTTAAGAACAAAGGTTCTTTGTATCAAAAAATAAAACATGAACTACACAAATCCTCCAGGGAAAAATCACTCCACTCAGGCCAAAGAAAGAAAGAAAACTCTTCTTACCACTGAAGAAAGGCCCATAACACCACTTGCACAATAATGAAGCAAATTGGAAAGCAGTTCATAATCTAGATTAGTTTTTTAAAAATATTTTTAAAATGTCACGTTTAAACAAATTGTTGCCAAATCAATTCTAAAAATTATAGAGAAAGAAATTATAAAAGATAATATCAACCTACATTTGACATGAAAAAAATATAGTAGCAATTTTTAATTTATTTTTTATTATGACCTCGATCATGAAATTAAACCAAGACAATAAAAAAATTTCAAAATAATTTTAAAGTTTGCCAAAAATCTTTAATAAACAAGTGCATTAACTTTTTTAAAAGTCTATTTTGGCCTAACAGAGGGGAGGGGGGGGGGGGGTGGCTGTTAAAAGTAGGCTTCTTTATCTAACTTTCATAGTGATTAAGAACACATGAAGCTTATGTCAATCTTTTGAATGAACATATAAATAAAACTTCAAGCTTGAAGGATATGTACCTATAATGGTGAACAAGAATCCATTGGGTGTAGGGGATGCCTCCAATCCTTAATAGAAGATTATAAGAGCCAAATATACATATCCACATATACCATATATACAAGACTATTGCAAAAGTGAAATGACCTACTCATCATCTTCTTCCTCAAAATAACAAACATTGCAATCCATGCAAACACACCCACCAACATTGTATGCCATGTGTCAAAATTGTCACTACTATTTGTACCGTTCAAAAAATAGTTTATGGTGTGATCATGAATTGTAATAATACAAATATTAAATACTCATGTATTATGATGTCCTCATGTCTTTATGGCATGGTATGTTTGGAAGAAGTAAATTTTACATTATTGTACGTAGGTGAAATTCATTCTATAAAACAAGTAGAAGGTAGTATATTAAGTTACAACTAGCACTTGCACCTAAAAGAGGTTCAGGGGAATGCCAATAGGAACTAAATTGAAGGTCCATTAAGAAATAAAGTTAAAAAAACAAAGTTTTGTTAATTGCTGCAAGAAACTAGTAATAGTTTGTGATTACAATAAAAATGTCCTTGATTATGTAGGGTATTCTAGCCCAAAACTCATTAATAGACTGATCTATATACATGAGGAGCCACAAAAATTCAAATGAATTCACAAAATTGTAGAATAGGGAAGCTGAAAACTACTAAATTTGAAACAATGAGAGCAATCTAGAAACTGAACTTCTCTATAACTAAATAAGAGTTTTATATTTACTTTAGTTTATTGTTTTTCCTGATACAATGTGGGCATATGTGGATGTTTCAACCAAACTAGCCTAGAGATATAGCCCTTTCATTTGTGAAGGACATATGGAGCATCATAAAAATGATTTAGAGACTGACACATGCATTCCACAATCATTTCATTTCATTCCTTAACATGATATCTCTTTGAGGTATTATGTCAAACAATTCAGGTGCTTTGTCTATGATTCCACATTTTGCATGCTTGCATGTGTCACTCCATTGGGGACAACAAGGAGAATCCTTTGTGATTTAACATAATTCCCAAGTACTCAATTTCTCACAAAGTATCTGAAACTAAAATGTTTGACAAAATGCCACTCAATTCCTCACAAAGTGTCTGAAACTAAAATGTTTGATGAAAGGCCACACAAGTGGCGTCTCGTGAAATGTTGAGATATTCACTGTATGCTAGTTTGTCAAAATGCTTCAAAGAAATGTGCTCTCCCACAATGTTTTGAATATCTTAGCATTGCATATAACTAAACATCTCATCATTGCATGAGACACCACTCTTATGGCATTTTGTCAAATAGTTCTCGTGTCGTACCAATATTTTTATTACATCTTGTGAAGGACATTATACATTGTTAAAATTATCCAATTATACTTTCAGAATTATCTCACTCCATTGGGGGGAACAAGGATAATCCCTTATGATTTGACATCATTGGTGTGCAAGGAAATATAAAATAATCAGAAGTAAATCTTCTAAGATATTATTTTTGATTAAATGCATTGATATAATAAAACCCAAAAAATGATAAAGAAAGTCCATTTTCTTAATCACATTAATAATTTGTGTATGTCTAAATACTAGTATCTTTCAAGTGATTTGATTCTTCTCATGCCCACTAGAAATTAGAACAATATTAACTAGTGAGGTTGTTTAAGCATATGGAGATTAAATACACTCTTTTAGATTGAAAGTTCTCTTAAAAAAATACCAAAGGTATCAGTAGGACATATAAAACAAGGTGGATAAGAGCAGTTAGATATTAACACTAAAACCATAAATGCCATTAACATATAACCGTAAACATATTAGTGGAAAAAGTGCAGCTTTCAACCCAAAATAATGGTTAAAACATGCCAAACAAGAAAAGTCATATGGAAGAAACCGAGACTTCCAAGAGACTACCAAAATGGATGACACACTTGATTATTTTGGAAAAAAGATGCAAAATCAATGATTTTATTTTAGAGTGTCACTTTTTTGTAAAATCTGTGTCATATTTAATCTAAAACAAAAGATTTTTTGAATGGGTCACACCACTATGAATAGCCAAGTAGACAACATCCTCACATGATTTATAGATCTCGGCATTGCATGAGACACCACTCTTGTGGCATTTCATCAAACAGTTCTTGTGCTTTGCCAATTTTTTTATTACATCTTGTGAAGGATATTTTATCGAATGGTTCATGTGCCATGTGTATAGTTATATTCCTTAGGCATTTTTGTCAAACATATCGGGTGGATCATTAATGCTTCCATCTATTCCTTCATGACTAGCAGGCAGCTGAAGCTAAAACATCTGACATAATTGTAGCAATAACAATGTGTTATTCAATGATTTCACAACTACCATGATAAATGTGGAAAAAATTAAGCTTGTGACTTGTAGCAGCAGATAGATACAAAATAATTGTAGGAAGGGTAACTAATAGTTCCACAATTTTCATAATCTAGCATTCTATATTACTATGGCAGGGGTCCCTGGCTTGGGCGAATGTTGGATGAGGTGAGCTTGTCATTACATTAGCTAAAATTGAGTTTGTTTTCTGGAGATAATTTAAAAAAACACATGCCCCATGTAGCATAAACAAATGGGGGCTAAAAACCTTTGTTTCTGGAGACAATGAAAACCACAAAAACAAAGTTAAAGAGTAAGAGTTGAACAAATTTCAATTTGAAGAAAGCCAAACAAAAGAGAAGGGCATACCTATTCTAAACTTGCAACTATTGTTGACATGAAGAACTAATGATAGGAAAATTGCATACAACAATATGACATTTCCACATAACCCATTATAGATCTAAAGCAAATAAACACATAGAAATCCACATGCAAGAGAAAAAAGACAACGTACCCACAAAAATGTGACATAAGATATATCCTGGGAAACCCTCATGAGGGAAAAACCCAGACTCCAAAAGCATCCATCACCATATATTATTCAAAAAAACACCATTGCAATACAACCATGGAAGCCTTCAAAGCCCCAACAACAACCAAGCAATCCATGTGAACAAGCATGAATCCACACATCCCATGTCATGCTTCCAACCTTCACAAATGCTACCTTTGGCTAACCTATCTCCACTTGTCTTACCTCAACAACTACCCTTGTTGCTTTTATAGAAACAAGCTCCCACAAAACTGCCAAGTGGTATTACATAAACCATGTGCTACCAAACCCTATTGACCCACATTTAATATTGGGTACTTTTATTTACTTTATTTACCCAATATTAAATAATTACATCAAATGATATCATAATGTTACAATACATCTCACAAAGAATATTCCATGGGAATCTCTACATGTTGCACGTCCACCTAGGTGCAACATTTACATAATAAAATGAAATAATACAATAATAAACATTATTATGCAAGGTGTACAACACCATTTTCTCATCAATCTCCCACTTGTTGTATACATTGCATAAGGGTCAATACGTAGCCACATAAATGAACAAGGGAACAAACCCTCCTAGCACATACACCATCATGAACCAAAGTACACCATGTGCTCCATCTAGGTACCGATAACAAAATAAAAGTGTCCACCATCTCATACATGAATGATCCCACCTCCTATTATGCCAAAGCCACGTGACATACATAGAAGCCATCCAAAGAGAAAGCTACCCAACCTGTCACATAAGAAACATAAATCATGTACCAACTGATATCCCAAGCACAAACACTCAGCCCAAAAGTTAATCACATGTATCTGTAGTCGTCAAAACCATAGCTAAAATAGCACCAACAACAAGTGCTAACCTATCCAACCATCCATACCTCTAAGGTATACCAAGTGAATCCCAAATCAACATATCCAACCTGTAACCTGCAACCACAAGCCTCAAGAGAAATACCTGCCACATACACACCAAGAAGCTCCCACTGCAAAGGTAATGTCAAATCTGAAAACAATCCACTCACAACATCTTATAGAAGTGAATCCATGTAGTATGAAGGACATCCACAACAATATGCAACATATAAACCAATATCTTGCAAGAAAAAAAACTCTCACAACAAGTCTCCAACACTCTCCCAAGCTCTCCACAACCAACAAAGCAAAGAGATAAAGGAATAACCATGTCATCTCTCACATGCCACACATGAACACAATGATCACAAATTGTAACCAATCTCAAAACTCAATGTAAGTGAAACCAAACATCTAGGAAGATAACCAATACCAAAGAGACCATGCAAATCATAACCTATATCATGTTCTTATACACACACATCTAGATGCCAACTATGCCAAGTATGATATCCTCCATAAAACCCCAAATAAGAAACCACAACAACACCCAAACCATACCATATAACCAATCATGGATGTAAGCCTCTCACAAGAAGATCAAACTCATAACCATTCCTAATCCAAGGAACATGCCCAATAAAACCATCTCCTAAACTCAACCATGATGGCATCATAATAACAAAATATGCAGAAGGAGATAACCAATGCCAAAACCATCTCTCAAATGAACCCTCCAAAATTAACTCACATCATAGCTCAGGATTCATAACCATGAAAGATAAGCATAAACAAAATGCACCTGAGAAGAAACAAAGGGCTATACCTCTCAAGTAGTAAACCACCGAGTAGACCAAGAGTGGGGAATGAGAATGTTCATCAAGATATCCAAGTCTCCAACCAAGACTAATCTAAGAACACACTCCTCTCAAGTCCATATCAAGTGAATGATCCTCGGTCTTCTTGTTGAAACCATCAACCGTCTCAACACATACATCTCTAATCCCAAGAGAAAATCAACATCACCTCTGTCTCTAAGTATCCATGAGCACATGTAACCAATCAAACCATGCCAACTCCAAATGCAACATAACAATGCACAGAAGTATCCAAAAGATGATCAATGTACTCAATACCAAGAAACTAAACCAAGATCAATGTCACAAATCCAACCTAGGAATCAGAATCATAAACATGACAACCATGATCTAAACCATCTCATCCAAAAAAGATATCATGCTCCATATGAAAATAACATAACATGACATGTCAAAAATCTAAACATGCATCAAGAGTATACCATGACATAATAATGAAACCATCCTAAAACAAAGGATAATATGTCAATGAAAGCATAAAACCATACCTCTACCAAGGACCCCATGAGTCCTCAAGATGTCACCATCTCCACATACCATGAAGATAACCACCACCTACAAGTGCACCAACAAATGTCAAAGACACTTTTGCAGCAACAGGATCTAAGACACCCTCCAACATCTGCAAGCACTAAATACATATCATTGCCAACAACTCTCACTCAACCGTGGTACTGAGTCACCCATGGCATCATGATATCCATCTCCTACACCAAGAAGATACAAAAAATGCCAACAAACAAACCAGGAACCAATCCTACACCGCCACACCATCACTATCACAAGCTCCCACTAAACCGTGTATCCAAGCTATCCATGACATCATGATGAAATCCATCCTCTAACATGAGAATCAACCAAAGTATAAAACCATCAAAGAACTCAAAGCTAACAATCATGAGCTCCCCTAAATAACCGTGATCCTCAACCAAGAAGATATGCCGCCATAACCAAATCAAGAATCCAAACAAATGATCATCAACTAAAATACCTGTCAACATAACATAGTCAACCATTATCCTCCACCATGACTGTACTTAGTAACCACATCTCATCCCCTCTACATGAAGACAAATCATAAAATCATGTGACTAAGGGCATAAACAACCCAAATCCAAGCCAAAAATATGAATATGCATCAATAATGAAAGATCAATGAACAAAGATAACCCATATCCAAGCCATAAATGAAACTTGTAAGTATAGACCGCTTACAACACTACACAATTTGTAGATCCAACAAGTCATCATACATATCCAAATTAAACACTGATAACCATATCATCATGAGACCAATCTGAAATATAAGTTGAGTAGACAATGACATCAAATCCAAATCTCCAAAATAAACCATGTCATAAAACTCACAATGTCACCATAGTCAAAATAACCCATAAACCTGTTTAGATCAATGTATTAGTAAATAAACCATGTCAAACCTGTACCAAATCTAAACCAATGCGTAGAGCTCTGCAAGAGCTTTCCGTTGACTATTCGAAGTCCAAATTCCAACTCCGTATGCCCAAATTTGTGCTCAAAATAAATAACATCTAACTTTCAGGCTCTTAAAACCTAACAAAATGTTAAAATCACAGAATCAAACCTACATCAAGTTGTAATACTCTGAATTAGCTTTCCAATGACTATAAGAAGTCCAAAATCTGATATCCTGAGAGAAAGTTATGGTCGTTTTACCATTTTCACTACGATTTTTTTCTTGTGACAAAAATTCCGATGAGATTAAATTTGATGGTCGTCACGGGCTGAAACTAAAAAACTTTTTGCATTTTCTATCAACATGGCCAAACTAGGACATATTTTATATTAAAATTTATGGAAAGGCCAACCCAGATCCAATGGTGAGGTCCATTTTTACCTATGACATCATCTCTGCAAACTCCCTCCAAAAAAACCCTCATTTAAATGAAACAATCCAAAACCCTTTTCACCAACAATTTTCCAAGCCCAAAATCTGCCACCAACCCATCATAATAGCAAACCCAAAACCCTCAGATTTTCAATAAACAACCTAGGACACCCATATATCTTGCCTTTTTCTTTTATTCTTTCATGCATTCCCATGGATTTAATCTAGGGTTACAACACCACAACCATAGCTTTGATACCACTTGATAGGAAACTTGCATACAATAATATGACATTTCTGTTAGGAATAGTCCCAAGAGATAATTGAGTGGGGGGGGGGGGGGGGGGGTGTGAATTAGTGATCTACACGATTCAATTCTTTATCCAATTAAGTATATAAGAACATTAAGCATAAACACAATATGAGAACACTTACACAACACTACAATTTTGGTTACGAAGAAACCAAAATAGGTAAAAACCCCAGTGGGAATTAACACCCACTAAGAACTGCACTAGAGTATTATGATCCATGTTATAAGATCTTACAACCATGTTAGGAGTTGATTTTTACAATGCATTAAGTACAATGACCTAGTTAAGGATCGAACCCTGTTAGGAGTCTTTTACAATTAACCCTGTTAGGGGTGAGGACGTATTGTCCGGAAGCACACTGCTCAAAGGGGTGAAGACTGCAACCTTCTGTTTAATAGATACATACTATATCTAGATCTTGGTGAAGTATGCATAGACCTATTGTCTTGATCAGTTCTAATGAATAGCATATACTCTCTATGCTAATGGCTCAACACTTCACACTCTCTACTCTGCTCTTATCTTTCAACTATCTGCCATGCTTAGCAATCACAAGTGACTGCCTATAAATATCTTTCCTCTAAATAATATAATCAAGTCGGCCTGTTAGAACCATCTTGAAATCATATTAGAGAAACAATACAACTCTCTAATAACATCTCAGTCGGCTCTACTAGGCACGCAACACAAATTGGGACCACCCAACTCAATATGAGTAGACGTGTCACTTCACACTATCGGCTCCACCAAATTAACTGATACTTTCTTCTCATGCTGAATTAAGTCATGCACTCTTAACCAAGTATTCTTAACTCTTCTCCAAGCACTAATCCAAGCACACATATCAAACTTATAGGTGCAACTACTACAATAATAAAAATAATGTCAGCTCTACCAGATAAACTCAAGAAACTATGACTGTCAACTAGAGACTTCATAACTCAACCTGTAGTGCACATCTGACTCTACGTCCATGAACATAGCATCATACACATGTCTAAAACATAAATATAAATGTGCAAGGCTTCATTACAACCATGTTGTAAATCATATATAGAACTCTTCCTGGGACCTGTCAGGAACACTTACTGATACAGATAACTGTATTACTGTCTTCACTTAGAATCAACCTATGCACCTATGATATCATGCTGATAACATATCTAGAACACATATATTCAAGACTCTCCCCCTTTGGCATTGATGGCAACATATGAAATGAAAAACACCACCAATCCAAATGTACAATTCTTCTATAACATTCTCCATTTCCTCAACAAAACTCCCCCAAGGATGAATCCTCCATCTGCTGTTGAATGCTCTGAATATCAACTTCTATATCTCCTTATTGTATACTCCCCCTTACTCCATATTCCTCAACTGTATATAATCTTTCTTTTTGTATTTTTTCATGACTATATATACTCCCCTTTTGACATCAATGTCAAAGGGCGCCAACACAATTAAGCACCGATACTACTCCTAAGGTAGAGTATTCAACCCTTCATTAGTCACTGAGGATTGATGCACTCTTGCAAACTCTAATCTTGTGTCTTCTATAAGTCTAGCGGTTGTATGGGGCATTAACAGGTCGATCTTTTGGTGCAACAACAACCACTACTTGTAACAAATAGGTCCAATCATGCTCATTTCAAATTCTCTCCACATCTCCTTAGCAAATTCAACACTAAGCTTTTCATTACCACCAAAGATAATGTCATCAACAAATATGGCAACCAACAACAATCCATCAGATGTTTCTCTTATAAATAAATTACAATTTGTTGCTCCTTTCTTGAATCCAATCTTAGTCAAGTAACCATCTTGTCTTTCATACCATGCTCTAGGGACTTTCTTAAGTCCATAGAGGGCTTTCTTCAATCTACATACCATAACAAGTCTTTCTAATAAGGTGAATCCTTCAGGCTGCTCCATGTATACTTCTTCCTTCAACTCTCCATTCATGAATGCTGACTTAACATCCATCTGGTATACCTTAAAGTCTTTGAAGGTAGCATAGGCTAATTTTTTTTTTATGGCTTCCAATCTACTTATAGGGGCAAATGTATCTGAATAATCAATTCCTTCTCTTTGTGCATACCCTTTGCATACTATTCTTGCTTTGTTTCTTACCACTGTTCCATCTTCATTCATCTTATTTTTGAATATCCACTTGGTTCCAATCACATTTTTTTCTCTGGGCCTAGGGACTAATTCCCATGTATCATTCTTAATTATCTGATCGAGCTCTTCTTTCATTGCTTCATGCCAATCTGAATTATTACATGCATCTTCAACACTTAACGGTTCAAATTGTGAAAGTAAACATACCTCTTCATTTGCTTTTGAACCTTTTTCTTTTGATCTTGTCATGGCTTTGCTATTCTGATCTCCAATGATGTCTTCATTTGAATGATATCTAGATCTGAATTTAGGAACATTAGGTGTGACTCTCTCATCTGACTTCTGAGATTCTTCTTCACTAGTTTCAAGGTCATTGAATAATACATCAATGCTGTCAAACATTCATCAACAACTGTTTCTCTAGTGGCAAGTCTAGGTTCTTCTTTAATCATAGGTGCATAATCATGATACCTCTCTTGAATCATAAACTTCTCATCAATCTTAACATGAGCACTTTCAATGATCTTCTTTAATCTTAAGTTGAAACATCTATAAGCTTTGCTTTTAGTAGAGTAACCAAGAAAAATACCTTCACCACTTCTTGCATCAAACTTGCCAATTGCTCCATCTCTCTTGATGTAGCACTTGCTTCAAAAGATTATGAAGTATTTGATTGTAGGTACATTCCCAAACCATAGCTTATAAGGTGTCTTATCTGCGTCTGGTCTCAATTGAATTTTATTGATAGTATAGACTGCAGTATTGACCTCATCTCTCTAACAGGTGTGTGCAACCTTTCCTTCAATCATGATGGTGTGCGCTATGTCAAGAATGATCCTATTCCTTCTTTCTACAATTCTATTCTTTTGAGGGGTTCTAGGAGCACTTAGTTGTCTCTTTATCCCATGTTCTTCGCAGTACTCATAGAATTTGTCAAAGGTGAATTCTCCTCCTCTATCTGATCTCAGACATTTAATCTTCAATCCAGACTCATTTTCAACCTTAGCTTTGAATATTTTGAACTTGTCAAATGCTTATGATTTATCCTTTAAGAATGCAACCCACATCATTCTAGAATAATCATCAACAAACAAAATGAAATACCTTTCACCATAGTACGATCTTGTTTGATTTGGTCCACATAGGTCTGTATCCACTAGATCCAATTTGTTTTTTATCGAATCATGCTTGCTTCTGAATGAATTTCTCACATGCTTTCCCATCGCACATTCCCTGCATATTGTATCAACTAGTTTTGCAATGCTAGGAAGGTCTCTTACTGCCTTTACATTGCTTATCTTCAATATGTTGTCAAAATTGATGTGACATAGTCTTTTGTGCCATAGCCATCTATCATCTACTTTTGCAACAAAACAACTCGCTTCAGGATTAAGTTGAAAAACATTACCTTTAGTCTTTGAACCTGATGCAATCATTTCTCCTTCCTTGTTATTAATGATGCACTTGTTGTCTTTGAATTCTAACTGATATCCTTTGTCAAGAAACTGACCAACACTCAGTAGGTTATGCTGTAAACCATCAACATAAAGAACTTTCCATCCAAGGTGATAGCTCCTCTACCTATGATAGGTCTAGGAGTGTTGTCTCCAAATCTAACCATGTCGCCTTTGTACCTATCCAGATGTACAAATCTATCCTTGTCTCCTGTCATGTGATGTGAGAAACTATTGTTAATGATCCAATCTATCCTGATGTCAGCTTGTGAAATCAGTGCTAACTCTTGTGCTTCCTTTTCATCTTCAAGGTCCATTTCATCAAACATCTTCTCCATTTCTTCAATGGCAATGAATCCAATTTCATCTTCTACTGAATCATCATCTGATACTCCATCTCTAGCATAGTAACATTCTTTTGTATACTTAGGTTTTTAATTAGATTTGAACTTCTTGACTCTTGTAGGACACTTAGAAGCAAAGTGATCAATCTTGTTACATGAAAAGCATTTGAATGGTAACTGACCTTCATATTTTCCTTTTCCTTTCCTTTGTTTCTTAGCAATCATAGCAATGAAATAATCTAGTGCTTTCTCTTCATCATCATCATCATCAAAATTACCAGAAGTGTTCAAGGATTTCTTACCATGGACTGAAGTTTTGAAGACTGTCTCACTTTTAGGCTCTGTCTTCAAACTTGATATCTCAAAGGCTGAAATCTTGCTGATTAAGGTCTCCCTCCTAAATTCTTTTGAGAATGGTATAGTCTCTTCCAAGATGTTTATCTTGTTCTCATATTCTAGTGTCAAATTAGTCATCAACTTATCCATTATGTCTTCTTCAGAAATCTCTCCACCATTATTTTTGATTCTTGAAACTACTTCATTAATCCTTTGATTATAGGCTCTAATGCTTTCTTCAAGTAGCATCTCCAATGTATTGTAATTTTTCTTCCATGTCTTTCTTCGTGCATTATTGGCTTGGACATCTCCTTCAAACATGTCTTCTAGATACTTCCATATCTTGTAGGCTTTATCTATTTTCTTGATCTCTGAAAACTCATTGTTAGATAATGTGCTGATAAGGGCTTCTTTGACAATAGCATTTTGAGTGAACATATCCTTTTGCTTAAGAGTTGCATCTTCCTTTGCAATATCTGCTAGAGAGAGAATCTGAACTTCTTTGGTAGCTACTTCAAAAATCTCAAAGGCAATGCATTGCAAATGTGTCATCATTTTGTTCTTCCAATCTAGATAGTTCTCTCCATCAAACTTAGGACTTTCTTTTCTAAAAAATGCCATCTGATCAACCTCAAGCTGTTAAACTTTCTCTCTGAGGCACTTGACTTTGATACCAATTGTTAGGAATAGTCCCAAGAGATAACTGGGGGGGGGGGGGGGGGCAGGGTGGGAGGAGGGGTGAATTAGTTATCTATAAGATTCAATTCTTTATCCAATTAGTATATAAGAACATTAAGCATAGACACAATATGAGAACACTTAACACAACACCATAATTTTGGTTACGGGGAAACCCAAATAGGTAAAAACCCCAGTGGGAATTAACACCCACTAAGAACCACACTAGAGTATTATGATCCCTGTTAGAAGATCTTACAACCTTATTAGGAGTTGATCTTTACAATGCATTAAGTACAGTGACCTGGTTAAGGGTCAGACCCTATTAGGAGTCTTTTATAATTAACCCTTTTAGGGGTGAGGACACACTATCCGGGAGCACACTGCTCAAAGGGGTGAAGGCTGCAACCTTCTATTTAACAGATACACACTATATCTGGATCTTGGTGAACTGTGCATAGACCTGCTATCTTGATTAGTTCCAATGAATAACATATACTCTCTACTTTGTCACATAGACCTTCTGCTGATGGCTCAACACTTTGCACTCTCTGCTCTGCTCTTATCTTTCAACTATCTGCCATGCTTAGCAATCACAAGTGACTGCCTATAAATATCTTTCCTCTAAATGATATAATCAAGTCGACCTGTTAGAACCATCTTGAGATCATATTAGAGAAATAATACAACTCTCCAATAACATCTTAGTAAGCTCTACTAAGCACGCAACACAAATTGGGACCGCCCAACTCAATATGAGTAGATGCGTCACTTCACACTGTTGGCTCCACCAAATTAACTGATACTTTCTTCTCATGCTGAATTACATCATGCGCTCTTAACCAAGCATTCTTAACTCTTCTCCAAACACTAATCCAAGCACGCCTATCAAACTGATAGGCACAACTACTATAATAATAAAAATAATGTCGGCTCTACCAAATAAACTTAGGAAACTGTGACTGTCAATTTGAGACTTCATAACTCGACCTGTACTGCACATCTGACTCTGCATACATGAACATAACATCATACACATGTCTACAACATAAATAGAAATGCACAAGGCTTCATTACAACCATACTGTAAATCACATATAGAACTCTTCTTGGGACCTGTCAGGAACACTTACTGATACAAACAACTGTATTACTATCTTCACTCAGAATCAACCTCTACGCCTATGATATCATGCTGATAACATATCTAGGACACATATACTCAAGGCTCTCTCCATCAGGCTTCCACGCATGCTGCTTACCATTTGTTGTCATTAATGACAAACATACAGTCTGCAATCTGGCTTGCTGACAAATCTCCAACAATTTCCACATAACCTATTATAGATCTGAAACAAATAAACACTTAGAAATCTACATGCAAGAGAAAAAAGATAACATACCCACAAAAATGTGACACAAGATATATCTTGGGAAACCCTCATGAGAGAAAACCCCAACCTCCAAAAATATCTATCACCGTGTATTATTCAACAAAACACCATTGCAATACAACCATGGAAGCCTTCAAAGCCCTAGCCACAACCAATCAATCCATGTGAATAAGCATGAATTCACACATCCCATGCCATGGTTCCAACCTTCAAAAATATTACCTTTGGCTAACCTATCTCCACATGTATTACCTCAACAACTACCCTTTTGGTTGCTTTTATGGAAACAAGCTCCCACAAAACCACCAAGTGGTATTACATAAACCATGTGCTAAAACTATGTGCTACCAAACCCTATTGACCCACATTTAATATTGGGTACTTTTATTTACTTTATTTCTCCAATATTAAATAATTACATCAAATGATATCACAATATTACAATACAACTCACAAAGAATATTCCATGAGAATCTCTACATGTTGCACGTCCATTTAGGTGCAACATTTACATAATAAAATAAAACAATACAATAATAAACATTATTATGCAAGGTGTACAACACCATTTTCTCAACAACTAATTTGGTTGACATTATTTATGGGTGTTAGCATGAGAGCCCATATTAATCAAAAGATTTTCCAAAAGGCTCAAATGTAGTTAGAAAGTAAGTGCAGACAAGTGAACTAAAGCAAGTTACCATGATAAACTTACGAGTTATGCGTACAGTAGATTAAAACCTGTCATCTCATAGTGATATGCATGGCATTGGCCATGATTACACAAACAAGAGTATGGCAAAGGGGAAATGATCAACACAACTTGCAAACATAAACTAATGTGTATGCTGCTTTCAAGTAGACGGAAATGCACTCGCAACAACCTTAAATTTGCCCTTTTCCCACTATCGTAGCTCAAAAATTGGGTACTCCAAATGTTCATCATTGTATTGACGTCTGCAGATCTAAAATCAATCGATATTTGTCATCATGGTAACACAAGGGAGTCATAAAAGATATTGTGGGCTACAGAGTCTGTGCCAACATGGTTGCACACAATGCCCAAACCACATTTGTACTAGGAAAACATGGTTATTAGTGGTTTTTGACCGTGAGACAGGTTTGGAGGGCATGAGACAGGTTTTCCCACGTACGGTTGCAAGTGACCTCACAGGGAAAGCCTATCAGCTAATTATTCCCCATTAATTGAAACAAAGTAAAGGGTACAATTTTTTTTGACAAGGGCGATGAACATTTATTTTTTGAAATAAAATCAATAGCCATTGTCATTGATAAGGTTAGATAGCTGAAACATTTAATGTGAAGCCTAAATTAGTCCTCTTATGGGAAATTGACATCAGAAGAGTTTTTTAAGCAAGATTGTAAGTAGTGAGTACAAGACATCTCAAATTCATTTTCAAATTTAGTGAGCATTTCCTCAAAAACTATGGTATAGATGTCTAACGCAATTAGTAGGAATAATTCTAACTCCTCTGCAATAGACTCTCTCTCTCTCTCTCTCTCTCTCTCTCTCTCTCTCTCTTCGTAGTCTTTGTTAGACCTTAAATAGATACTGTACACCGCCATCTTTAAATTTCATCAAATAAAATGAAATAACCTCTAAAAAGGAATATTATTGTATTAATATTACCAATTGAAAAATGTTGTAATCTTGCAAAATATTAAGAAAAAATCATTTTTTTGCACTGCTATATTAAAATTGATCAATAAAAACTAATAAATACAATAATAACGTACCAATTAAAAAAAAAACAATAAATACAATAATAACATAGCAATTCAATAAGAACTAATAAACCTATGAATCTAATGGCTAACTAATTTCGTATTAAAAAACTAAACTATAATTCTGCCACAAGTAAATTGGAGGGCTCCTAATAAATCTCGCCCACCTAAAAATGGCTACTTTCCCTTCAAACTCAAGTAAGTAGTTAGAGAGCAAAGATGTTCTCAACTACCTCAAAACACACCTCCTAAGTCTCAATCTACCCCTACTAAGAAAGTAAAAGCAATAAATAAAATAGTAGATGGAGGGTTAACACATTGCAACATTCACATGGACACCTACCATCTAACCTACATCACATAATCACGTAATTTAAACCACCTGACATGGAATATACCCTCTCCACCGAACGGCCCAACTACTGCAAGTGAAACAGACAAATACCATAAAATAAAATCCGCCAATAAAATAGAAATGCAATTTATTATTATGTAATTATCCAAAACAACAATCATTAAAAATAATATTCTTGCAATATTCGCCGGCGAAAGTTCGAATTCACCGGCTCCTCAAATCCCGGGCATTTCAGCATCTGCTGTCGCCGGCGTTCTTTGGTTTTTTTTTTCCAGGCGAGCGCCTAATAATTAACGTCATCGACTGATAAACCCTTCCCAGTGACTGCAATTTTGGGCGACGAATGTCTACTTAGCGTCACAGATTCTGCAAAATCCTTTCGTTTTTTTCTCAGCCGCAAGTTCACGGCTGTAAAAGCTCAATATTAGGATTTTTAGAAGCAATGAACGGAGCCATGGTTAATGGCGAAGCTGCACCGAAGCCAGCGGCTGGAACGAGGGACTTTTCCGTGTACAGTGAAGTCCAATCGAGCCGATTGGATCACCAGCTGCCTCTTCCCAGCGTGTTAAAGGCAGCTTTTGAGCTCGTTGATGGGCCTGCTTCATCAGCAGCTGGCAATCCAGGTTTTTAATCACTTGTTCTTTTGAAACTTTTAGTTTGAGTACGTGTGATAGCACTGTAACGTGTACCAGATTTTAGCAACAATAGTTTGTTGGTGGACATTCTGAAAAATACAATCTGACTTTAATTATTGAGAAACGCACGCACGCAGGCGAACAATGAAGTATTTATTTATTTGTAATCTTACGAAGTAAAGTAAAAATGATTCTCATACATCTTGACTTAACTATGCCTCCCGATATCCAAGATTTGTTTTCAGCTGAGTGTCCATCATGGAGTATGAAATGATTAATGCGAAAAGACAAATTGATTTCCGTAGATCCGAGCTTAAACATTCCCAGTGCTACGTATGGATCGCTTTGGGCTTAACATGGAATACCGAGTTCTTGTAACTCGAATGTAAAAGAGTCGTTTCACGTATATCTAAGCTTAAATATACCTGACGCTTTCGTAAGATTTGTTTTTGAGGCAAGTGTGGGAGATGATAATAAGTAAACCATTGATATTTTAAACTTGGTTTATATGGACTCCACCGTGTAAATGTGCAAAATGTTTTGTTGTTAAATCTTAGATCTTAATTGAATATTTTCTGAACCGAGGTTGATCTTAAATGTTTTATACCTGCTATTTTGTTTTTTAAGGCGAGCCAAGAATTGATTATCATGTAAAATGTCTTGTTCCTTCAAATCTTTTTGAAATGAGGGATCAAGTGTTTTGTGACAAAACGATTTTTAACAGAACAAAAATCTGCTCTAATGTGTTGGATGTGTCATTTAGAGTCAGTTAAAATTAGCTGATGTAAATGGTTTTTCATAGTAATGTATTGTTAGTTTTTCACAGGCTCTGGCAATGGTTGAGATTTGCTGAGCTGGATGCTATTTTTATCTTAAGTTTTGTATTGCCCAGGTTGATTTAGTTGATATCAATTATTGAAATTAGTCTTAATTTCGACTTTACTGAGGTTGATTCAGGTGTTATTGATGATTGAAATTTGCTGAACTAGATGTTCTTTCCTGTAAATTTCATATTGCTAAGGTTAATTTGAGCAGTTTCTGAGTCATTAAAATGGTTTCGTTTGTAAAGTAATATGTTTAAACTTTAATGTTAAGTTTGTTTAGACATCATGGATGATTAAGATTTGCTGGATTAACTGTTTTTTCTGTTCTTTCTTGAAGGCCATACTGCTTAGTTTTTTAACGTCTTTTTTATTGGAATCTTTTGAACTAAGTGATCATTTTGGGCATATGGATGTTATTTTATGTTTCTAAACTATTAAATTTTTTATGTTTTGGTGTCTAAATTTGCAATGGGACAACTGAAATGCATTTTATTTAATGGTTTTTTGTTTTGGTTGAGATGATTTGTAAACTTGTACTTATTATTTCTTGATATCTGTCATTTTTGCAGAAGAGATTGCTAAGCTATTCCCAAAGCTTTATGGACAACCATCAGTTCGTCTTGTGCCAAGTGACAAACCAGCTTTGAGATCAGATCAGTCGTTGAAGGTTGGTATTGTGCTTTCTGGTGGTCAGGCTCCTGGTGGTCACAATGTCATCGCAGGATTGTTTGGTGAGTTAAATATTTTGTCTTATGAACACATTTCCTTTTAACCTTCCCACTGTATAATAATTTTAACCTCAATGCACAGATGTTAATAGTTATAAATTAGTAAATCATATCTTAGATGAAGATCACCAAAGAAGTCATGAGTCAATTAAAAAGATGCATCACGTTTGGTTCCAGATATATTAATGAAGATGCTTGATTATATATTGAAAAAATTTAATCTTAAATCAAGACAGTTAAACAAAGTCCAAGAGTCCAAGAGTTTTTGGCGTAATGGTAAGATGGTGCATCCACAAAGATAGAGACTCAAGTTAAATATCCACACACAATTGCAATAAAGAAACCCACAACTTGGCATGACGTCCATGTAATAGAAAGTCCAAGATTGGGACATATTCATCCCTAGAACCATTCTGGGTTTAGCGATATTTCCAGTTACTCCCAACTGCCCCTAGAAAAGCAAATGCTGGGGAACTGATTTCAAACACACATAAAACAATTTAAAAAAAATATAAAAACACTTTGATAGGTCCCATAGGTCATTTGGCGTAAAGGATGAGATCGATTTTCATATATTCTAACAGCAGTCAGAAGAGGTGCTTTTTCATATTTACCAGTTTATTTATCTCAATCTTTAATGCCTATGTTTAATGTTTTTTTAGTAATCACTTCACAATATTATGATCCGAGGGCTGTGCTGTGATGATGGAGCACATCAGAGTCTAATACCTTTAGTTATAGTAGTAAGCTATTTTTCCATTGATGTTAAAGGGAGTTATGTTTAGTAATCATAGAAAACTTTTATTAGTGTAATTATCAAGCAAATAACATGCATAATAACGAGTCTAGCTGCTAGAAACAGGTAAGTCCAGTGGGCATTTTTGCAAATAGATTTCAACTCATCTAGAAAGTAGTTATTGTTTATATGTCTTTAAAAAGGAAATGTTGTCCCTAGGCACACCATATCTTTTTTGATCTGTAAAATTAAAGTTGACTGGATTCCTGCTCATAAAAGAAAATACAGGCACCTCGTCCCAAGTCAAAAAGAGAATGTGTAATGGATAAATCTTAATAAGGTTTTTCTTTCACCATCTTAATTCTAGCTTACAAATCGTAGTATAATTAAGATACCTATATTTAAAAAAATCTATATAAAATGCACCAAGAGATATTCATTTTTTAAAGAGTGAATTTTTTATCTCAACCTTAACAAATGTGTTGCTTCAATCTTAACTATCAGTTTTAAAATGAAGTTCGTCAATTTTATTGATATTTTTCTCATGCCTATGCGTTTGAAGTTAAAAGTAAAATCAACATAGCAAAAACAGTAATTAGCTAATTCCAATATAATTTCTACCATAATGATAGATGTCAAAACCAGTATCAACAGACAAGATTAGTTTATTAAATCTATAGACATGTTTGAAAGGACAAACATAACTAAAAGATCACCATTCTAGCTATCTTATAATGCTCCCTACTTCACAAGAATTTTTCCTAAAGTGGGCCCATGAGAAAGCTTAGAACTTTAATAAGCTTAGAAATTTTGGGAAGATGTGATCCTATATTTTTTATTCTTCAACTGATGTCAAAACAAAATAGCTGAATTATTGTTTAACAATAGTTAATGATAAAAATTATAGATGTTTGAAATGTGGCAAAAAAATCTCCCAAGTTTGTGGAAAAAAATTTCAAGCTCATCCCCCAAGGACATCTCTAGAAATTGAGACTATTGAAGCAATTGAAACTATTTTCTCTTTTTAAAATATCGGTATGTTAGCAGTAGCACAGCTTTGAAAGTATTGTTTTTGACTTTTTATATTCGCATATCATATCATTTTGACATCGAGTTTTTTTAGAATAAATATTTATTCTTACGTGTTTTGATGATGAATCTCAAAAAGTATGGAAGAAAATAAACAAGTTTTTAAATGCTAAATTTTTAACTGTCTATAGTAAAAGTAGATTAATATGGGTTAAATTTGGCATGGCATGTATTTTCCACAAAACATTTGTGGAATAACGTTCAAGGTTCAGGATTTTTGAGACATAAGCTAGAGCCTGTTGACGACAGGTGAGGCTTCACTTCTTTTCCCCTGCATTGGATGCAAAGTAGCAAACATTATTTTGGCCTAGACATTTTAAAGTATTCACTTCAGTCTTCTGTGAGTGGAAAGGGGCCTAAAATGACTGCCCCATCTGGCATCTGGCAATCCAAGCCATCAAGTATTAGCTGGTCACTTAAACTAAGAACAAAAACTGCCACCTTATCATAGGAAAAGTATCAGCTATAATATTAGTCTGTAAGCAACATAACTATATATGCAAGTCAATTGTTCTAAATCGAGGCCTAAAACTTCTCTGTACAAAATGAGGCTTACATGTTAAGTTAATGTTTATATATAGCAGGAGAAAACTATATCAAAAGCCCTATTGGCTTCTTGGAGCCTTCAGCAGCCAGCGATGCTTCCGCTCCACAAGATGTCTCTGCAGAGTGTAGTTTATGAAATGTCTAGCAACTGTTGTCGGTAAAATGAATATTTTGGATGCCACCATTTTAATTGTTGATTGCACTTATAAGTAATATAATTGTTCAGTTTGTGCCCCAATTCTAATTTCTCATAGGTTTTAATTTCTTCTTTTTCAAACAATTCATACCCTACAACTTCTTAAGGTACCTTTTTAAGTTGAAAATTTGCAAAACCTTTGTTTCACGGCGATTTATCTGTTGGCCAAGTCATGGGAAAGGGTGTTAGATACAGAAATTCCAATTTTTTAATAAATTAATATGCATGCCCATCTCCTAAAGCATATCATGTCTAAAGAAGAAAAAATCATAAAAATGATATCTAAGCTGTTATGTTAAATGAACACAAGAGTTTGAAATATTAGATTTGTTGGTTACATGACACATCTCATTAATTTGAAACCGTACACACATTTTTTTCAAGGATCTAGGCAATCGGCATGCTAATCTAGTTCTTGAGGAATTACAAGCTGTTAAGGTACTTATTATTGTTTATCGGGAGAAGTTTCACTCCTTTAGACATTATTTCAATCCAAAAGTTATATCTCAAAGTTACTGTCGTAGTAACCTATGGTTTCTAAGCTAGCAGCATCACAAAAATAATACACTTAAGCTGTTGACATTAGCTCAGTCTATCACATGGTTATTGATTACTATTTATCCTTAGCAAACATAAGTATGCTCCAAATGGGAGAAGTTATTAATTTTTAAATAGTACTAATTACAACATCAAAAGCGTGCAGAGGCCTGCTTGTTACCTATCATATCTTGTATTACATAGGCAACCGACAGCTGCAAATAGTGTAATGAAGTGCAATTAAATGTGTAAGAGCTTGGACATATTTGTGACTGGGAGTGCAATTTTTAGTTTACGTAGGCTAGAAAAAGGTTCAGGTTTGTTTTGTTGGTGGATTATGGAATCTAATATACATAACAAATATCCATGTTTGTTGTTGATTATGGTTGAAGATCCCAGTTGGAAGCTTTTTGAAGAAAGTTTCAATAATATTTTCTGTCAAATGATTAGATTCTATTCTTGAGGTGGAATTTTGAGCCACTGTCTTTTGGGGGAAATGTTTCTTTTTATTCTCCATTGCAGTTAGATAAGAAATAGTTAGGAAGGAGTCAGAACATTTGCTATAGGCATATTAGTTTTGTGAAAGGGAGAAGTGATTCTTATCCTTTATAACCATGACAACAAAATCAAGGGAACCTTGACCGATATCCTGCATTTATCCCTTCACTGTTACTTATGGCTTCTGTTAGTTCTATGTGAGACTAATGCATTGATTATAATTGGATTCAAGAAATGAGCTTGGTTGTGATCGTCTCCTGTACTTTGTGCTCGAGTCAACAAACAAAGAACAAAGCTAAGAGAAACTAATTGTATTCTTATTGTTGGATTCAAGTAACTTTTAAGCTTAATAAATCCTTGGAGCTGAAAAATATTCCCCTGTTCCCAGAAAAAAAGTACTCAACAGATTTACTGAAACATGTCAAACAGGCATGCCATTGAATCACTGCATACAAATCTTTTTGTTGAAATGAAGAAGTCTAATGATTTTTACATTTACAATCCTTTAATGTTTCTTTTCATTTTTCCTTGTATCCTTATTGTGCTTCAGCTTTCTCATGCAGACTATGTGCAAAATAATACTAAGGACAGCACCTTCTTTGGATTCAAGGGTGGTCCGGCAGGAATAATGAAATGCAAATATGTTGTACTTACAAAAGAGTTTGTCTATCCATATCGCAATCAGGTACTTGCTTACTCTATCAATGCAACCATGTATTGTTGATGCATTGCAATTTAGATTACATTGGATGTACTTAATATTCTTAATGAGGTTTTCTTTTTCTCACTAGGTAAATGTCTCTAATACATCATTGCCTATAGTTACCAAGTGATTGAGGTCTAAATTATTGTTGGTTTTTTTTTTTTTTGGGGGGGGGCTTTTTTGAGTTCACTCATCAAGCATTTCCCTAGGTTTACTTGTCAAGTATTTTTAGGGTTAACTTGTTAACCAACATAAGTCTTGTTAAAATGGCTTAGGGTTAGGGTTTTCAAAGAGAATTTTGTAACTTTTTGCAGCAGTATTGAGTTGCAAGGGATTGCAGATTGTAACAGGTTGAATTTACTGGATAATAAGATTGGACTCTCTGTTTGGTGGATGTAGCCCAAGATCGGGTGAACCACATTAAATCTCTATGTCTTCTTGTTCTAATTATGTCTGCTTTATTCCTTTGCATTATTAGTTATATTTGCATGTAACTGTTAGATTTCTGTCTTCTAATCCTAACAGTTATCTCCCTTTTAAGCCCACTTGTGGCATTGGGGTGATTAAAACATTCTGTATTGTAAACATTCACTTGCAGTTTTTAAAACTAACTAAGAACAACTAGGCAAACCCATCACCTGTAACTCTATGACTTATATCAGTTATCAGAATTCCCTTAATGTTAAATGCAATCTATGTAAAGAAACACGAGTTATGGGATTTAGTTTGCATAAGAAGACATGTAAGTTTCCCTTTCTTGTTCATGAAATCTGTCATATTATTTGCCAATCCTTCAACGATTGTTTAATTTTTTGAAGTTGACATGAAATCATGGGCTTAAGTCTTGGAAATATTACAAAGCCCATCCCAATAATTTGCATTAAATTTGTCTATAATGTTGTGTGTATGCATGTGATCCAAATGTAATTTGTGTTGTTTTCTGCTCAATGCTCAGAGAATATTTTAGTTCCATGCAATCAATTCAAGGGAATTATCTAGGTGTTCAATCTGGTCAGCTACAACAGTGCGTTTATATTGACACATCAGATTCCATATTATTATCATTTGGTTGTTCTCTCTACAACAAAATGTTTGCTTGTGAATTTCATGAATGCTTTTTCTTCTTTATCCATTGAGTTCTCCAAGAATTTTGTGAATGGAGTCTTTAAATGGCTTGCAAAGAGTCATTTTTTAAATTTCTTTATACTTTCAGGAGCCCATTCATTATAAACAATATTTTTTTACTAATGGTAGGTTCTTTTGATTTATTTTACTATTGCAGGGTGGATTTGATATGATTTGTAGTGGCCGTGACAAAATTGAGACTCCTGAACAGGTGTGCATTAATCAATCAACTTGTTTCTATATCTTGGATGAAGGAGCTTATCAACCAATTAGTATGTCACATTGAAATCATATGATTGATTAGCTTATCCTTTCGTGGTTCCATCAGGATCACTTCTGTTACAGTAACAGTTACTGTAGTGTTTGAATTTAGGTCAAGGCAATTATTCAATTCTAAAAAATGCATACTTGATATAATTCAGTTTAAGCAAGCAGAGGAGACAGCACTGAAGCTTAATTTAGATGGCCTTGTTGTCATTGGCGGTGATGATTCAAATACAAATGCATGCCTTCTTGCAGAACATTTCAGGTACTGAATGAAAATTTCAAAAGCCATTTTTTTGACTACGGGCTTGTACACGTTATGGGCCCTAGAAGAAAGCTTGTCTTTGTGCACATAATATAAACAGAATTATATTATTTTTAGCTGGAGAAAATGTGGAATTTTGCTTTCAGGAAAGCGCACAAACAATATGCTTCTCTTTCATGAAAGAATATACAGGTTTTAAAAGAACAGGATCTATATGGTCAAAATCTGCAGGAAATAGCTTATTTTCATAGTAGGATGAATATCTGAAAGAGGACCTTTTTGAATTGAGAAAGTCCTCTATACTTGCATTTATTAAGTTGGTCTCTGTAAATTCTTAGTTTAAATTTGACCCTGTTGATCATCTTGTGTTCACAGAGCAAAAAACATTAGAACACAGGTACTTGGTTGTCCGAAGACAATCGATGGTGATCTCAAGTGCAAGGAAGTTCCAACAAGTTTTGGATTTGACACAGCTTGTAAGGTGATCTGTTTAAATTTGTGAACTGAATGGTTCCTAGGTGGCTTATTTACTAATTGAAGATTCTATGTTTTTGTAAATATTGAAGTTTTCTTTGCGCTTCTGCTTCCTTGTAATGCCACTTTTTAGGATATTCGTGATTTTTGCCTCAAAAAAATAATCCTTACACAAAATGATAATGGCTTTCTCAAAATAAAATGAATTTATTATAATATTCAGATCAAGAAATCATAGCACAATTCTCAAAATTGATCATATTGTCAATTCTTTAGAAGTATTTACAAATCTGCTGAGTTAGAGGTTTTCATCTCTAAGTCAGCAGTGGTAATATCAAGGGCTTCTGTCCTTAAGTTGCCAAGAGCATGAAAGGGTTTTCGTCCTTCCAACTCTTAGTCCACCATGGAGGGTTTTCATCGTCCTTAACCAAGATTTGGGTTTTCGTTTAAATTTGATAAGAGCAATAAGGGTTTTTGTCCTTATCCTCTTGTCATCGTGAACTTAAGGGATTTTGTCCTTCCTATTTGCAAGACACTTCCTCAAATTCAAAACCGTTTGCTTGATGTATTTGCTAGAATATTGCTGATTGGTTGATTTCTCTTTATTTGTATTTTTTGATAGATTTAAGAGTAAATGTGCGAAATGATGCTTAAATGATTTATTGCTTTTGATTATTTGTTTCATTCCTTGCTTGAGTTGATGAGTGATGCCTTCATTGATCAATGGACTGGATTGCCCTTTATATCCATTTCTTGAAGGAGTCACCACCCTTCATAAGAAATGAGTCACCACCTTCATGCTGCCTTTTGAGAATAATAATTTATTTCCAAATTGATTGATTGATTCCCCCTTTATTCATAGATCTATCTTCCTTATATACCTTGTCTTGCTCAAGGGATACAACCTTACATATGCTGGTTGACCATTCTTAACAATTTAATCTTTATTTAATTTCAATTTTGTGCAGTATTAATTATCTTCTTTTGGGGGCTGCCTTAAACTTGTTTTAAACCCCTCAAAGGTGGCGGCTGAAGCAATACATAAAATCATAAACAATTATCAGATCTTTATTATTCATTTGATACTTGCCTCTAATGTGCATTGATCCTCTTAACAATTGCTCATTAAGCTGCTCTTAGATAAGTACGACTAATATCAAATAAGGTTTTGATTCCTGCATTATTGACAAGCCTTCTGTTTTGTCATATATGGATCAACTCTATTTTATATGGCAAATAGAAGAGGATTAAACATAGATGATTCTAAATCTAGACATATATTCAGAAATCTTATAGCTTTAATAAACATACTGTTTGCCCATCAATTTTCCAAATGTCTAACATAGTCTCACTCAGTGAAGTTTTAGAAAATAAACATATCATTTGCCTGGTCATTTTCCATCTGTCTATCTTAGCCTCACTTGTTTATATAAAAATATGGACTAAGTATTGTAACTGTATTGTGTGCATTTACAAATATTGCATGGTTTAGAACCCACACTCAAAATTTTCAGCCTTTAATAAAAAACTGATGGCTTATCTTTTGTAAGACATGCAGATTTATGCAGAGATGATAGGGAATGTGATGGTTGATGCACGGTCAACTGGAAAGTATTATCACTGTAAGTCAACTCCTCATAAAATGAACACATTATCATTGGTAATGGGACTAGATGCATTCCTATGGATATCTTACAATATACTCCCAGTGCAAATGTAGGAAAGAAATATCAATAAACTGAATCTTTGGATTTACTTAAACAGCTAACCTTATCAAGGCACATTTTGATCTTGTGTCATTATATGTACCTGATAACTTACTTACATTGGAAAATATAAATGAGGACTAAAAGAAAGGAAACCAATTTTAATAAAGTGCGGGCTGCACATAATGTCAAAATAGCTGAACTCATCAAAGAATAACTTCTTTGGTTGCCTATATTTGCCATTAACTATGGTAATGAAAGAAGAATTGGTTATTTTCTCGTGTACATATATTGGGTGTGCAAATGAAAGTTATTGTTGAGTACTTAATGAATTAAAATATTCATGTATGCAGTTGTGAGGCTAATGGGCCGTGCTGCTTCACATATTACTTTGGAATGTGCCTTGCAAACGCATCCCAATATTACAATTATCGGCGAGGAGGTGAATTCTTTTATTATATCTTACTCTTTGAGAGATATATAACAGAACAAGAATACTATAAGCTCTCATATGTTATGGGGAAATTTATCTTGTTTTGCTGTTTAGCATGATCCCACTAACTTGTTTGATGCATCATTTCATGGATGAATATGGTTTTGCATCTAGCCATAGGAATGGAATGAGATGATAATATCTGGCTTCATGATGGGATCCCAATTAGTTACAGCTGTTATGCCTATCATCAAATTATCTGTAAAATAATGAAACTAACTGTAATAAAGTCAAGAATGCCTTTATTAATCCTGCTTATCAGCATTTTATGTTTCTGGAGGTCATTTTAAAGAAGTTGCAAAATAAATTTTCAAGCCCTTTTGTGTTGTTTGAAATGCATGTTAACTGCTGGATTTTTTTGCATAAGCTTAATTTTGTTGCATGCTCAGTTTTCTTTGGATTCAATATTGAATGTCTTTTTTCTCCAACATATTGTTGAGTAAAGATCCAAACTAACCAGTTATGAAATGTTTGGTGAAGTTAAGGGTCTGTATAACGGTCTGAATGGACAGTTAAGTAATATCCCTATGCTTATTGAATAAATACCATTCCCAACACAAAAAATAAAAAAATAATTAAATAATCAGTACGTTATGTAGTTCAAGGGCAGATATGACTAAAATTGACATAGCGATAGCCTTTTCTTTTATTGGACCAAGGTATCTTCCATTTTTTCATACAAGAAAGAAGTGCTACTATTTTTTCCATTTAGCACATGAGAAATCAATTTCATAGTCTTCACTTTTGGCTTAATAAGTTGTTGCACCAATCTTTATGGAATTTCCTTTGCTTTTCCTTCTTCCCAAACTTGATATATTGCATTCAAGAATAGCCATGTGCTAGCATATATTATTGGTCCAATAGAGAGGTATTTATTCAATTAATACAGTGTTTGCCGTCCCATTTTCTAGGATGTAATCCCACTTCTTTCTCCAACAAAACCTATTCAATGTGAATGTCCTAACAAGCCTAACAGCCTAACTAACCAAGCCAATTATAACAGGTTTAGTTTCCATCATAATTAGCCTAACTATGATTTAATGTAATTAAACTGTAAATACACCAAGTGTATTATAACCTATACACTATGGTGTAATAACACAAATACCTAACATTCCTCCCCTGTTATATCGTAGTCCTGAAACTTGGAGAGAACAGTTTTCACATGTGGATTGGGATTTATACGCAGTTACACGTACTTATAGATAGTAGTGGGAATGCTACTATACACCTCCTCAGTGGTACTTGACCTATTTGAATTCTTGACCAAGGATAAGGACACACCTAGTTATCCTCCTTCAAAATTAGGAACAGGTATACATGCAACCATCCTCAACAAGCAATGGTGTGAATGGCCTTAGTACACTCCTTCGGCGGGGGTGGTCTCCTTGGACACATGAATAGGGACAGACTCAGCTGTTCATCTTTCAAAGTTGTGAATAAGGACACAGCAATGTCCTCTGACTAGGGACTCAGACACAACATGCCACATATGGTTATCAGACTAGACCATACTGATCTTTACTGCATTTCATGAATAGGGACAAATATGTCTATTCTGGACAAGTGTGGAATGAGCCTCCACTTGATATATATCTTTGTTTTCAGTCATTCTATGCCTTACTGCTTCTCTCTTGTTTTGCAGAAGTATGGTCTTCATAATAGCTGTCTTCATCTGTATAATATTTTTTGCTCTAGTTTGACACTAAAACATTGAGCCAGTCATTGAGCTAGAAGCAAACTCAAGATTGGTAATCATCCTCCAACCTCATGCTTCTTCTTCTTCTATATGGCCGTGTTTATTCTCCTATAGCCCCCATCACGGAATTGTTTTCTCTAGTAGATTCTAACACAAAATCAGATCTTTTTCTTTCTCATATATTTTACAAAAGCAAAACCATAAAATTTTAAATGTGTTGGGTGGATATTTTGCAACCGACAGTTTTAAGAATCAATTGCAAAACAGTGGTTCCAGCCACAGTGTGTGAGACATAGTCTCTCCTAACTATAAGGGAAGGCCCCCCCTTCTTATCGTTACTGGAATCGACAAAACACTTAACTACTTCTATTTACAATAAACTAAATCAGGGTGGGACCGTCATCTTATTCTCTTATTTCAGAGTAGATGTTACCACTACAATACGATCTTTAATCAATGATGTATTTCACTTACAAAGTATTCATTGGAACAATAATCCTGATAAACAGAAGATTAGACGTAAGAAGAACCTTATTTTGTTATTCATTTTCCATATTGTTTCATATTTAGAGGCTTATAATGCTGGGAATATGTGCATCACGGTGCACAATGTAGTATGGGGATTGATTTCCAAGGGGCACCATGAAGAACTAATTACTCATTATTCCTATTTTTGTGTTCCTGCACCTGACCATGTTTTATTTTGAAACTTTCTTGGCATACCTCTTATGGGGAGCTTATGGGTCAACAGGATGTAACTGGTCGAAATAGATTTGTTTTTATATCTTAGAGGTGTCTTCGGCTAAGCACTGCCACCCTGTTGCCAAGTCAGTCCAGGCAAGCTGAAACTAATCCTCTGGGATGTGGGAAAGTCCAGTGGCTGCCCCACACTGTGCACAGCTGATAAATTGGGGTTTGAACCTGTGTTGGTTGTCCATGTCTTTCAACGGCTCAACCAACTGGTTGGTCTACACCATGGGGGTTAAAATAGAAAATCTATTCCTATTTATGGTTTATATGGATTTTATAATTAAATCCATTTAATTGATGTTGGTTAGATGTATCTTCATGCAAGTGTAGTTAGCTGCTGCCATGAGATAAGTACTTGACAATAGAAAGTTCCCATGCAGTCTTTAGTCCTTGTGCCTGCAGTCATTCAAATCCTTACACCTGTACCTTTTCACATATGAAAGACCAATCTGCCCTTGCAAGGGCAATATGATCTTAAATTTTACATATATGATCTAAAAGTTTACACGGAATAGCCAAATTCATGCAAAATTTTGAAGATTCTTTTAAGTTTGCATTTTGCCACATGTAACCATCCAGTGGGAATTGTGGACCATGCCTAGTACATGCTGCATGTACATGAGAGGTTGATAAATGGAAATTTACAATCTCCACAAATTTCAACTATAAGATGTTATGTTAGCAAGCTTTGATTGTATCTTTGAGTCCTGCATATAATGTAATTGAGTATGCAACAATCCAAAAATGTCCTGGCAGCATCAATTTGTATGCATTTATGTCGGTAAGACACAGCAACTGTTCAAATTTCTAATTTAGAAAAGTATTTAGAAATGAGCTGGAGTTTTAATATAAGCAGTTGCCTCTCCGAGTTTGTCCTTTGGAAGTTATTTATTATTTTTGACAGACTATTAGGAGTTTCCTTGCCTTATATTCTCTTAGGTCTCCAAATTTGTAGCAAGCTATGCAGATTGGAGTACTATTGTATATCTAGATTTGTACCTTAAAAATTAGATTACTGTTACATTGCATCAAAAGTGTTAATGGTCCAGTTCTCCAAGTGACATTTTTGTATTACTAATTAGAGTATTAACCCTTGTTTATCCTACTGGCTTTTGAGTAGGAGCCACAACTTTGAGTTTCAGGATAGGATCGATTAGATCTAACCCTTCATAACTTCCTGCATTAAGATTTATCTTGGAAAACATGATGTTTATGGATATTTGCTTAATTACACTAAACAGTGAATCTAGTTTTCAACATAAATTGCATGAACATAGATATCAGGTTGGAATTGACGCTTTTGTAAAGCACAAACCTTTCTATCTTTTTTCTAATTTGCACAAGGACAATGCTTGCAGGTAGCCATGAAAAAGCAAACGCTTAAAAATGTCACAGATTATATTACAGATGTCATTTGTAAACGTGCTGAATATGGCTACAATTATGGTGTAATACTCATACCAGAAGGGCTTATTGACTTCATTCCAGAGGTAAAATTATTAGCTAACTGATTATGTTGATTACATTCTATGGTGAATTCTTCCAATGTGTCGTTTTGTCATGTTTTCTTAAACTCCGAATATGGCTTTGCCCAGGTACAACAATTAATAGCCGAGTTGAATGAGATTCTTGCTCATGATGTTGTAGATGAGGGTGGCCTTTGGAAAGAAAAATTGCAACCTCAATCTCGAATTCTTTTTGATTTTTTGCCAGAAAGTATTCAAGAGCAATTGATGTTAGAAAGAGATCCCCATGGAAATGTGCAGGTACATTTGTTATTTTGTTCAATTATCTAGTCTCAAAGAGAATAGATTTCCACTGTCCATAATCATTATGCTTTTGATTCTGGATTCAACAGTATGGAGAAATTTTTGCATCAACGTTTTGGATAACACTCCATGATCCATCTGACCTGATGATGGATCATGGAGTGTGATCCAAAACATTGATGCAAAAAGTTCTCCACACAGTTGAATTCAGAAACAAAATCATAATGATTATCTAGTCTGTTAAAAATCTTTTCATGCATGTTTTTTTTTTGAGTCCACATAAGTTAAGAACTTGTGAAACTTTGTGCATTCTAGGTGGCAAAAATTGAGACTGAAAAAATGCTTATATCTATGGTTGAAACTGAATTGGGAAAACGAAAGGAACAAGGGACCTATTCTGGTCACTTTAAGGGGCAGTCACATTTCTTTGGGTAAGATCTATGCACTTGCAGAAAATCATAGATGTCTTTGTTTTTCTCTGCATCTCTAATGAGAATATTGCATGACAAGAAAAAGGCAATGCTGTTTATACTTTATAATAATACATATAACTGATTTCTGAAGTTTGTCAAATTCTTGAAAACTTATAGCTATCAGAATTGAGTGTCACAAATTGCATGGCAATTTCTCTATCCACAAGTTCCAATGACATAGAGGAGTGTAACTGGATCACAAACATCTATCTCTGAATCTAACAGGTGCTTTGAAGCTATTCTCAAACTTTCATCCTCTAATATAGCCCTTGACTGTTTGAGTTTGCAAAATATCAGAATCTTTTAAAATAAGATATAGTTGTGCACTAATTAAGTCTGGATTTGCATAGTAGTGTTCCGGTCCTGCACAATTTCAGCATTTATTTTCTGCTTCTTTTGTCCTCTTTTTGAAAAGCTAGGGTTCTTCTATTTTCATTTGTAATATTCTGAAGTCACTTGTGGTTGCTAAGTTTGTAGATTCCTGGCATAAGTTCATTATACTAGACACTTTTGGTATTGGGAACGTAGGAAAGCTTGGCAAACGTTCTATGTTCCATGGCATTTCCAGGATAAGGACTATGCGGGACAGTGGGACATGTTTTGGGGATGGGAACAGACAACAGATACATGGAATTTCAAGTTTTTACAAGTTTAGCAGTACATGACATCACGATTTAAGTTTAGACATTAACGTTATGCATCAAAGCTGAGATTCAGTGTTCATTGTTCATTGATTAAGGTATAGCATCAATTAAAAAAAACTTCATTGTTTTCATTATGACAAAATGCTCCAAGGCTACAAAATGACAAAATATCCAACAGGCATAACAGTAAAACAGCCAGCTGTAACAACCTTCAAATCTGAATTGCAAAGATTGCTGAGAAAATTTAAACAGTAAAACAAAGTGCTAGAGATGTGTGTTTTTTTTTTATAAACTGAATCATAATGAAATAAACACCTATCATAATCATAACATTAAGATTAACTAGTTAATAATGAAATAACGAAAGTATAAAATTATCTTGCAACATAAGAAGCTCAAATAGAATTTTCTACTATCTAAAATCAACCTTTTAAACATCCATATGGAAAGTATCATGCAGGAAATTAAAGACAGAAGAAGGAAGTAACTCACTTCTACAAATCTGGAAGAAGGCTGTCTGAAAGAATCATGGTCGTCATCAAGAGGGAAAAGATAACACCAGGGCGTTTAACCTCCCAACCTACGAAACAAAGTGTTTCGCCCCTTGTCCATTTCCTACTAGAATGGACCCGGCCCTCCGCAAGGGAAAGAATAGATTAAGGAAGAGAACAAGCCATCTGGAACTGGTGGACCCTACTACCTTGTCCGGTTGAGCCCTGTAGCAACTGCCACCTTGGTTAACTCCTGGCTAAGGAAGTAATCCGGGTACAAGAAATTGGTAACTCCTTAATCTGGAGATCCCTTGGCCAAGGTCATTTGACTACTCAATCGAGTATAGTCCCAATTCCCACCTTATCCGACTTGCCTTGAAGGGTACTAAGTTCTGGCTGTCTTGGTTACTGAGTCTTACTAGACCATATTTGACTTCATCATTCTATTGTTAAAAGTCAGGTACTTAGACAAGATTCAAACAGAACCGGAGAAAGATTTGTGAAGTTTCCTTACTTCAAGCATCATTGAAACTTTGGAAAGTAATTAAAGATTTGTTTGAACATAACTCTCAGATTATCTGACGACTGTCAATAACTAAAGAGAACAGTGGCATATAGACCAATTAAATTCTGAACCGTACAACATGAAGTAATGAAGACATGAAGTTCTTTCCGAAGGATTCAGTTTGCAAGAAATTCCTAATCTGGAATCGGTTATCTATCACCCGCAACTTAACAATGTCTGGTGACTATTGAAACAGGGCTGAGCTACCTCCTAAACAGGTACTTGAAAAACACAGGACATATGACATCTACCATTAACATTTCATGTTAACTTCTTTTAACAGTCACCACTTGGTAGCTTGGTTTGAATAGGCTACCACCCTGCAAACTCAGCTTCCAGGAGATAAATATATACGACTATCAAACAAGAGTAAGCAACAGTCTGGCTTAGGAGTATTTCTCCATTACTCAACACGGCTAAGAAGAAAGGCATTCATCAAGAAAGAATAGAACCTTACGACTACAAATAGCTACGTCTTTATTTACAGCTAAACTCATTTCAAAATAAACACAGCTATAAATGGATAGCTTATGATTGTCTTTAGCCAGAAAGCATACGAAGAAGGAAAGAACCATACGATTGTTTAGCTATAACTATATGCACAGCTCGACTCACCAATTCTCATCTTTTAATAAACACGGCTATAAATGGACAGCATACTAAGAAGGAAAAGAACCTTTCGGTTTGAATAGCAACGACTATATGCACAGCTACGTTTAATAACATAAAAGCTGTATTTTAAGCAAGGAGCATTCGTAGTAAAGACAGAACCATGCCTGAAAACGTTGACGGGATTCTCTGAATTCGGCGTGACTCTCTGGTGTCTCCTGACACAGCTGAAGTCTCTTCCCTTCTTCCTATGTCTTTTCTCCTGTTCTCCGCTACTTTTCTCTTTATGATAATCCTCTTTCTTTAAGAAAGAAGAGCCCCAAACCTAACTAACTCTCCCACACCCGACAAGGTGATCTGGCTCTGAATTTCCGCCACCTTCTATCGTGGTTGGAAGATTATGAAAACGAAAGATAAATAAAATATCCATCCACTATAGTTCAAGTTAAATACGTTCCCGGCTCCACAATGATAAACTTATAAAATATAGAATTTAAAAGATACCGCAAGACACTATAGGTTCCCTTTTAAATTCCCGGTAGCATCTACCACATAAAGGTGGTCGGTAGTATGGGTTGACTCAATATAAAATAAGATTATATAAAGTGTTTGCCAACCAAAAACTAAATATATGTCGATATATATATATATATATATATATATATATATATAAAGATTGACTCATCGAGACATGGTTGCAGATTTATTAAAAGAACTACGTAAACATAGATAGATTAATAATTCCCATCTCAATAGTAATGGCTTAAAAACATTAACTCTTAACCAAGGCAAGAGAAACATAGAGACGATGGAATCGCACCTAAGAAGGTTGATAACCTTAACCCAAAACGAAACCATACCTAGAAACTACATTCAACGGTTCAAAATTCACTGACGGTTGACCCACAACATGGCAACTTCCTACTGACTCCTTCTAGGGTTTGGCCAATAGGATACTCGAGGTTCCTTATCAATTCTTAGAATTCCAGATCCTTGTCTGATCTTTCACTATTCTTTCCCTCTGTCCTGGTGTTACCTTTTCCCCCTTTCTCGGAGTCCCTGTCATTCCTGCATCCACTTCCACACGAAAGTAGTTAGTCCAATTATTTTTTTTACCTTGTTCCCATTAAATAAGATATAAAACATTTAATTTAAATCCATATAAATTATCATGACACATGGCATTTAAATAATACATTCTTTGATATTACAAGAACAAGATCAGAAATAGACATTTCCATGAACAACAACGTATGAAACCCAAAACCATTTAGGGCACAATAAACCATAAACCATTGTTTCAAAACCATAAAACCATTTAGGGCACAATTAATCAGAAACCACTATTTCGGAAACCAAAAACCATTTAGGGCACAATTAATCAGAAACCATTGTTCCAAAACCATAAAACCATTTAGGGCACAATTATTCAGAAACCACTGTTTCGGAACCAAAAACCATTTAGGGCACAATTAATCAGAAACCATTGTTTCGGAAACCAAAAACCATTTAGGGCACAATAAATTAGAAACCATTGTTTCAGAAAAGTTGCTATAGAGGGGTGTTACACCAGCAGTGGTGGGGGCAAAATGCAAATTGATTTTGGTAATTGTGAGTTGCAAATGGGTGGGTGGATTGGTTGTAGAGAGGGTTTAGGATTTGAAGCCATTTGGGGCCCCTGTGCCCTGCCCCTTTTAAAATAAAAAGCAGAATTTTTAAGCCAGAAGCCAAGACCTCCCAACAATTTAATGTTGGGTCACTGCATGCCACCAATGCCAAGCATATTAGTAGGGTTTTTACAGAAGATGTTTATGTTGGATCTATTATCAAGATTTGCAGCATTGAAGGATATGCAAAACTTCAATCATGTGCTCCTTGTCAGCACTTTGAAATTGGTACCCGCGAAAAGTCCCAGGATTCAAGCCCTTGCTATAAGGAGAATAAGTTACTAAAATATCAATGTTTTTATCAGTAGCAGCTAATATGGATAGATACAGTCGATGATTAGTATAGCATTTTTTATTTTTTGATTACTTGGTGGTCCTCTTATATTTCTGACTGGTAAATGAGCTGACCTGAGACAGATTTTTAAGTTGATCTGAAACTCAATCGGTGTTATAACCTAATGTTTTTAACTATCTTTAATATTAAAAAAAATATCAATGCTTGTGCATAAAGTAAAGGGAAAGGGGGTAGCAATGCAACCTTAGGACCCAACATCTTAGAATATAACTAGAAGGATGGCCTACAAAGCCATTATGAACGATCAAATAGTTAGTTTGAACTTTAAATGATGAAGATGCCTCCATGTTTCCCCAAATAAGTGTTGGCATTAAGCAGAATTGCCACTAGTGACAACACTTATTTGCATTCTGAGTGCAAACCGAGCAGAACAGTGCAAACCGAGCAGAACAGTGCAAACCGAACAAGATAGTGCAAACCGAGCAGGACAGTGTAAACCGAGTAACATTATGTCTACCGAGTCACCAGTATTTACCGAGTTCAAAACCTACCGAGTGGTTAGTATGAACCGTGCCTTCACTTCTACCGAGTGCATGACGATGCCGAGTAATGCAGTGGACGCCGAGTATCAGAAAGTCACCGAGTTAGTTTGCAGGAACCGTGTAACCATACTTGGGCCGACTTAGTGGCACTTATGTTTATTTGTCAAGCCGACTTTGTAATTAATTGTTTAGACTTGTATATAAACAATGTTGTAAAAATTTCAAGATGTAATAAAATGAGTATGAATGTGAAAAAGAAAGAAAGGCAGAGATAAGCGAATTACAAAGGGCTACAGTAGTATAGGGAACAACAAAGACAAATTCATCACAGAAGGTGATCAGTACATCAGCGAATCTCAATCAACAATCTAGTTGCAAAGCAAGAGATCTACTGTTTCATCCTAACAGGTGAATCAGTACTAAAATCCTTTAACCAGGTAGACTTAACAGTCTTTTGTAAAATCTCTTTACCGAGTGCATACTTCATTGTATGTTTGTAAATCCTTTAACAGGGTGGATTTAGCAATCCTTATTGCTCCTAGCAAGGCAGATCATCAGAAGTGATCAAATTGTAAGCCTTAACCGGCCAACTTTATTCTGCAGTACTAAAGCTTTGTGGGTTTCATCCCCACCCCAGTTTTACTTTCTTTTTGGAAGGTTTCTGGGTAACCAAATCTATGTGTCATTGTTGTGAATGTTTTTAAGTTTCATGCTTTCTATATGCATAAGGAAAAAGTGAACTATATGTTGATACATCTGTAAATGTAAGAAAATTTGGAGTTACTGATTCACCCCTCCCCTCTCAGTAACTCGGTTAATTCCTGAATATATCCAACAATAAGAAGAGCTATGCAACATTTTCAAGTTTATGGATCTGGCATGCATCAAGTTAGAGCATGCTTTAAAATTAAAATCAAACTAATGTCTTCTTCCAATTTGGGGCTTTTATGATTAGGATTACAGTATCACTACCACTAAGTTTAATCTCCCTTCACTGCCACTACACAGTTTTATTCTCTTGCTGACTTAATGCCCCGAGAATGAGAAACCCCTTTCTCCCACCACTAGCAGGGCCTAGTATTTTCTTGAGTAGCACATTTGTCTCCCACCTTGAATTTTGATAAAAAGGGAAAATGTACTTCTCAACCCCATTGGACAATGACTTCACCCCATAGTTCCATGGAGTTTCCTCATGGAGAGACGCGGGGACTCAGGGACAAGGGGGACCAAGGGCCTAAATTTGGGGATGGCAGGGGGAGGTGGCGCTGATGTACAAATTTGAGGTGAATTGAAATCTTCAAGCCAAAATCTGTAATATAACATCTCTGCAAGTGCCCTATGAAAGGCAAACTAGTTTTCACTAAGTTAAAGTTTGCAATAGTATGTAATGGCATGTGCCATATAGAAAGTGACTCAGTAGCGTCCTAGTGGAGGTGGCAAAGATGGTGGTGTTGTGGGGGGACGTTCCCCCTAGTCCCCAAGTCTCAAAAACGGACATTGGGTTTTTTGGGGGTGACGCGTCCTAGTGGAACACTGCTTTCACCCCTTTAACATCAATTCTCCAGCCTTCTAAATCTTATGGGGTAAGTTCCAGTACAAAAAGATGCCCAGAGTTTGGACTCCTCACTTCTCACTGCCCTCAACATCATCAATGGAAGTACTTTAAACCAATTAAAAAATATTTGAGGGGACTTAAAAACCTAATCATAAAAAAAACTTTGCTCCTCTTGTTGAATGCTGTAGGTACATGAGAGTGCATTGTGTATCTTCTCAACAACTCTTGCATTGAATGACAGGATTTAATTGCTAGAAAAATCTCACTTCAATGGACTAAAAAAAACTTGAAAGAAGGCCTAGTATTGGGCCAAAATGAGGAGAGGGATAATGCAACCCAAAGAGGCAGGGTGCCCAATATGAAAGCTCCGCGAACGCCTCTATACAAGATTCTGATTGGGTTGTTCCCATTTAAGGGCACAAATCCAGTCCTGCCATACCCAAGTGGCAGTCTCAGGGACTTCCTGTGGATGAAGGGGCAGCATTGTCTAAGAAGAATACGGTTCACCAAGAGGAATCTATGTAGTCCATATGTAAGGTGTCCTGGTCCTATTTTGGCAAAACTAATGACGAAGTTTCATTTCTCAAATTAATGTATACCAAGATATTGTTGTAAAAATTTTTCTGGAGAAATGAACAGCTCACTACTTCTGTAAAAGCTGGTCTGAGATTATTGATCAATACTGACTGGTAACAGGTTTATGGGTTGTGTTGTCAGAAGCTGATGGGCAATTTTTTATACCTTACAGCTACTCAGTGATGCAGGAGCATCCTGCCTGCTTGTGCCAGAATGGGAGCATCAAAACAGGGTATGATAAGGTAAGGAAATCATATTTTGAATGTTTGTGCTTGTGGAGTGTAGCCCTGGATGGACTCTAATTTTGGCAAATCGGTAAATGGCTCTGAAAATAATGGATGGGAGTGGATAAGTGCATTTAAGGATTTTTGGAGTGCTCTTTAGGAGGCCGGGCATCTCACCTTTATTTCTGCTGTTGGGAATTATTTTGGGAAGGATATTAATGACCGAGGTGATTATTATAAGCAGAGATAATCATATGGTTTCCTAGCGTGGGGCTGTGTGGCAAAGGAATAGACGGGGGGTTGTTATAACAGCATAGAATTGGAATTTGGATAGCAACAGAAAAAGATGGTTCTGCGTGGAATGGAAAAAAAGGGTGGGGGGGACAGCAAGTAGAATGATTTTTGGAAGAGAAAAGTGTGAAAGATGGAGGTGGGGGGCTAGAATGGTAGGAATCTTCTTAATGTTGAGAGGTAAAGAAAAAAATTGGGGAAAGGGGCTGTGTTAAAGGGCTTGAAACTGCTGTGATTCTACAGAAAGTGTGAAAAAAATATCTGAAGGAAAAAAGAGCAATGTTAAAGCAAAATAAATGAGAAGAGTAGACAGGAAGAGGTCATGAGTGGCCATGAATTTTGTTTGTAAAACATTTTGTATGTATTGAATGAAATGAAGAAAATTAATTTGAGTCTTGTTTCTGGCTATTTTGTTTCCATGATTGATATTTGAATTTCTGTTACGAGATTGTGTGTGTGGAGAGCACTGTCGTCATATTTGCATCACTCAGCCTGATATTTGATTTGTTGTAAGCTATATGTTTAGATTTATGAACAACCTTGACATTGTTCATTGGAAGGTGACAAAAAGAATATTGAGATATGTGTAAGGTAGAATTGATTATGGCATTTGGAGTTTTACACTTATTGGATTTTTAGATGCTGAAAGGCAAGCATCTGCATGTGATAGAAAGTCTACAACCAGATATGATAGAAACATTGCCCCTTAAGGCACACTGGGATGACATTAATCAGTAACTTGTTTTTGCAATCTTTTCATACATCAGAAATGATGTACACCTTTATTTGAGCCCGTGAATCTCTAATAAGATGCAATGAAGTGTTTACAAACTTTATCCTTGGCTGATAAGGTGGTGCATATCTTTGTTGTCGGGTAAATTAGGTGTTGTTAGTACTTGTTAGTTAGTCGAAGGGTAGGTAGTCGGGAATGGTCGCGATGGTTGGTGCTCGCGCCCCATGGACCTTCTTATATGTTTGTACTTGTATCTGAGAGACAGCATTATTATGGTTGGCATTGTGGTAACTGTTTTCGTAATATTTTGGTGTCATTGCTGTGATACATTGTAAACATTGATGATATTAATGAAGAAGTATCCGTGAGTTCTCTGGCATTACTGTGTTCTGTTATATTTCCTGTATATTCTCGTATGCATTAAACATTCACTTTAGTGGGAAAACAATCTTTTCACGGCCAATATCTATATACCCTCTATGTGTTTCATTTATTCCACTCACAGTTTGTCACCAATATGTTGATCTTATGATATTGAAAGGAAGCCCATATTGAAATGCCTTTTAATGTGCCTACGTTCACAGTTCATTTTCAAGAAAGACAGAGGGGCTTGTTTCATTTATTCCACTCACAGTTTGTCACCAATATGTTGATCTTATGATATTGAAAGGAAGCCCAAATTGAAATGCCCTTTTAATGTGCCTACGTTCACAGTTCATTTTCAAGAAAGACCGAGGGGCTATCTTCTGTTTGATATACATGACATCATAAGAAATGGATGCAGGACAGCAACTATTGAAGTACTCGAGGTTTGCCTTGGCCAAAGGATGAGACTTCACTCTAGCTTTCTTGGCTGCACTATCTGCTTCCTCTTGCTCTTTGATATGATTAAGAATTTGTCCCTTGGGCAACCAATTTTTGGTTAGCCCACCACAAGCTTTAATTCCTTGACTATCAATTTCACACAAGCGGTCTTCCACTCGATTATAGGAGCTAGTGCACTTGTTCTAGCCCTCGTTACAGTGCCAAAGATAATTGTGCCTCTAGTAAAATGCTCAGTCATTCAGCTCTTGAAGTAGATCAAGCTTTCTCAAAAAGTAGAAGAGACATGAAAAATCAACACTTAAGAATCTTAGGAATAACAAGATATCCAGTAATGTATCTTAATTCTTAAGGAAAGAGCATCAATTGAAAATATTTCATGTGGGAATGAGCTCTTTCCAGCGAGAAGCATATGCAGGTTTAGGTATTATGAGGGTTTCTTGTCCACTCACAATCTGTTAAGTGCTCATCTGATTCTCAGCAAGTCTGGAGGTCACAAAAAGTTTGAGGCACCAAAATTAGAAGGGTATAACTTGGTTTCTGCATCAATTGGACTTGCCTTATCATAATGAAGGAGCTTCAAGTGAAAAGAAGGCATATGGAAATGGACATTGTTTGGTGAGAAGCATTTACAGGTAAAGTACTTTGAGGACATCTTGTCCATTCATAATATCTTAAACTCTTTTCTAATTCCTAGGTTGGCTGCAAGTAGCAAAATGGCAGAGGTGACAAAATTGGAAGGTTTGCCACTAATTTCTGCATCAACTAGACTTGAACAGTAGTAATGAAAGCCCATGATATTCTGCCAGGACATAAGCTGATTTTTCTGACCGGTAGTTATTTACAAGTTTTTGTTTCTTTTAAAGACCAGAAACTTCAATTTCACTTTTCTTTTTTTCTCATTATGCTGAATATTTTCATTAAAACAAAACGTGATGCTTTCCATCATTTGTTATAGGACAAATAAGCTGTTCTATTCAGTTTATTATTGACCTTATTAATGAACCTTTTATTGTTATTATGAGGTACTCTCTAATATCATTACATCAAGTGACAGAAGGAGCAGTGTTTTTTTGTCTTGTACTTCTTGATGAACAAAGTTGTCATTGATGTCAAAGTGAAGGCACGGGATTGTTGTTTTTATTTATGAGTGCAAGGTTGAAGGCATTGTAATTAACAAAGATAGATGTCATACACAAATGCCTAGAAGAGTTGAGGATGCAAAGATACCAAAGATTGAAGAATATGCTTGACAATGATCATACTCAATAATTACATCTCCAGTTAAAGGATATTAAACTCAGTGGTTAAACTCTTCGTAATGATAGTTATGTTCTTCACTTGATTTTGCCCAGCAAAGTAGATTCTTTAGTAAATCCGATGAAGGTGGAGAAAATGCCAGATTCTACTTATGATATGATCGGAGGTCCTGATCAACAGATTAAGGAAATTCAAAGAGGTATATGAGACAGCAAATACACAGCAAAAGATAAACAAGAAAACAGATACAGATACGGCATTCAGTTTATTCAGTTGAGCATACAATTTGAAGAATTGAATATATGAAGCAAAGGCAGTATATACATTGATGACTGAATACTACAGAAAGATACACAGTAAACAGTAAATCATATTGAACAGCATCTTGTGTCGATAAAAGAAAATTGCATATACAGCATATATAATAGAAAGAAGCATATACATACAGAGAATACCATATTGCATGCATAGATGAACATATTGCATTCAGACCAGCATAGCGATGAAGACATATAGATAGATAGAAGTATGATTACATACGTTGCACATATTCAGCATATAATGTAAGCAGAGGCATATTAATACATATAAACAGGAAAGACGATTACCAAGGAATTTGATCAAATGCTACGATTCCATTGATATTTGATAACATATATATTCCCTTTGTGGAAAGCGCTCAGTTAAGAACATAGAAGGTTGCTACAGAAACTGCAGGTGCAAGTTATTCATTTATACATCAGAGACGACATCCCTTATAGAAGTATAATAAACTATTGCTATAACAGAGACGGCTTCACCAATCAGAAAATCAGTCCATAGACAAGTCGTGAATGTCAGAGTAGGCTTATATCTCTGCCAATGAACAGCACACCAACCTGTATATGCAGTGTGGATTATATAATTGCATATTCAGATATATAATGACGAAGATACAAAGATATATGCATAACGGTCAATATCGAAGGGTCAAAGAATTTCAGCGGATGCAAGTTTCGAAGACAAGACATGACGACATATAAATCGTTTGAAGAAAACACAGTGCTTGTATATGGCAAATGGATACATATGCGTACAGGCAGCGTCAAAGACAACAGATGTCATACAGCGGTCAACACATTTGCAGAGGTTGAGACGGTCGAAGGTTTACAGTAATAAAACTAAACAATATTGAACGCATGCCCAAAACGGTGACTATATCGATATGTCGAAGATTACATTATGAAAGGTTATATCGAAGATTATACCGCAGGATAAAAAGGAATACATATACAGGACGCCGTGAATACATATACATACCGAACATTATATAAAGGACGCAGGTTGATAAAAACAAATATATTAATTATCCAGTATTATCAAAGGTGTATGCAGTGATTAATATATTCGAAGTTTCAAAGAAGATAAATATTATACCAATGCAGCAGCGGTTAATAAAATAGTCATCCATTATTATCGATAATGATAATAGTATGATTTTTATTTTTTTTTTAAAAAAAAAGGGGGATTAACATAATAATATTAACTTTAAAAAGGAGTTAATAATATTTATGAAAAGACACCTTTTCATTTTTAAAGGTTATATACTTTTATAAAAGACACAATGTTTCACCCAAAAATGGGTGTATATATATTCATTTTTTTGTGGAAATAAAAATAATAAGTCAGCATATGGAGATATAAAAAAGAAGAGCAGAGAAGATATTAGAAAAGAAGAAAATTAATGTTTACATATATACAGATTTTTATTATGAAGATACTGTCATAAAGACATATATATTTAAAAAAAGGGAGGAAGATATTGGCTGACTTAGAAAGCAAGTAATGTCCATTATCAGTTGAAGAAGCAACACTATCATGATGGAATTTCAGATTGAAGTAAAGTGAGTTGATGCTCATTATTTTCAAACAAGTAAGTTGGTGCTTACAAATCAGAGACAGGAGGTTGGTGCTTCCAGTGGGTTGGTGCTCACAGAACAGCGTTTGGAGGTTGGTGCTTCCAGTGGGTTGGTGCTCACAAAACAGTGTTTGGGGGTTGGAGCCTCTAGTAGGTTGGTGCCTACAAAATATTGTAAAAGAACATTATTATATAAATAAAATAAACTATTTGATGAATTATTGTCTATGTGCACAATTATTTATTTTGAGTAAATTACAGTTACGCTTGAATAAAGTTTTTAAAGTTAAAAATCTTTAATATACTGATTCACCCCCCCCTCTCAGTATATTCGTGTGCTCTTCACTTCTTGTTATATCATAAGCACATAAATTGATGTTCATGTTTTGTAATCAATTTTGGAGCAGTGTTTCTTTGTCTTGTACTTCTTGTTATATATAAGCACATGAATTGATGTTCATGTTTTGTAATCAATTTCTGATATGCTTTGCTTGCAGCTATGAAGGAAGGTGTGGGCTTCCAACAAATTTTGATGCAACATATTGCTATGCTCTCGGCTATGCTGCAGGTGTACTCCTTCACGCTGGAAAGACAGGCCTTATTGCTTCGGTTTGTTTTGGCTTCTCTCTATATCTCTTCCTTGATCTTGTTCAAACTCTGTGGCTTTGCCTTGATGAAATCATGATGAACCTAAAAGTTATCTGTTGTTGATGTTTTTTTAATCTGAAGCTATCATTAATTACCAAAAACATTATAATCGATCTTTTGTAACACCTCATCAATGCTTTGTGGGTGGATCTGTGTTAGTTTCAGTTTTAGTTGTGCAATTTAATTATAATCTATGGTGCTAAATAATGCTTGCAGATTCAGTATATTGATTTTCATAAGTTTTATGAGAACTTGGCCATGCCATTACCATTTTCATTAAAGGAAAGTGAAATAGAGACTAGAGAAAGGGCAAATCACATCATTTTAGGTCACTGAACTTTGTGAGTTCTGGATTGCACAATGAAGTTTGGATATATTTTAAAACTCTATATCATTTATCATTTATTGAGAAGCAAAACATGAGTAACTTTGTGTGTGTATGCACACACTTTTTTGTTTACATACGTTAATGTAAGATGCAAGGTACCATTATAACAATTATTTGATGTATTGACATTAGTCAATATTTCATGGTCATGTCAAGAACTCTAAATCCATCAGCGTGTTTGAGTTCAGACAGCATTTAGCAAGGGCATTGATTCAATTACAGATATTCCTCTTTATTTAGATCTATTCAAGTACTCATATATGATAAGTAACAATCTATGGATAGAATTTAAATGTATGTGGTATCATATGTATGATACATATTAGACAGACCTGTGTGTGAAAAATTGTCTTATTTCTACTTCGAAATATGTGCATATATATATGTAGATTGATATTTTTATTTGACTGATACAGTGATGTATGATAATTCAGTAAGATAAGTATAAAGTTTCCATGCTAAAAGCACAGACAAAAATAACATGGAAAAAGAAGAATAATAAAATCATTACAGATATATTATTTTTAAAATGCTTATATGTATACAGCTAGTTTATTAATATAGCCAATATTTTAGTAATTTCTTTGTATCGGAACATACTGCTATATGTAATATCATGACGTTATGGTGGTCAGTGTTAACTGAGATAGTATTTAGTATATACCATATGTAGAACCTAAAAATCTGGGAAATATTGTTTGTGGATGCAAAGGAGAAAATGATCTGATTATAAGTTTTGGCATATTTGACTGAAACATACATTGTCAGACTTCTTTTGTATTGTTTATGCCCTTGTCCTCTACTCTTGCACTTCAAAATCTTCAAATGCCAGACAACGTTGTCATGTTTGGTATATATAGCATTGTGGATTGGTTTTGTCTTGTACAAGTTATTTCTAAATATTTAAGGAATCCCAAATGTCTGGACAAGATATGTTGTGCATTCCAAGCCATGTTTATTTTTTTGCTTCTATCGTCTTATTGATTCTAGGGTTAGCTTCAATTTGCAGGTTGGCAACTTGGCAGCACCAGCAGAGGAGTGGACAGTTGGTGGGACAGCTCTTACACATCTCATGGATGTTGAAAGACGGAAAGGTATAATTTTTTTTTTAATTTGATACCAAGGACTGATTTTTATCAACCATTCTTGTTATTTAAAATTAAACAGTTATTGATTATTCTATGTTTTGCTATGCCAGTTAACCTTAAAAAGTCTAATGAGAAGACTTAAGTCATTTGTTAGACATAAGTATCAATTTGGCATTTGGCAGTTGACTCTTCATCAAACTGGAGATTGGAAAGAAGTTGATGGTACTGACACAAGTTAGAGGCAGATATGTTTAAATATTTGATGCGATTTATCGGAACAAAGTGATGTTGCACAACTCGAATCATAGAAATTAAATACTCCAAAAAGAAGAGACAATGAGGAATTGGAGAGAAACCCCCGATGCCCCTAGGTGCCACGGGGTGGCCTTAGGCTCTGATGATTTTGAATAAACAGATAATCAAATGACAACCAATTAGATGAAATGGTGAGGAATGCCCTCTTAACAATTCCACCACATCAAGGCACATATCACATTATAATATAATGTTATCCATACACACCTAGACCACTTTTTGAGAGTGGACTCACCAACACATGTAGGCTTTATACTAAGTGAAAAAAAGAGAGAATTAGCCCAAAGGTGCACAGCATCTTTTTAAGTAAAATGGGGCCCATTAGAAAGAGCCTCTTACTATTGATACTCATGTGATACAGTTTTGAGAACTAATGTGAAGTGAATGAATCTATTTTCACCCTTCTAATTTGATTAACGAATAAGACATTCTACAAGCTTGATTATATTCAAAGTATTTGGTTACTGAAATTGGAATACTATCTCTTCAACTTATAGGCAGTGTTGCTAATTATAATTCTCCTAAGGTTTATCTCAGTTTTTTGAATTTACAATTCAAGTTGTAGCATTACTAGAAAGAATGTTGTAATGAACCCATAAAGTTGAGGCTACCTGGCCTAGATGGCAGTGTTGTCTTCCAATTGTGAAGTTTCATCTCCTAGAAAAATCAAGAAAAGATCAGATTGCTGCCAGCTGAGCAGTCTTACCTTGTGTAGGAAGAAAATAATCAGATTTTGTTCTTGAAGTTTTTAGTAAGAACGACCGACTTCTTGAAGAAGCCCAATTTTGTCTTGTAGTGATAGCTGTCTCCTAGAAGGAAATCAGATTTGTTTTGTCTTGTAGTAACAGCTGTCTCCTAGAAGGAAATTAGATTTTTGTTTTGTATCTTCTACCGACTTCTAGAAAGGGGCCAGATCAGATTGTTTACTTGCCTTGCACGTCAAGTTAATAAACCCTTCTACTAACTTTTAGAAAGGGGTCAAATCAGATTGTTTACTTGCCTTGCATGGCAAGTTAATGAACCACCCTACGTAGGTATATATAGAAGACTCTCCTATGTTTTTGGTCATGCTGAAAACTTTGTTTGCTGTTATGCACGACTGGTGAAAGAATGAAACCTCCACAAATCACCTCTGCTCTGTTGTGTATTGTGCAAACTCTATTTTTGGGTCTGCAGTAGCTGTAGTTTGAAATCTGGTGTTAAAGGTTCCTATATACCTTAAGCAAACGGCTATTGTTTAAAGATTTTGTACCAGTTTTCTATGAATAAGTCATAATTCTAGTACTTGCAGCTTCAAGTAAAAACTGTGTAAGCACAATTAAATATTTGAATGATCTATAAAAAATTTGGAATTCATCTTCTCTTCTTGAATCTATATTGTGTAAGTGGTCTGTTGTTGAATTTAATATTAAAAAAAAAACAAAAAATTTAGATCTTTCAGACCTGAAGGTCTTTACAGTGGTATCAGAGCTTTAGTTCTGCCAGTTGTGGGTTCGTTTTATGAGTGAGAGGGAACTGCGCTACCATCAAAGAAAAAAAAAGAAGAGTTCCACCATGGGTGACGGTGATGAAGCAAAGGCCTTTAAATGTTCTGAAGCTCTACAACTTGGTTTAGCAAAGACATTAAAGGAAGTAGCCCAATTGCTGAAAGGGTTTAAGCAGAACCAAGATGGCGGAAACTCTGCCAATGAGAATGGTGAAGGAAGCACTGCTAATAGAGAGAAGTCTAACAATTAGGGTGAAGAAAGCAGTTTCAGTGAAGCAAGACCTATCCATGGAACTGAGAGGAATTCAACCAAAATGTTGAGGGCAAAATTTTTATCAAACGAAGAAGTCAAGAAGGATCAACTAGATCAGACTAAAGCAATGGACAAAATTTTGGTGGAATATAATGCTTTGAGCAAGGCAGTTAAGAATAACATGTCTTAGCTTGAGTATTGTGGACTGAAATCCAAAAGTGGGCATAGGAAAAGGGAGTACAATGAAAGAAAAGGCATTCAACATCACTTGGGTAGAATTACTTTACCTAATTTTGATGGAGCGAGTAGCACCATAGCAAGATCATGGTTACAGAAGTTGGACACTTATTACTCATTAAACCCAATGATGAAAGAAGCCATCAAGTTCGCCACCTTACACTTGGAAGGAGTACCCCATGAGTGGTGGTACCATGGACTTGTAACTCAAGGCCGTGAATCAATCTTTACAATAGAAGATTTCAGTCAAAGGCTGATTAAAAGATTCGATAGAATTGACCCTGAAGTTCATTTTCGTAACTGAGCCCAACTAAAGCAAGAAGGCAGAGTGGAAAGACTATGTATCAAAATTTCATAAACTTTCAGTAATGGTGCCTGATGTGACAGATAGGAGGCTGATAGTACTCTTTGCAGAAGGATTAGTTGAGCCTCTAAAAGGGCTACTTAAAGCCTTAAATCTGAGAACATTTTCAGAGGCCATCACAACAATCCTCAACCTAGAGGATTTAGTGGTCAAGGATACCTTCAGCAGTAGGAAAACAACCCCTCCCATACAGTTCAAGAAAACGTTTTAGAAAAATCCAATACCTTCTAGGATGCCTCTAGCAAGGCCTAACCAAATAGAAGTCAGTAGAAATGAGCTGAGATGGAAGAAACTGTGCTTTTCATGCAAGGGACCATGGCAACTAGGGCATCGATGCTTAGGTAAAGGACAAATACATTATTGAGGTAATTTCCGATGATGAAACAAAAAGTGAAGAGGCTGATATCGAAGATGAAATAGACACATTTGAAGGGCCTAAAGGTGGTACACTTGCAGCTCTTGCTGGAGAACCATGTTATAGTGCATTTTGTGTAAAAGGCGTTTTTGAAGGGGCAGTGATTTATCATCCTCATTCACAGTGGAGCCACCTACAATTATGTAAATGAGAAAGTAGTGAGGAGACTTAGTTTGAACACAACTCCAAATAAAGGGTTTGGAGTAAAGTTAGCCAGTGGGACTACTCTTTCCTGTACTCAGAAGGTTCCTCGAATGGAGTTGTCCATGTGGGAATATAAACTAAAAGACAATTTTTATGTAATTGACATGGATATGGAAGTAGTTCTAGGCTGTCAATGGCTGCATGCAATTGATAAATATGAGATTAGCCATTGGAAGTTGGAGATGACTTTTCTACATAACAGGAAAAAGATAATTCTGCAGGGAATCTCCAACAAAACAATGGAAATATCAACAAAAAGGATGGAACGGGTAGGCTAGGCAGCAAAATGCCTTATTACTAATGCAAAAGACGCCAAGAAAGAAAATACTAATAACAAGCAAATTCAAATTATTTTGGATAAACACAATAAAGTCTTCAGAGACATATCCTCGGAATTACCATCCAGTAGGGGTTTCCAGCACATCATTGAACTTGAAGAGGGGGCAAAACTAGTGACGATCACTCCATATTGCCATTCGAAGGTTTACAAGGAAGAGATTGAAAAGGCAATCAAAGAATCATTGGACATGGGGCATATAAGACCTAGTTCTAGCCCTTTTGCATCTTCTGTAGTGCTGGTCAAGAAGAAAGATGGGACTTTGAGAATGTGCATTGATTACTGGGTTCTCAATAAGAAGACTATAAAGAATTGCTACCCAATACCATGGATTGATGAATTACATGGAACTAGCTTCTTCTCCAAAATTGACTTGTGTTCAGGATACCACCAGATCAAAGTTTGAGTTGAAGATGCACACAAGACAACATTTTGGTGTCACTACGAATGCTGAGTTTTTGGTAATGCCCTTTGGTTTAACAAATGCCCCAACAACTTTTCAATCATGTATGAACCAGGTATTTATTCAGCAGTTAAGGGAATTTGTTCTTGCCTTTTTTGATGACATCTTGGTTTATAACAAATCTTGGGAGGATCATCTAAAACACTTAGATGAAGTGCTATGAAAATCTTAGAGCGGCAATCCCTTTATGCCAAAACATCCTAGTGTGAGTTTGGGTTACAAGAATTTTATATTTAGGCTTAATGATCAGAAAACATGGAGTAAGTGTTGATGAGGTTAAGATCAAAGTCATTCAAGAATGGCCTAGACCCAACAATTTGACATAGTTGAGGGGATTTGTTGGACTATGTAGCTACTACTGGAGATTTGTTAGTGGATTTTCACAGTTGGCAACCCCCTTAACAATTCTAACCAAGAAAGGAGCATTTATATGAACAACATCAACTCAGCAAGCTTTTGATAAGCTTAAGGAGGCAATGAGTTCGTACCCTGTCTTAGCAATCCAATTTTTTCGCTCCCTTTTGTTTTAGAATGTGATGCATTTGGGGAGGGAATAGGGTCTGTTCTAATGCAAAATAAACACCCTATAGCTTTTGAGAGTAGAAAGCTTAAGGAGGTTGAATGCAAATTCTCTATTTATGATAAGGAAATGCTAGGCATAATGCATGCCTTGACCAAATTCAGACAATATCTAGTGTGCAACAAGTTTGTGGTTAAAATTGATCATAGTGGCTTAAATTATTTCCTTAATCAGTGAGAATTGAATGATAGACAGCAAAAGTGGATCAGCAAAATCTAGGCTTATGATTTTGATATTGTGTATGTAAAAGGAAAAAACAATATAGTAGTAGATGCTTTATCTTGGAAACCTCATTTGTGTTCTATTTCTGATATAACTGCTGATCGGAAAGCATTGATTATAGTTGAATATGTAAAAAAATTATTTGCTAGTGAAATCTTGGAGGGCAAGGTACATGATGACAGGTTCAAAACAATGAATGAGTTTGATTCTCTACAAAGAGTGAGTATATCGCTTGAATCTAAAATGAAGAAAAAAATCTTAAAGGCATGCCATGACACTCAATTGGCTGGACACCCAAGATTCTGCAAAGCATATAAACAGGTAGGAGAGCATTTCTCGTGGAAAGGATTAAAGAAGGATGTGATGCAACATATAAAAGAATGTAGGGAATGTCAACAGAACAAAGCTGGACACGTCTTTCCAGCAGGGTTATTGCAACCTCTACCTATTCTCAACCAAAAATGGGAAAGCATATCTATGGATTTTATTACTGGTTTGCCAAAGGCCCAAGACAAGGATTGTTTATATGTGGTGGTGGATAGACTCACCAAGTGTGCACACTTCTATGCTATATCAACATACTTTAAGGCACCCCAAGTGGCTGATCTTTTCTTCAGGGAGGTCTTTAAGCTACACGGGTTACCGAAAACAATTTTGAGCGACAGGGATAGCAGATTTCTCAGCCTGTTTTGGCAAGAATTATTTTGCTTGACAAAGATGGAGTTGACACACAACACCAGTTATCATCCACAAATGGATGGACAAATAGAGATAATGAACAAGTGGATTGAAGGTTATTTACGAAACTACATAACAGGTCAGAAAACATCTTGGGTCAGATGGCTAAATCGGGGAATACTGCTACAATACAACTTATCATATGTCAATTGGGATGTCCCCCTTTAAAGTACTATATGGTTATGTTGCAACTTCCTTTGCAGATCTGATTCTTGTTGATAGTAGAGTACCTAGTGCCACGGATTTGATGCAGCAAAGCAAGGATATTCTGGAAGCCCTCAAAGAGAACTTGCAGCAAGCCCAAAGTCAGCAGAAGATGTATGCTGATAGATATCAAACAAAAAGAGCATTTGAAGTGGGTGATTTGGTGTTTCTGAGGTTATTTTCTTTTAGATAGTTGTCTATGAAGGGAAGTGGAAAAGAGAAGCTTAAACCACATTTTTATGATCCTTATTGGGTGATTAAAAAGGTGGGACAGGTTGCTTATGAGTTAGAATTACCACCCGACAACAGGATTCACAATACTTTCTATCTTTCATGGTTAAAGAAAGCTCTCAGACAACAAATCAACATGTCCAAGGAGCTCCCTCCGTTGGACTATGAAGGAAAATTAATCCTTGAACCTTAATTTGTTCTGGATGTAAGGGAGAAGAGATTACGTAACAAAGCTATTCCATAATAGAATAATACTTAATCAAGTGGAAGGGCCCACCACTAGAAGATGCAACCTGGGAAGGAATTGAAATCTTCGAACACCCTAACCTGAAATTGCTTGAGTTCAAGTAATCAAGGGGCGGGAGGACTGTAATGAACCCATAAAGTTGAGACCACTTGGCCTGGATGACAATGTTGGCTGCCAACTGTGAAGTTTCGTCTCCTTCCAAAAAAATAAAGAAAAAATTAGATTGCTGCCAGCCGAGCAGTCTTATCTTGTGTAGGAAGAAAATAATCAGATTTTGGTTTGAAGTTTCTAATAAGAATTGCCGACTTCTTGAAGAAGCCCAATTTTGTCTTGTAGTGACAGCTGTCTCCTAGATGGAAATCAGATTTGTTTTGTCTAAAAGTGACAACTGTCTCCTAGAAGGAAATTAGATTTTTGTTTTGTTTTATTTATGTTTTGTATCTTCTACTGACTTCTAGAAAGGGGCCAGATCAGATTGTTTACTTGCCTTGCATGGCAAGTTAATGAACCCTTCTACCAACTTCTAGAAAGGGGCCAAATCAGATTGTTTACTTCCTTGCATGACAAGTTAATGAACCACCCCAAGTAGGTATATATAGAAGACTCTTATGTTTTTAGTCATGTTTACTGTTGTGCACGACTGGTGAAGGGACAAAACTCCCATGAATCACCTCTGCTCTGCTGTGTATTGTGCAAACTCTATTTTTGGGTCTGCAATAGCTGTAGTTTGAAATCTGTTGTTAAAGGTTCCTATATACTGTAAGCAAACGGCTTCTGTTTAAAGATTTTGTACCAGTTTTCTATGAATAAGTCATAATTCCAGTACTTGCAGCTTCAAGTAAAAAATGTGCAAGCACAATTAAATATTTGAATGATCTATAAAAAATTTGGAATTTATCTTCTCTTCTTGAATCTATATTGTGTAAGCGGTCTGTTGTTGAATTTAATAGTTAAAGAAAACAGAAAATTCAGATCATACAGACCTGAAGGTCTTTACAAATGTGACTGGTGACGTTTTTCCCATCATGACTGACAATTGATTTGATTTGATCCAGTAGCAATGCTTCTTAATGACAAGGCTAATGAAACTAATTAGAAAAGGTTTATTGATTGCAGATTGAGTCTTGGGATCAATATGCGTCTAGGAAATGTGAAACATGTCATATTTTGTTTATGTTTCATTTCTAGCATAATACATCTATCTAAAAACCACGGAGTATATCAGTTTGAATTATTTTTTTTAAATTTATTTTTTTATGTTATTTTAGAAATATATTGTTTATTAGTTTACATGAACACATAAATTTTGATCTTAATTTAAAAATTATTTTATTTTATTTTTATTACATTATTTGTTTTATTTTAAGTTCAAGAGTTATTTTATTTTTTATGTAATTTTTAAATTTACTTTTGAACAAATCTTTTATTTTATTTTATTTTTGAAAGTGTAATAAATATTATATATCTGTATGCTACTTTTAAAAATTAATTTTTATTATTAAATATGAACTATTTTACTTATGAATGGCTGTCAATTTTTTGAACTTTAAAAATCTAGTAAATATTAGATACTTAACTGTTATTTTTAAAAATATATATTTATTATTTAACATTGATTATTTGATGTGTCAATTATGAGATTCATATTATCATTGTAGAATGCCTCTTGACATAATTATAAACTTTATCACTGTAGAATGCCTCTTGACATAATTATGAACTATTTTGTAGATGTAACACTCAATTTTATGCTTTTGTGGTTTTACAGGAAAATTCAAGCCTGTTATTAAGAAAGCTATGGTGGAGCTAGATGGTAAAATATATTGTTTATATTATATCCGGTTCTGACTCTGGTTGATGTATTGTATTAGGACTACACTTATTATATATATTATATTCTGATTTCAGGAGCACCATTCAAGAAGTTTGCTTCTGTGCGGGATGAGTGGGCTTTGAAGAACAAATATAACAGTCCAGGTGAATAAAAATAACTTTTATCTCTTCATTTTAGAGTTCTCGTAATTTGTGTTGGCAGTGACAGGCATCTAGGACATTTATGAATCGAAGATACATGTTACAGCTTAATGTAGGGTTATATGGCTTGCAAACTGTTTTCATCTAACTAGGCACTGATTTGAACTTTATTTATAAATAGGTCCTATTCAGTTTCATGGCCCTATTGCTGACGTGAGCAACTTCACATTACTGTTGGAACTCGGAGCCATGGCATGACTAGATGTTGAGAATTGAACCCAAATTGCTAAACTTTTTAGTTCATACAATGTTTACTCCTGATCATTTTCTTCTTTGGTTCCGGGCCTTGATTTTTACCTGCCTGAATGATAACAAGGATTTCATTGATAGTGTCATGTGTGCTGCCAACACACAGCCAATTCAGAAAGTTTATCTTACAGGGAGTTGAGAGTTGAGACCTTATTGCTAAAATTGTTAGTTTTTACAATGATGACAGTCCATTGGGGCTTGCTTTTACCAGTCCAAAAAAATAATTTTCTGATAGCAAGGGCATCCCTGAGCATCATGGTTGCTGACATTGCATGCGTTAATAACAAGCTGCATCAACTAGCAGCGAGTTTTTTTTTTTTTACATGCTTTATTTTATTCAATTTTTATGACTGTTGAAGTATACGGCTTGTTTGCACTGCATTTCTACACATTAATAATCTAATATTAACAAAGCACAGTGGTGGTATTTGGAAAATGGTGTTCATATTAAATGAGGATTCTTATATGTTATTTCAGAGATTCATAGTGAACCCCAGTGCTCTTAATAAAAGGGTTTAGATTTTTCATTTTATTTTATAAAATTTATAATATAGGATCATATAGAAAGTATTCACTTTTTTGTCGTGATCAATAATTCTTAAAATTCTTCTGAAGTCAGTTAATAATTCCAGAACTACTAAAAATATTAGCCAGGCATAAGGCTACAGATTTCAATATCAGAAGGCACATGCCTCTCATTCGCAATGCAGGGCAACTAAGTTTCATGAAACCTTTGCACTATTTATATATTCATTTAAATCTCGATCCCATATGCCATAAAAAATAATATCTATCTTTGTTTCATTTCCTTTCATGACTCAGTGTCTTATCATCCAATGTATGCAATATGATGTGAAATCATGCAAGGCTAAGTATGGGTCACCATGTTATGTATACTCTTGGACATGAACGAATCTTTAAGAGACAATAGTAATGGAACTACTATAATAACATTTCTTATTACTTTATAATTTTCTTTGTAATTTGGTAATAATTCTTCATATAGTATTAATGTAATATTGATTATATGTTTGTTATAAATTGTTTTCGATTGAGGTTAAATCAGTTTTTGAAGGGAACCGTAACCCTGAACACTAAGGGAACTTAAGATAAAGTAATAATAGTTCCCAAAACAAAATAGATCAGCCAAAGCTTAAGAGGAACAGACAACACCAAGAACAAAACCGGACCATTTTAAAAACGCAACAAAAGATAACACATCGGAGTTCAACTGCGAAAGGAAAGAGAGCTATCCATTCGTCCCCTTTTATGGGACCGAAAGGTCATGTCAAACGAAGAGGAGGATCTTTTAGAATTTTTACCTTTGATAGTAACCCAACCATCTTCAACCTTAGCAGCCACAGCCTGCCAAGACAAATGATCCAAAGTTGAGGACCCAACACCCAACACATAAACATCATCTAACACTAGGCCAACAAAAGCCTCAACCAAAGAACTACCAGCTGGAGGAACCACCGAACCAGAGCAGGAAGGACTCAAAGCACCAGCGTTACCAGCATCCCCAAACCCACCAGCAACAACAAACAAAGAAGGCTCAGCACCAACAGGGACAGAACCACCAGCAGATCCATCATCAACTCTACATGTTTAATTTTAATATATATTAAATTTGAAAATCTCAACTCTACATCTTTAATTTTAATATTTTATTCATAAATTTTTGCCATTATTATTATAAATAATGTTATTATTTACCATTATTATTACAAATAATTTTTTGCCATTATTATTCATAATGTTTGTTATAAATTGTTAAGATTTTAATATATATTAAATTTGAAAATCTCAACTCTACATCTTTAATTTTAATATCTTATTCATAATTTTTTGCCATTATTATTATTTATTATTTTATATTGTAATTGAATATTACTTATATAGATACATCATTTCATATATTCTATTCAATTTTACTAATGTTTAATAAGATAATATTTATTCTTATTTAGTATCTAAGATTTATATCTTAATATTTATTTGGATTTATAGAATTAAAAGTTTTTATTACTTGACTTTTTAAGTTTTGAAATATATTTTTTCACTATCTTCTTTTCATTTTTTTAATAAACTATTATTAGTTATTGTCTTGTCATGCTAATCTACATCTTTTATTTCTTTTTAAAATAAATTATTATTCATATTTATTTTCTTGTAATATTAATAAAGTTATCTTTCTACTTTTATTTATATTTTATTAATATCTTTCTCACATATTAACAAATCTATTATTCTCTTGAAATAATATCACTATGAACAATATAACTCTTACATTTATAACTTTATTTTAGTTTCAACTTTTAGGTTTATAAAATTTAACTTTATTTTGGTTTCAACTTTTGGGTTTATAAAATTAAAAAATCTTTATTATTATTTGACTTTTTAAGTTTTGAAATCTATTTTTTCACTATCTTCTAATTTTGTTAATAAACTATTATTAGTTATTTTCTTTTAACGTTTTGATTAAGGAAAAATAGATTTTGAAGGGGCCCCAAAACCCTGTACAAAATGGTCATAAAAGGATATTAAAAAATATATTCAAACATGGGATAAATCAAGACCACAGCGAGGGTTTTACAACAGACTCCCACAACTTGGAGTAAGAAAGAACCAGAAAGAAAAAAAAAAATGGATCCCCAACAAGAACAACCACTACAAAAAAGGGAGAGAACAAATAAGTCCAACAACCCAAAGACATTTAGTGGATAACAAAGAAAAATACATCCAAAAAAGGTCCAGCTGCTCGGCAAGAAAAACCTAAGAAAAATTATTTCTTTCCCGACTGGGAATGAAGAGACATATCAAAAGAGGGCAAATGTTTAGATTTTTTTTCCCTTTTACAGAAGTCTGCCCATCTTTCGCTTTCTTAGCCAAATCCTGCCAAGAAATCGAATCAAGAACCGAGACATCCAAGTTCTGAGAATCAAGAGTATGATCCGGGATAGAACCAGAAGTATCCAAAGAAGCTAATTTAGAAGGTGAATCAGTAGTATCCAATCTAGAATGAACCAACAAAGTATTGACAGTTGAAGGGATAGAAGCCTCACAACCATCACAACCCTGAACAACTGAATTTGTACAAAGAGGCGATCCAAGGATGGGAACAACACCCGGGGAAGAGCCAACAGCGGTTCCAAGAGGCACATTTGCCTCAGTAATCTCTTGAGAAGAGGACACAACCTGAGAAAAGCTCCTGATAGACGAGTCCTTCACAACAGAGTAATCTTGGGAGGAGGCCCCCTTCCACCAAGAAGCAGGTTTCTTAACCTTAACCTTTTCCAATCCACACCGATCTGCTAAGTGACCAGTTTTAAAACCTCTCCTGCATCTAAAGGGAAGTCCTTCATAATCCAAGGATTTGATCCAGGATCCTTTAGGATGCTTCAACATAATATTTTCCAGAAGACCCTTGGAAGAATCCAAGTCAACCAAAATCCTAGCATAAGTTGAATGAAAAATATCAGTAGATTCCTCATCAACCATAAGAAAGTCCCCAAGAGCCTCACCCACAGCCTCAAGTAGAGAGTCTACCAAAAAATGAAGAGGGAGGTTGGGAACCCGCACCCAAGTAGAAACCTTGGAAAAAGTCTCAAAAGAGGCATCAAAGTCAGGATGCCAAGGCTTCATCATAAGCATGAACCGGGCATCCCAACTGAAAAAATTATCACATAAAATCAGGTTCCTATCAGCAGGATTTTCAAACTTAGCAATGAAAAAACCCCTAGCCAGAGGGAAAATGTGAACAGTTTCAAAAATTATGGGTTCCCACTGGCGAGTAATCCAAGCATGCAGATCATAAAGACTCGGCCAGAAGCCCTTAAACCTACAAATAAGACCATGTTCAGTAAAAACAGATGAATCACCTTCAATGTCTTTCACAACCTTGTCATCTAGAGAAAGAATCAGAGGGTTAGAGACACGGAAAGGGGCCACACCTCTCTGTCTTAGAGCCGAAGACTGTTTAAGAGCAGAAGCTTTGCGTAGAGAGGAACCCCCAGAATGCTCCCCAGCACTAATCGAAGGAGTACCAAGGGAATCATCAACCTCAGCTGTCAGCGACGTTGGAAGGGGTGTGGTCGAAGCAGAAGCAGCGTGTATGGGAGGCAGAGAAGTAACCTCCACATGCCTAGTAGGACGAGCAGACTGCCGATGACCACCATTAGCGACAACAACATAGATCTCGTTCGTAGCAGGAGGTGGAATCCTAAACGTAGTAGGTGGAGATGATGCCCGCACCACAGCAGCTGCAGCAGGAGTGAAGCCTGCAGTCCTGTTCGCAAGAGAAGAGGGCAAAGCCCTAATTGTGACAGGAGAAGGAGCAGGAGCAGGAGCGATGCTTGTAGTCCCGTTCGCAAGAGAAGAGGGTAGAGTCCTAATCGTGACAGCGGTAGGAGCGGGAGCCATCATTTTTTAAAAGATATTTTTTTTTAATGTTAATCTACAACTAATTAATTTTAAATAAACTATTTTTAATATTTATTTTCTTGTAATATTTTTGATTATTAAAGTAGCCTAACAAGGGAGTTGACCCTTACAAAACCACAACACAAAAGTAGAGGTGTTGTGAAAATAAAGAACACCAAGGTCACGAAAGGACCATTGACAATAGACTAGCCACACAACTAGTAGGTCACATCAAGTGTGGTTAGACAACACATCTATAGGAATAGATGGAGAAGAAGAGGTTGTAGAGTTTCTTCCTTCACCAATGTACAATTGTCTAGGCAATACAATCAAAGGGGTCTCCACCACCTAGGGAAGAGTCCACAACATTACTAGGAAAGTGTATTGATGTTGTTGGACCCTCGGAGAGGGAGAACCAACAACTTCAATAAGAGTAGAGTGTAGGTCTGGAGTATATCAGAGGCAACAACAGTCTGAGAAGAGTTTAGGCCACCAAAGGGAGGTGACTCTGCAATAAGGGATGGGTCCATTGGAATAAAAGAAGATGGAGGTCACGGCAGTCAAATGATCATCATTTGCATCCTTCCACCAAGTAGCAGTGTCCTTGCGGCGCGAGAGACAACAATCAATGGTCAAATGGCTAGTAGAGAGGCACCACCTACATCGAAAGGGAAGGCCCTCAACATCCAATGATTGTGTCTAAGGCCTGTCCCCAACTATGAGAATCACATCCCTTGGGAGAGGAATATAGATGTCGATGTCATCCAAATACAAGCAAAGGTAGAACGTCTCACTGCTGTAGTAGCCTCATCGACCTTTAAGAAGCGACCAATAGAGTTGCTTGTGGCCTCAAAGCAAGAATTCTCTCCAAAAATGTAGCGGTAGATTTGGGAGACGAACTGACACTAAACGTACACTGAGCGGTTGAATAAAAGGGTTGAAAGAAGTTGACTAGGGTTTAGTCAAGAGAGAGTGATTCCTCCACACCCATAGTTTGCTCAATATCAAATCACGTTCTTCATCATAAGTAAAAACAACAATAGAAGCCTCTTGCACAAGGGAAGAGCTCAATATTACTAGTAACTAATGGCCTCCAAGAGTCTAACACCCAGTGATGCAGATCACAAAAGAGAGGGCCAGTAACCTGTAAATCTGTAGATCAATCTACAATATTGGTAGAACACAACATTTTCCACCACCTCTAGGCCGCACACCACTACAAGAGCAGTCTTGGCACAGGCAATGGGACGAGCATTCACCTTTGGACCAACAGATCTGACATCATGAGCATAGTTTTATCCACTAGCAACAATGTTGAGGGCGCACAACACCAACATTGGAACCCTCACCACCACCTGAACTAGCAAGAGATCCCCAAATCAAAGAGGGGTGAGTTTGAAACCGACAGAGAGGTCCCCATAGCATTCTCCGGTCTAATAGTTGCAGGGGAAGAAGGCCTGGGCACACCATTCGTTGTCCCAACAACAACAAATAGGGAAGCACCTATACCCTTCATCGTCCCAGTAGTCAACACAACACTCCCAGATCCCGATGCAGGCCCAAGCAACATCACGGACGACCTAGGCCCCATAAGGCAGTTAGGGTAGGAGACAATGGTCATTTGCATTTCAAATTGCAGAGCGGGTGGGATATCCTTCTCTTTGCATTTCAAATTATTTTCTTGTAATGTTACTAAAGTTATCTTTCTACTCTTATTTATATTTTATTAATATCTTTCTCACAAATTAACAAATCTATCATTCTCATGACATAATATCACTATGAACAATATAACTCTTACCATTTTTAACTTTATTTTAGTTTCAGCTTAATTATAGTATAACTTTAAAAATAATAATCAATGAGTATTGTCTTCTAAAATTATTTCTCTTTTTTTAGTGATATGATATTGTGTTTTAATTGTAGCATCTTTAGTTTTTAAGTATTTAGTTTGTCTTTGAAAGTAAGTTAGCATTTTTTGAATGTTTAATTGTTTTCTTAATTTAACTTTATTGAGTTGTTCCATTCCTTTTCTATCATGTATTCTTCTCCCACTCCAATTCTTCTTTTAAGGACCAATTTTAACAATTTACCAAAATCTTTTCTTCATTCCAATGATAGATTGAAGAGTATGATCCAAAGCATTGATGCTAACAATATAGTTTAATCTAGAAGCATTCATAATCATTGTTCATCAAAGAATCTTTCTTTTGTATGTCAAACTTTTTCACGATTTCAATAGAACTTAACATCTTCTATAAAGTGAGGAAGGTATTGGAAATGGATGATACAATTTCTATCCAAATTGAAATATGTTAGGCCTCAACATCATGCTAGTTCTTAGAGCATAACAATCCATTGAATTGTGGTACCTTTGATAACTTGCATTGTCAAGATTTTCCTAAACATACGACTTAACTAACTTGCCACATGTCATATTGCTTGCAAAATAGTCTTTGGATGAAGGGCTTCCCCAAAATAATACGTCTATGAACACGTCTAGTCTAAGTAAAAACTATGCCTATATTTATTATTGAGGGCACTCTTATGTGAGTGTCATCAAGTCTTACCCTATTGGATGGTCTATAAATAGAGAGGGAGTATCTTCTATAGGCACATAGAGAAAGGGAGAAGCAAGGATAGGTAGTATCTTTTGAAAAAACTTTATTGATATGTATTATAGAGTGTACCCTTAGGTGTGCGTTATCATATTTACTCTATTGGAGACCTGTAAATGGAGATAATATCTTTTATTGGCACACAAATTGAGAGAGAGGGATGCAAAAAGGGAGGCGGGTAGTACTTGCCCAAAATAATGGATTTATGAATGTGTAGAGTTGGAAATTACCTATCCAATAGAGCATTGTTAATGGCTTTGCCTCAAAACTTACTAAAAGCCTATCTGTTTGCATACTAATGCAATTGTAGTAGTGTCTTGGTGACAATTGCGGTCGTGGTAGTCTACACATTTTTAATTATATCAAGATATCTAAAAGCCATCTCTTGTGGTGTTTTTGCATTTTGAATGGCTAACATGTGCACCAACTTCTTAAATATGTTATTTTGAATCTCATTAATCATGTCACCATTTCTAAATTTTTCTATAACAATCTTAGAATCCCCTCTACAACATTCTTTGTTCTACCACGAAGTCTTACAAAGCTTTTCTTCTTCCATCAACAAACCCCTATAACTTCTTCCATATTCTTTACAACTTTTTAGCCCTTTTATACCATCCAAAACTTGCATTCTTACATTCATCTCCATTTCAAAAGCATTTGGCATCTTGGTAATCCTCCACAACCCTTATTTACTTCCATGCAAAATAGTACAAAAAACATTATAGAAGCCTTCTAAGGATTTCTTATTTTTAAATATTTCATTATTGTCAAATATCAATGTAGTTAGGCCAACATAGACCTCATACATTTATAGTCTACATAGTTGAGGTACAAATATAGATAGTCTACATAGTCTCTCAAGTAAACAACCAAACATCAATTGCATAACTTTTAAAATTTGAAACATCAAGGCTGTGACCACTTTGGTGTAATCTCTAGTACAAAAAGGTAGTCATCACCACATTAGATAGATGCTATTGTGATTCTTAGATCTCACATCTAGAGGTTATGTTCCTATTCTCATATCTCATAATTATTTCTACTATGTTGCTACCATGCTTGCATGGTTATAATTAGTATGTGTAGGTTGGCAATATGATTTGTTAGTTCTCTTTACAATTTTTTTTGTGATTTTTTTGTAACTTGTCCTAGTTTTCTTCTAGTTCAATCAACCTTTTTAGCTCTAATTGATGAGTCAAACTTGTTTTTCTACTCATCATTTTAGTAGAGCAATAAACCTTTTCATAAGATTTGATTATGGAGGTAGCTATCCAAATGCTAGAGGCTTAATGGAAATTACAATAAAGTGAAATGATCAGCATGACAAGAATTAACTATGTTCCTTCCAAATAATGCAAATATAATGAACATGTACAATTCAAGTAATGTAGGAAAGGCCTTTGCTTATAAAGACCAAGGTGAGATGTAGGATAGCATAAGATTATGATAAGTGTCTTAACCTTATGTTTCTAAACATAAATTGATAAATCAATATTTTATGTGTAGCTTGAGTAAACTTAAGTAGACTAGTGTGAGTAGGACCTTGGAGGTAAACCATTTAGGTAATTTTGTTGTTCACAACATCACTCCCTCTTAAGTGAAACTTAGAGAGAATGAAAAAATATGCAAAGCTGTAATGATGCAAGGATGAGTCTTGACTATGAGGCTATGAGGTACTTATGTATAAATGAAATCTCTCACAAACAGAAGATAATGAGACAAACTAGTGGGACAAAAATCCTCCCTAAAAGAGAGAGAAAGTACAAAATGCTTTCAAAGTCATAAAATGGACAGCCCATACGAGAAAAAAGTTCCCCCATAAGAGAGAAGAAGAGAGATTATGTACCCCCCTCAATGTAGAATTTCTTGTACCACTTGTAGATCTAGATAATAGTCCATGATCGTTGAACAATGTTCCTCCTTGTAGGAAGAAAAAAAAACCAAAGGTGTATGCATGATGTCTTTTCATTCCCAAAAGGAGTATGTGTTGGCATTAACCAGTCAGGATGTAACCGGTACATGGAAAAGAGGTATTGTCATTGATTGGCAAAGAGGTGTTGTCATTTATGACTAGGGATGCCTACAATGTTCAATTAGGAACCAAGGACATGTACATATGACAAGAAGGTACAACTGACAATAATAAGTGCAAGGAGAGATTGGTTTGGAGACCGGTGACACATAGTGAGAAAGAAGAGGCACTGTCTCTATTACTGATAAAGCTCTAACTGATCATCAGAGAAATCAGTAACCAAGGAAGGCGCAATCGGTAATCAAGGTTTCAGTACTATGACTGATCAAGTGTATAACTGAAACCGAGGATCCAACCGGTAGAGACAAAGAAAGAAATGGTGACAGGTGAAGGTTTTTATCTGTGCAAAACTTAGGGAAATAAACCGATCAGTGAAGATATTATCAAGACTGATGAACCGGGGAAAGTCAAAGTGGACAAACACTTGTGTGACTCTTTGACCGGGATTTGTTGCACAAAATTTGAATGACTTTATGTTATCAAGAAGATTGGTGCAAGGCGAAATCTCCAGTGAAGGAAAGCTTTCAACACACATTTATCATTTCCTTCATAAAGAAGAAAAAACACATGGCATGCATCAAATGTTTCCTCAGTTTATTGAGACTCCATTGGGTGATGGATCCAAAGGAGATGTTTAAACAAGTTGTGCATGTAAAAAGCGGAAAGGGAAAGAAGACTATATATTCTTCAGCCTACAAAGAATATTGTTTGCCTTCATTTTGCCAAATAAAAAGAGTGAACCTGTAAGTTGAAAGAAGCTACAAAAAGGTGAAGAGAAGAAGAAAAGAATAGTGTGCAAGGAAGCACAATAGCCAAGGAGAAAATACTTGCGGTGATTGGTGATGACTCTCAATTGAGAAGCACAACAATCTTATCAGGCTCAACAAAGACATTTCTAAAAGATCAAACCCTCTATTGCTCTTTGACAATTGCAATAGAAAAACCTTATTATTTTGAGTGGACATTAACAGGTCCCAACTTACACTAAATCCCTTGACTGGGTGAGATATGTGTAAATATTTTAAGTCCTCTAACTAGGCAGGTTCTAACAGACCTTATTTCCTAAATCCCTTAACCGGGTCGCATCTAACAATGCGTTTGTAATCTTTTAATAGGGAAGGCTCCTTACAGTGCGCACTTCAGAAGAGTGCAAAATTTGTGAGGTTTCTTCACATCGTGGTTTTCTCCCAATTTGAGTTTCCATGTGATAAATTTGGTGTTGTTTACTACTTGATTGTGTGATAGCTATTTTTGTGATAGAATCTATTCTTCTTACACTTTTGTTACATTATATCAGATTTTTTTCTCAAGTTCAAGTGTGTGTTGATTCACCCCTCCCCTCTCAGCACTGATTGGGACCATCAATTGGTATCAAATCTAAGTCCTTTTTCTAAGCTGCTTAACCATAATAGGGAAAATTTCTAATGACGAGGAAGGAAGGACCAAAGTTTTCTAAGGAAAACTTCACCTAATGGTGCAGAAGAATAAAGCTGTACATGAAGACGACTACAGATCAATACTGGACTCATGTAATCAATGATTACACTGAACCCACCAGTACCTTGACAGTTGATTAGCAAAAGATCAACACAAAACACACAATTGCAATGGATATGATAGCAAGTATGCTACCTGATCATGTATATGCAGAGATTGAAAATCTGACTATTGCTTGCAAGATGTGGGCCAAGCTACAAACTGTGTACAGTGGTGATCCACATGTTCAAAGAGAAAAGGTAGAGAGCCTCAGAGGTAGATATGATGATATGAGGATGAATGAAGGAGAAGATATTGAGCACTACAACAATAGAATCAAAGAAGTGATGAAATCCATCAAAAGCATTGGAGGAACATTGAGTGAGGAAGATGTGATAAGAAAAATACTGAGGACTCTAAGGCCACAACACACTATCAAAATCTCATCCATACAAGAGCTCAGATCAGTGAGCATGTCTCAAGTCACTCTTGACTCCCTAATCAATAAGTTGACTACATTTGAATTGAGTAATTTTGATAACAACTTACCCATGTTAGAAGTTTCTTTTAAGTCCTTTGTTAATACTTCTTCCACCAAGAAAGGAAGAGAGACCGGTAACAACTCTACCGATAAGTTTGGAAATTTTGTTGAAAATCTACTCTCTGAAGAGCTAGAGCATGATGAGTTTTAAGCACTCATCGCAAGGAGATTTCCAAGAGGAAAAGGGAAGTACAAAGGGAAACTTCCATTAAAGTGCTTTTCTTGCAACAAGATAGGACACATTGCTGCAAGGTGTCCAGCTAAAAAAAATAAAGAAAAGACCAACCGATTGAAGAACAAAGGAAAGAAGTGATACTTTGCCGAGGAAGGAGTCACAGACAATGAATATGAAGATTCTGGAGATGAAAAAATTACCTTTGTAGCAATAAAAGAAGAAAGCAAAGTTATAAGTGAAATGACACTTATCTCAAGATCTCATCAATATGATGACTGGATCATTGATAGTGGATGCACCCACCACATGAATGGTGATAAGAATAAGTTTATCAGCCTAAAGCTCAATGATGGTGGATTAGTGACCTTTGGTAACAATGCTCCATGTGCTATCAAAGGAAAAGACTCAATTGCACTTGGCAATGGAGCTGTATGAGAGGATGTGTAATGGGTGGAAGGAATCAAGTACAATCTAATGAGTGTAGCTCAATTAAACAACAAAGGATACTTGTTGGAGTTTGGGAAGGGTTCTTGTATTGTCAAGAATCAATCAGGAGCTCATGTTGCCACCGATAGACAGAGTAAAGGGAACCTGTTCTATCTAGACTCAACTGAGGGGGCTTTCCTCATAGCATTAACAAAATGCGAGACAAATAAAATTTGTCTCATAACTAAAGAGGGCAACAATTGGTTGTGGCATAAGAGGCTCCGCCACATAAATTTTGACAGTATTTTTAAAATAAGTAAGAAGAAGTCAGTTAGAGAGCAACCTGAGATTACAAAGCCTGACAAAGGTATTTGTAAAGAATGTCAGTTAGGAAAATTGAAAGGAACAAGCTTTAGTAGTAAATCCTTTTTTGCTGAAAATGTGTTGGATATCGTACACACATACTTGTGTGGAACTATGAGGACGAAGGGCTACTATGGAGACAGGTACTTCATGTTTTTTGTAGATGATTTTTCAAGAATGATGTGGACACTCTTTCTTAGAGAAAAATTAGAGGCCTTTCACATGTTCAAAATCTATAAGGCTCGAGTGGAAAAGGAGACCGATAAAAGCTTGAAGTGTTTGAGGTTAGACAGAGGAGGTGAATACACCTCTCAAGAGTTCCCTCACTACTGTGAAGAACAAAGGATAAAAAGGTAGTTGTCTGCACCGAAAAATTTGCAACAAAATGGAGTCACTAAAAGAAGAAACACGACTCTAATTGATTGTGCAAAAACTCTAATGATTCAAAAGGATCTTCCCCAACACTTCTGGAGAGAAGCAATCAACATTGTAGTATATATACTAAACCATGTGCAAGTTAAGAAAGGATTCGGTAAGACTCCCTACGAGTTGTGGTTTGGTCACACTCCCAGTGTAGGCTATTTTGGAATTTTTGGTAGCAACTGCTACATCAAAAGAGATGTTTACTCTGGTAAGTTTGAGCCAAAAAGTGATGTAGGCATATTTATGGGTTATTCCACCAAAAGTAAAGCCTTCTAGTGTCTGAATAAGAGGACAAGAAAAATAGTGGAAAGTATCAATGTAAAGATTGATGAATATTTAGAACCAAAGGAAAGATCAGTAATGATAAATCAGATAGTCACGAGGAACATGATGCTGAAAATCATTTGAACTTTAATGAAATGATTGCTGCTGATGAAGAAAAAGAACAAGTAAATATACCCTTGGAATAGGGTAATGTACCTGAGCTAGGAAGGGATCAGAACATAAGACCAACTCAGGATGATGAACAAGAAATTGTTCATGACCTCGTTGAAGATTTTACTCAACCGAAAGATATAGAATGGGAACATTGACCAGTTCTGCCAAGGTATGTCACATATCACTCCCTTGATAACATTATTGGTGACAAAAATGCTAATATTCTAACTAGGAGAAATGCTAGAGAAAGTATCTTCTTACTTTCGAGTATAGAGCCCAAAACCACCAGAGAGCTCTAAAGGATGAGAACTAGGTCAAGGCAATGGAAGAAGAGATTGAGAAAATTGAGAAGAATGAAACATGGACTCTTGTTCCTAGACCATAGGAAAAGAAAGTCATTGGGACCAAGTGGGTGTACAAAAAAAAATTAAATGAAGAAGGAAAGGTGGTAAGGAACAAAGCAAGGCTAGTTTGCAAAGGATATGAAAAGGTCAAGGCATGACTAGATTATGGAGAAACCTTTGCACCTGTGGCCAGACTAGGAGTAAGAATCCTACTTGCTTATGCTTCTCATAAAAGGTTCAAAGTATACTAGATGGATGTAAAGTCTTCATTCCTGAATGGTATATTGGAGGAAGAAGTTTACATAGAACAACCAAAATGATTCTCATCCATAAAAAAGTGGTATAATCTGTAAACTAAAAAAGACACTTTATGACCTAAAACAAGCCCCAAGGGCTTGGTATGAAAGGTTACATTCATACCTCCTGACCATAGGATTCACAAGAACAAGAGATAACATTAATATGTATCTCAAAATTGGCAAAGAAGGGAACTTGATTGCAGAAATATTTGTGGATGATATCATCTTCGGAGGAGATGACAAAATGAGCAAAAAATTTGTTGAGGAGATGAAGAAAGAATTTGAAATGTCCATGATTGGAGCCATAAAATTCTTCATTGGATTGCAAGTCCATCAGCTAAAAGAAGGTATTTTTATTTCTTAGTCCAAGTATGTTAAATAAATTTTTAAATCCTCTGGGCTAGAAAAATCCAGACCAGTTGGCACACCAATGATAACTAACCTCAAGTTATCAAAGGAGGATGATGCAAAATATGTAAATGAGACATTGTATCGAGCAATGATTGACAAGTTACATTATGTTGTGCATAGTAGACCTGATATTGCAAATGCAGTAGGCATTGTAGCCAGATTCTCTGCTAACCCAAAAGAGACACATCTAATAGAAGTGAAGAGAATTTTTAGATGCCTAAAGGGTACTGAGGTGTATGGCCTATGGTTTCCTCACAAAGGAGGTTTTGAGATAAAGGTATTCACTGATGTAGATTGGGTTGGTAATATTTGTACACACTAAATAGTGCACTTCTCTAAGTCATTACTTCCAAGAGAATCAATGGATTGAAAACCTTGAGAAAGCGACCTAGAGCTCCTTAGGCATGAAGTCACAAGGATGTTGATGGTACTCTCAACTAGAGCTATTGAAGTATGCAACCTTGCTAGTAAACCACACAATGAGAGATTCAAAGAGACAAAGGCAAGAGTGCCAATATCCTCAAGAATCAATGATGGAAATGCAATGCAACTATGCTAAGAATGAAGATGCAAGCATATAAACTAAGCTATGGAAATGAAAGTATTACAAGTCTTACTAATTAAACTATGTGAGCTAATCTAGAGCATAAAGAAAACTAAGCTACATGCCATGAAAGCTAAGCTAAGAATGCAAGAATGAAGCTAAATGCATGAAGATCTCCGAAAGCTCCAAAGTCTCCAAGAAATCCTACAACATAAGATTAGTATTCAAAGTTGGGATCTAAGAATGAGAAAAGAGCTCTCCTTTTAAAAGAATTGAAAAGGAATGGACCATGGAGATTAAGAGGCAAAAGATTTAATCAAGGGTGGAGCTTGAAAGAGGAGCAATCTATGTGCACAAATATCTTCCAATGAGAAAATAAGAGTTGACTTTTGTGTCCATATGAGACAAAAAGTACTTTTTTAATTTTATTTTATAAAATAAGAATAATGCTTTATTTGTGCAACTTAGGATAAGAGGAAAAGTGGGGGCTTTTTATTTAATAAAAGGGGAGAAATTTTTTTTTAAATAAATAAAGACTTTAGGATAAAATGGTTAGCCCATAGAAAATAATTGAAAATGATAAAATAAGATTTGATCAAAGAAATTGATATATGAAAAATATTGATTTTTTGAAAATATTGATTCAGGGATTTGATAAATTGCTGAATGGGGGCCCAAAGTCTAGGTGACCATTTTAGGGTGCATACATTTGCCCCTCTTTGACTAATGTGAGATCGATTTGGGATCACATGTGGTCAAAGAATGGAATTGAAATGTGAGATCGATTTGGGATCACAAAACAATTCAGACATGTGTTCGATGGATGGGAACATATCAAGAGAAAGATAAGCAATGCTGACAAATATAAGCTGAAAGACAAGACCAACATACCTGAAAATAGTAAATTGTCAAGTCTCAAATAAGAGCTAAGAATCTCAAGCAAGGTTTGATTGATAAAGCTTAATGAAGGATTGAAGCTGATAGGTACTGCCCCCTCGGAATTGAAATTGAAATCAGGTAGAGGAGAAACAATAAATTGATAAACTTGATCAAGTCACTAGAGATCATAATCAAAGGTGGGAGATGATAGGATAACGATCAAGCAGTGAAGACATGCCTCCGTTTGACTAGGTTTGATTGGGAAAGATATAGGATAAAATGAAGTCAAACCTCAGAGAGATGAATCGAATGAAGATGAATGAAAGACTAGAAGTTTGAAAGCGATGGGGGTGAAGAAATGAAAATGCCCCAACAAAGATCGAAGGATTAGGCCTCAATAGATCAACCAACTGTGCAGAAGAGGGAGAAAATTTGAAATGTAATTTTGACTATCAAGATGAACTCAAATTTTGATTTTGATCCCGAAAATAGATCCACGACGTCGAAATTAGCCACGGGTACAATTTTTGTGAAATTCTGAGGTGCTTTGAAAATTGGTCAAAAAGTCAAAATGCTATAGACAAGAAGCAAAAGACATGAAGCGAAAGATGAGCGTAGTTGATCGACAAGTCTGTGAAAGAGGAAAGGAGAGCTCTCTCCATATGCAAGATGCAAAACTAAACTATTATGAACTTAAGAATGCAAGCTACTATGAAAAGTGGTTTACTTGCAACAAAACCATTAGTCTCTAATATCATCGTAAAGTGTTATTGGTAGCATCGCAAGATCATACAATGCACACTAGTATGACTATGTGAATTTGAATATGATCTATATCAGATAGATATGTGGGAATCCCACCTAGGCACCAAAGACATATAAGTCAAGATGACTAGTGCAGTGAGATTTCCTAAGTTAATATGGCAAGATTATACTCGCATCGAGACACAAGGAAAGTCAAGATGGCTATTTAAGTATGCACTTGCGAAAGCAGTCAAGGATAATACCTTGTAGATCCTAATGTCAAGTGGAACAAGCATAAATTCTAATAACAGTTAGGACCAACAAAATATACCCACAAGCAGAAAAAACAATAAAACATGTCCTCATGCCCCCAGTCTTCTAGCTCAACATCATCGAAAACTATTAGGGAGAGAACACTCAACAAAGAAATCATCATAGACAACACGCAAAGAAATAAAGTCAAACAAGTCTCAGTGAGTCAAGTGTTTAAGTGCGTGTGTGTAAGTCAAACTTTGAGTATCACATCTGCCAGTGAGAAATATCATATCATGCTAGACTGCGGGTAAGATATCTGATAAGTGTTGAGAAACACTTGACGCTAGGGTAGTGTTGAAAAACACAGTTGGGGTTGGTGTTGAAAAACACCGTTTGCAAGATGTCCTAAAGACCAACGCATCCTAGAGACCAAAGCTAACACAGTTATGCCCCCTAGACAAAGACAAAGACCAATTCCAAACCAAGGCAACAAGGTCAGGGCATGATGGAGAAAGACTAAGTGTTGAGGACACATGCTAAAAAATAAAGGGTGAAAAGGCCTCAAGTAGTGCCTGTTTCCAAGTTTTCACCAAGGCAATTTTTCTATTTTTTTTTTTCAATTTTTTGCATTTTTCAATTTTTTTGTATTTTTTCAAGACTTTATATACTTTTAACGAATTTTTCAGCATCATATATGATATTTTTTGGAATTTTTTTAGGATCAATAAGTATGTACAAAGGATCCCCTAGATAGAATGGGCATCAAACTCCCAAGCAAGATCATATCGTGTAGTCCCAATGTTTAACAAGGTGGAGAACAAGAGGGATTAACAAGCTGGTGGAAGAGATGGAAGACAAGAGAATGTAGGAGAATGAAGGGAAGAAATCCTCAATGAAAAACTTCTCAAGAGTACCCAAGCTACGGAAAAAAATGTCATGCAAAGCACATTTGGACAAGCAATGAAAGGCCAGCATAGGATAAGTCACAAAAGCATAATGCAAAAGAAGGAAAGGATGCAGTCTAAAGGAGTAGACATGTCAAGAGGCTTCATAGCATCGTGTTTTACTTTTTTTTTTATTAGATCAAGACCAAAGGGGAAAAGGATAGCGAAAGGCTAGAATGGCTGGAGGAAAATAAATATGAAGACTAAACATAAATGGAATGAAAGCAAGATCATCGTAAGATAGCTCACAAGATAGCCAAATATTTGTGTATAGATCAACATTGTCAAGATCAAAGAGAGAAGATAGAGTGGATGAAATATGTAGAAGAACTACGCATGATGCTTGATTGCTAAGTTTTCATCACGATACTTATCCAAGGCACCAAAAGGGAGTGGTTTTCACCATAGGATGAATTTATTTCTCTTTACTTTTGCTACCAAGGCACCTGTTTCTAAGTTTCCACTAAGGCACATTTTCAATTTTTTCAATTTTTTTTTTCATTTTTTTTCATTTTTATTTTTTTTGGAAGAAAGCAAGCTTTTTAGATAATGCTCCTTGAAAGGATAAATCATGATATGCCAAGGATTAAAAATAATATGCTCAAAGATGCTGATAGGGAAAATAAGATGGAAGAGAAAAAAATTGAGGATAAGGTTTTACGTAAAGCGAGTGAGGTTGGAAGATAGGAGGAATAGGCAAATGAGGAAAAATGATAGAAGGTAGAAGGATAATGAATGGAAGGATTGTGAAAGGGTAGATGGGAAGGAATGTAAAATCAACATCAACACACACCTTGAAGGGTGGTGAGAGGATGGAGGAAATGTTAATGAAGGAATACGTGAAGGAATGTGGTGAATGGATAGTAGAGGTTGCGGTTTAGGCACATGGAATGAAAGAATGTTTTTAGAAGTGGAAGCCTTTGGAAGCTTGAATGTCAACTTCACTTTTTGTTCAACATCATACTCTTTCAAGAGAGATTTTGGAATCCATATAGCCGTAGGCTTTTGATTTTTTTTTGATGATTTAGAGAGAATATATTCAATGATGGATTTTGGAACCCATACTTGTCTTGTGGTTTTCTTCTTAGATATTTCTTTTGACTTTATGCCTCCATGTCGATTAGAGGAGACATGGTGATCTTCTTTTTTTGATGGATTCTTGTATTGCTTCTTTTTCTTATATTGAACATTCAAGTTACTTCCAAAAGACCTGGGACTTGTGGAAGAAGGAGGATATGACTGGTTTAGATGGATGGGTGGATGAAAAGGATTCAAGGGTATGCATCTATGTTGATTTTGAGGAAAAATAGGAGATGGAGGGACGTAAGGACGCAAGATGGATGATGAATTAGGAGAGTTAGTAGGGGAAAGTGAAGGGACATAAGGGCCTAAGATAGAATGAAGACATGAAACCCTTAGTATTGGTGGAGGAGGTCCAAGGATGGACGTGGAAGATACAAAAGGATAATCAATAAGTTCATCATCATCTACATGACAACCAAGGACATCAGCATCTTTAGAGTGAGCACTAGGATCTGCAATAAGATCATGAACATCTTGAATAGGAGCGACTTCTTTGATAGGATTGTTCAAAGCTTGCAAAGACTTAGGAAGAGTAGAAAGTGGAAGCGAACATGGGGTGGTAGAATAAAAAGATGGAAGACTTTGATCTTGACAAGTTGCTTTAGATAGCATAAACGTATCCTCTTGATTTTCAATAGGCTTAACAACACTATTTTGAATAACCTTAATGGAAGTATCATCTTCAAAAAGTGCAAGTGTAGTAAGGTTATTTTAATTGTCAATAAGCTCAACGGTGCAAGTAGTAACTTGATCTTGCTTAGGAGGAGACTTAAGACATGGTGGAATGAATGAGAAAGGGCACAGAGGATCAAAAGAACCATGAAATGGACAAGAGACATTATGAAAAGGATTGGAGGACATGGAGGGTTCTTGATCTTGATCTTTCTTTATATTCTTTTCTTTATTTTTAGAGTCCTCTTGACATGTAGCCACTTCTAAGGACAAGGAAACATGTTGAAATTGTATGGAAGACTTTGGAAAAGATAGTGGAGGACTAGCTGAAGCAGGAGTTATAGCATATAAAAGCTTAGGCTCTTTAATTTTAGCATTATTGAAAGTATTTGCAGCCAAGTGAAGGTTAGCTTGAGTTTCTTTAAGAGATATCCCTTGAGGATAACTATAGGGAACCACATGAAAAGTATTAGGATCTTTGTTGGATGAAAGATTTGTGAAAGATTTGGAAGACTTGGAAGCTTTAGGAAATGTATGAGTATTGGAAGTAGGAGATGGAAGGGAACCATCACAAGACAAAGGTCCATCATTAACATAATCTTGCTTGAGAGTGTAATCTTTATTTTCAGCATGAGAGTTCTTAGAGGAAGGATTCTTATAGTATTTACATTTTAGATTAGCGTGGAAAGCTTTCTCTTCCTCAAGTGAAGTAGATGTATCATCTAGATATTGTTCACAGAAATCATCAAAGTCTTGTTCAAAATCAGAATCATAGGGATCACCATCACGATCTATCCAATAGGATGACCCTTTAGTAAGCATGAGCACACGACTAGGAGGACTCTTAGGAATAGAGGTGTCATAGGTATCACTACATTGTCCATCATCATAGTCATCATAGTCATCATAAACGGGTGTGTCACTCTTCATGGAAGAGGTATCACAAGGGCTATCATATTTCTCATCATGGTATGTCTTGAGACGAGGAATAAGACTCTTGGGAGAAGTAGAAGAGGAACAAGATTGTGAAGAAGAGGAAAGTGAAAACCTAGTGGAGGAAGAAGATTTGGATAATGGGGAATGCGAATAATGTCTAGAAGAGTCATGGTAAGACTTGGAAGACTTGGAAGAATGAGAAGAATTAGAAGATGAAAAATGTTTGGAAGAAGGAGGTCGTGATAGAATCATGTCTATGATCCTAGCAAAGGCATCCGATTCACTCGATTTTTCTTTTATTTTTGTCATAAATTTATCACCCATGAGATTTTTGGAGGAATAATACTCTTCGAATTGAGAAATGAGTTCAAGATCATCTATTTTCAAGAGAGGTTCCATAGCAAGATAGTTGAAATTCATGGTTTTGGAAGAGGACAAATCAAGCATGGAAGAGACAGAAGAGATGAATAGAAGAAGGTAGACTAGATAATAAGAGGAAAAGAATCAAGAAGACGTGAAGAGTTTAGGAAGAAGATGGAGATGTGGAAGAAAGAAGACCAAGAGTCATTTTGTGCAACTTGATACCATTTAAGTTCATTTGAATGTTGAGAAACATGTCATAGCACCTAAGATCTAACCTGGACCGACCAAGGGAGACTGGAAATAGGACACAAATCAGCTTCAAATTACAGACAACTATGGGGCAACAAAATAACTCTATGCGATAGTTCTCAGAGTAACAGGGCGATACAATTTTCCAGTGCGATATTTCACAAGAAGCAGTGCGATATATTCCAGGTAGTGCATGCGATATTATCCAAGCAAGCAGTGTGATGGTTGTGCAGCAATGAAGTGTCGCACGATAATTGACCAGACAGTGTGTAAATCTCAATTTTGAAGGCAATTTGGTCAAAATTGTAGTTTGGTAAGTTGAATTTCTCGATTTCAAGCACAATACTAGTAGTAATTAGACAAGTTTGCAAATAGTAGGTGATCAAACATGTCATAAGACACTTTCACAAGGGCAAAAGAAACCTTGCCAAAACAAACACTTGTGATATCAAAGCAAAAAATCCTATGAATGCTACTGTGATGTTTGATGTTTGAGAACGTTTACACGGGTAGATCAAAGCGAGAACACTTCAAGCACTTACTAGCCTAAAAAGACAATGGCTCAATACTTAACAACTTGGCCCACACTTGATGCTCCATTGCCTCACAGAAAGTGGTTAGTCACAATAGATATTGGCTTTGTCGTGGAAGTGTCAATGACACAACCAAAGGAACACAGATGGTGAGTAATCTTGGGGTGATCCGGGTTAGTCCACTAGGATCAATCCTTGCACCAAGAAGCTAAGCGACAAAATAGGGTGGCTTCTATCTATGGTTCTTAGTAAGGGCTTCCATTCGTAATACCCCTCTTGCTCCCCAAAAGGACTCCTTACCTTGCAGTAAGTAATGGACCTCATGGCCACAAGAGTACCTTAAGCATTATTTCTCAACATTTTCCTCATGGTCACAATCCCACAAGTACTCACATCAAGAGAAGACAAGTACTACGTCTACCAAGGTTTTGTGTCCTTGATAGCCTTGAGTTTATAGTGGGTCGGAATAGCCAGCAAAAAGTTTGTCCCCACTTGGGTCGTTCCTCTTGATTGTTCAAGAGCAGGCCCGCTAAAGAATTCTAAAACTAAACAAAGAGTGGATCAACTTTTGAGTTTTAAGATTTCTGGTTCACCTCAAGGGTGAAGAGCATATTCTCCTAGCTCAAAAATTTCTCCCAAACACACCAAGCAAAGGTTCAATTACCCTCTTGCTTTCAAAATCCAAAGATGGGTCAAGATTTTTGTTTCACCACAAGGGTGAAGAGCATACTTTCCTACCACCCAAAGCTTCCTACAACAAGATATTAAGTGCTTATGAAAAGAAACAACTAGTATATGCCACACTTAAAATGAAAGCAATTAAACAAGCACTTGATTGGTTTTTATGCTTTGGGCAGCTCTTCAAGAAAGAATTAGTAGCCCTTGTGCATTTGGAGCTTTGACATGCATTCTTTTTAGCAAATATTCAAGCAATGAGAGCACCTACAAGTACAACTTGTTAGCCCCACAAAGATTAGTGCATAAAAAATCAAGTACAATCTGAAAATTTATAAAAAAAACTATATATAAAATTTAGGTCCACTTGGAGAAGACATAACTTTCTCATCCTAGCTTTGAATTACGAACCGTTTGATGCGTTGGAAAGGTATTCAAATAATCTTGAACCAAAATTTGAAAATAGTGATGTTCCATCCCTATTTTCACACACCATTTTTACCCAGAAATGCACCGAAGACCCTCAAAATTGCAATTTACTAAAACATGTGAAATTTTGGAAAAAATAGATTTTAGTATTTTTCCAATTTAATCCTGATTAATGAATCTTTGTCCTAACATAGAAAGTCAAAACTAGCAAGCAAACAAATCCAAATATTGCAAAGAAAGCACCAAAATCAGTCACTACCAGGCTTGGGGGATAGTTCTGTTAGCATAAGAATCGTATGATACTTCATAGTATACTGGTGCAACATTTCTTCTCTGTATGACAGTTTGTGCTACCTGCAGGCGACATAAAATAATAGGACAGTGCGACAAAAACCTATATAGCCGAATGATACTTTTATTGGAAACGTATCGCACGGGTATGTAATAAAATATCGCACGATGCTGGAAGACTATCGTATGATAATCTATCTGAAAGTATAGAAAAATAGCCGAAACAACAAGCAAATATTGATGAAAAATTGACAAAAATGAATGAAAAGAAGGACAAAACAAGAGTGTTCTACCCCACGGTGGGCTCAAAAAATGTACACACCAAATTGTGCACTTCTCTAAGTCATTACTTCCAAGAGAATCCATGGATTGGAAACTTTGAGAAAGTGACCTAGAGTTCCCTAGGCATGGAGTCACAAGGATGTTGATGGTGCTCTCAACTAGAGCTATTGAAGCATGCAACCTTGCTAGTAAACCACACAATGGGAGATTCAAAGAGACAAGGGCAAGAGTGCCAATATCCTCAAGAATCAATAATGGAAATGCAATGCAACTATGCTAAGAATGAAGATGCAAGCATGTAAACTAAGTTATGGAAATGAAAGTATTACAAGCCTTACTAATTAAGCTATGTGAGCTAATCTAGAGCATAAAGAAAACTAAGCTAGATGCCATGAAAGCTAAGCTAAGAATGCAAGAATGAAGCTAAATGCATGAAGATCTCCAAAAGCTCCAAAGTCTCCAAGAAATCTTGCAGCATAAGATTAGTGTTGAAAGTTGGGATCTAAGAATGAGAAAAGAGCTCTCCTTTTAAAGGAATTGAAAAGAAATGGACCATGGAGATTAAGAGGCAAAAGATTTAATCAAGGGTGGAGCTTGAAAGAGGAGCAATCAATGTGCACAAATATCTTCCAATAAGAAAATAAGAGTTGACTTTTGTGTCCATATGAGACAAAAGTGGTTTTCTTCTTTTTATAAAATAAGAATAATGCTTTATTTGTGCAACTTAGGATAAGGGGAAAAGTGGGGGCTTTTTATTTAATAAAAGGGGAGGAAATTCCTTTTAAATAAATAAAGACTTTAGGATAAAATGGTTAGCCCATAGAAAATAATTGAAAATGATAAAATAAGATTTGATCAAGGAAATTGATATATAAAAATGTTGATTTTTGAAATATTGATTCAGGGATTTGATAAATTGCTGAATGGGGGCCCAAAGTCTAGGTGACCATTTTAGGGTGCATACAATATTGATGATAGAAAGAGCACAAGTGGAGGTGCATTCTTTCTTGGAGAGAGGATTGTGTCATGGACGAGTAAGCAAAACTACATTTCACAGTCCACAACATAAGCTTAGTATGTTGCTGCTGTAATCAATTACATACAAGTGATCTGGATCAAACATATATTGTAAGGAATGCAAGAACAAGTACCTAAACTGATTACAATTTATTGTGATAGTACAAGTGCAATAAATATATCTAAAAATCCTGTCATGCACTCTAAAACAAAGCACATTGCTATAAAGTACCATTATTTGAGAGAGCATGTGCAAAATAAAGAGGTAAAATTGGAATATGTTCCTAGAAAAGAACAAGTTGCTGACATATTCACAAAGCCTTTACTGATGCAGGAGAATCCTAGGATTCTTGGCAATCCTGTATCAACCAAAAATATGTTTGTCTTTGAAGGTAGATTGTTAGTTTTGAGCTTGGTTTGGTGGATTACTTGATCGGTTTGGGAGACTGGTTGCTCAGTTTCTGTGTTTATCGGGGTTGCTCGGTCTCTAAAGAATGCTTAGTAATTGAAGGCATCAATTTCTACTGGTGCTCGGTGATAACTATGTTGCTCGGTCATGCTTGGTGTGGTCGGTTTTTGGCGCTTGGTTATTTCTCTATTGCTCGGTGTTCTTGCTTACCGACTAGGTTTGTTTGGATGGTTCGTCTTGGCCGACTGGTTCCGTTGATTTGGGTCATGCTCCTCGAGTTATGGATTGACCGTTGGACGTGTGGGGACCTAGATCTGGCATGTTGCATTCTTCTATGTAGATCTGATGACCGTTTGGGGCCATCTTGGAGATTTTATTTTATTTGTAAGGCTATATGAGAGTTGACTGATGTTTTGGCATTTAATATTTGTTTGTAAGGGTTAATTATTTCATTAGTTGACTTGTGGCTGGAAATCAATATTTATAGGATGCTTGGGTAGTTGTTTGAGGGGATTAGATGTTTGGTAGTGGAAGTTAGTATCCTGCAAGATTAGGAACAGGAAGATTGCTTGGAAGTTTGAGTACAAGTTTAGATCTTTCTTGGGTGCCTACTAATGTGCTGTGTGTTGCAGACCTGGGCTAGCTGAATACTGATGTTGTGGAAAATATTTAGATCCCATGAGATCTTGTAGACTGTTACTTGCTTTGTATCTGGCCGTAATTGGGAAGGCCTTACAGCCTGACAAATTGCATGTAATCGGTGATTTGATGAATAAAGATTTCTGTTCTATATCAGATCTGTTGTTGTTATGTATTTCCACTGCATATTGGTTTGGCTGCAAGGTCGGACAATCCTTCATTGGATTCCCCAACCTTGACTGCGTCAGGTGGTATAAGAGTGAAGTTTGTTCCTATTTGAGTGAAGTTTTTTCTTGTTGGAGCCGAGTGGATCTTATATGTTTGAATCTGGATCTTGATTTGAAGATGCCTCTGAGGAGAAATCATGAGATCTCAAAGGAAGAAGCTACTGGAGAATTTAGTCTTAATGATTTTAGGGCTTTGCATAAACAAGTGCAAGATCTGCAAGAGGAATTGAGAAAGAAGAAGACTACACCGAAGGAAGGTAGTGATGATGAATCTGAGGAAGAAGATCATTTTGAAGAAGCTATAGAAGAAGCTAGAGATCCTGAGGAGAATAGAATCCTGAAAACTATGTCTAAAATTGGGAAAAGACCTAAGATTGAAGTTTCTGCATTTGCTGGAAGCCTTAGGCCAGAAGAGTTGATTGATTGGATTAATGAGATGGATGATTACTTTGAGTATGAAGAAATAGAAGATCTTGATAGGGTTAGATTTGCAAAGACTAAGTTGAAGGGTCATGCAAATATTTGGTGGAGGGAAGTTCAGTTGGAAAGAAGTAGGAGAGGAAAGGAAAAGATCATTAAATGGAACCAAATGGTTGATAACTTGAAGAAGCAATTCATTCCTATGGATTATGAATTGGACATGTTTAAGAAGATGCAAGCTTTGAAGCAAACTAACAAATCGGTGTAGGAGTATACCGAGGAGTTTTACAGAATCCTGATTAGGACTGGTCATTCTAAAAGTGATAAAGAGAAGGTTGCTAGGTATGTCTATGGTTTGAGACCTAGTATTAAGGAAGAGTTACTTACTATTCAGAGGAAAACAAGAGGAGATGCTTATCAGATGGCATTAAAGATTAAAGAGAAGTTGAATAAGAAGTTTGAAGGAAGACAAAACAATAGGAACCGAGGTGGTAAGTCTAGTGAAACAATTGATGAAAGTAATATAGTAGAGAATCCTAAGTCTGATGTGGGATCTAGCAGTGGTCAAGGTACTAAGAAATTCAATAATGGACAGAGAGGGAGGTGGGAGAATGAGTTCACTGGTACTTGTTATAAGTGTGGTGAAGCTAGTCATAGAAGTTTTCAATGTCCTAAGAAGAGAGTGGCATTAACTGCTAAAGAAGATATTGTGAATGTTGTAGAAAAAGGTGAGACACTTATCACTAGGAGATTAGCTGCATGTGTCCATGAACCGGTACAAAGAAGAAATTTGTTCAGAACCAGATGTAAGTGAAAGAATAAGGTATGTATTTTCATAGTTGATGGTGGCAGTTTTGAGAACTTTGTTTCAGAATAAATGGTTAGTAAGTTGAATTTGGAAAGGAAGAAACATCCTAATCCTTATTAGATTAGTTGGATACAAGATGTGTCTAAGGTTAGGATTGAAGAACAATGTTTGGTTAATTTTCAGATTGGATCTTACCAGGATGAGATATTGTGTGATGTATTGCCTATGGATGCTTGTCATCTGTTGCTCGGTAGACCTTGGAAATTTGATAGAACTATTTTGTTTGATGGTCATGCTAACACCTATGTGGTTAGGCATGAAGGATCTAGACATAAGCTGTTACCTTTACAGGATACAGGGGCTAAAGGATGTGGAGTTATTAGGTGTTGTCCTTATGACAAACCTCAGGAGCAGATGATTGATGAACCTATTCCTACAAAGCCTAGTTTGAAAGAGAAGAAGGGTGATATATCTGAAGAGTTTGTTGAGATTAAGCGGCAAAAGGTCTTTTTGACATAAATAGTATAGCAGATGATGACATTTTTGACACAGAGAGATGTAGATGATGTCGAGTTGATTGAAGAATCCGGAGAGGATGGTGTTTACTGAGGTACTGAGGTGGTCGATAGTGAAGGGAATGGTCAGAGTCAGTTGTTATCAACTGCAGATAGAAAAGATAAGAATAATGGAAAGCAGAAGAACTTGTTGCATGAGACAGTGAATGAAGTGAAGACTACTTGGGATGAAGGACAAGAGGAGATATGGGTTAAGAACAGATTTGGCATACCTATTTTGATTCCCTTGAGACATTCCTGATTTCCTTATGAGAAAATATTTCTTACCTGGGGTGTCTAATGCAGGAGAATCCTAGGATTCTTGGAAATCCTGTATCAACCAAAAATATGTTTGTCTTTGAAGGTAGATTGTTAGTTTTGATCTTGGTTTGGTGGAGTAATTGCTCAGTTTGGGAGACTGGTTGCTCAGTTTCTGTATTTACTGGGGTTTCTCGGTCTTTAAAGAATGCTCGGTAACTGAAGGTGTCAGTTTCTCTTGGTGCTCGGTGATAACTACATTGCTCGGTCATGCTTAGCATGGTCAATTTCTGGCACTCAGTTATTTCTCTATTGCTCGATGTTCTTGCTTACTGACTTGGTTTGTTTCGATGGTTCAGATTGGCCGACTGGTTCCATTGATTTGGGTCGCGCTCCTCGAGTTATGGATTGACCGTTGGATGTGTGGGGACCTAGATCTGGCATGTTGCATTCTTCTATGTGGATCTAATGACCATTTGGGGCCATCTTGGAGAGTTTATTTTATTTGTAAGGCTATTTGAGAGCCGATTGATGTTTTGGCATTTAATATTTGTTTGTAAGGGTTAATTATTTCATTAGCCAACTTGTGGTTGGGAATCAGTATTTATAGGATGCTTGGGTAGTTGTTTGGGGGGATCAGATGTTTGGTAGTGGAAGTTAGTAGCCTGCGAGCTTAGGAACAAGAAGATTGCTTGGAAGTTTGGGTACAATTTTAGATCTTTCCTGGGTGCCTACCAGTGTGCTGCGTGTTGCAGACCTAGGCTAGCTGAATACTGATGTTGTGGAAAAGACTTGGATCCTACGAGATCTTGTAGAATATTACTTGCTTTGTATCTGGTTGTAACCGAGAAGGCCTTACAGCCCGACACATTGCATGTAATTGGTGATTTGATGAATAAAGATTTATGTTTTATATTAGATCTATTGTTTTTGTGTATTTCTGCTGCATATTGGTTTGGCTGCAAGGTCGAACAATCCTTCATTGGATTCCCCAACCTTGACTGCATCATTTACCAAAGAGTACCTTTGAGTATCTCAGAGGTAAATTAGGGGTAATGCCCCTTTCTGATTTTTAGTAACAAGACAAAGGTTTTCATTAATCCATTGTGCATCAATAGAGGATTCAACCTCATCTTAACAAAATTGGTGATAAAGGATTGCTGCTTGACAGGGGAGCAAGTTTCATAAAGGTAGTCATCTGACTAGCCTTTGGCATTACTGTCAAAGGGGGAGATTTTGACCGGTAATGTTTATGTTTTGTCATCAATGCCAAAGGGGGAGATTGTTGACATTAAACAGTAAGGATGTAACTGGTACATGGAAAAGAGGTATTGTCATTGATTGGCAAAGAGGTGTTGTCATTTATGACTAAGAATGCCTACAATGTTCAATCAGGAACCAAGGAAAGATACATATGACAAGAAGGTACAACTGACAATAATAAATGCAAGGAGAGACTAGTTTGGAGACCAGTGACACATAGTGAGCAAGAACATGCACTGTCTCTATTACTGATAAAGCTCTAACTGATCATCACAACAACTGGTAACCAAGGAAGGCACAACTGGTAATCAAGGTTTCAGTACTATGATTGATAAAGTGTATAACTGAAACCAAGGATCCAACTGGTATAGATGGAGAAAGAAATGGTGGAAGGTGAAGGTTTTATCTATGCACAACCTAGGGATATAAACCGATCAGTGAAGATATCATCAAGACTGATGAACTGGGGAAAGTCACAGTCGACAAACACTTATGTGACTCTTTGTCCAAGATTTGTTGCACAAAATCCAGATGACTTTGTGTTATCAAGAAGATCAGTACAAGGCACAGTTAAAGGTTTTAATGCCAAAGTTTGTGTCATTAAAACATGTAGAAATCTCTAGTGAAGGAAATTTTTGGCACACATCTGTCATTTCCTTCATAAAGAAGAAAAAGCATATGGCATACATCAAATGTTTCCTCAGTGAATTGAGACTCCACTGGGTGATGGATCTGAAGGAGATCTTTAAATAGGTCATTCATGTAAAAAGCAGAAAGGGAAAGAAGACTATATATTCTTCAGCCTGTAAAGAATATTTTTTGCCTTCATTCTGCCAAAGAAAAAGAGTGAACCTGTAAGCTGAAAGAAGCGAGGAAAACGTGAAGAGAAGAAGAAAATAAGAGTGTGCAAGGAAGCACAACAACCAAGGAGAACATACCTGAGGTGACTGGTGATGACTCTCAATTGAGAAGTACAATGATCTTATCACGCTCAACAAATCCATTTCTAAAAGATCAAACCCTCTATTGCTCTCTGAAAATTGCAATAGCAAAATCTCATTATTTTGGGTGGACATTAACAGGTCCCTTATACTAGATCCCTTGACCGAGTGACATCTATGTAGATGTTTTAAGTCCTCTAACTAGGTAGGTTCTAACAAGCCTTATTTCCTAAATCCCTTAACCGGGTCCCATCTAACATTGCATTTTTAATTCTTTAATAGGGAAAGCTCCTTATAGGCACACTTAAGAAAAGTACAAAATTTGTGAGGTTTCCTCACACCGTGGTTTTCTCCCGATTTGGGTTTCCAAGTGATAAATATGGTGTTGTTTATTTCTTGATTGTGTGATAGCTATTTATGTGATAGAATCTATTTTGCTTACACTTTTAGTTAGATTATGTCTGATTTTGTTTCTTAAGTTCAAGTGGGTGCTGATTTACCCCTCCCCTCTGAGCACCGATTGGGACCATCAGTATGAACAAAGAAAATTCAAAAGAATGAATTCACTCAAAACTACTCGTGTCTCCATGTTAATGTTGAAAGCTATTGCTACCAAGTCGAGTATTCCAAGCCACATTGATGAGAATGACAATTTAAAATCTAATAGAGATGAGTTTAGAATGAGATCCAAGGATAAAAGTGACTCCAAATATTGCTCAAGAGTATCCAATCAAATGCTACATTTTGAAAAATGATCACGTGGAGAAAGAACAAAAGGGTGAAAAGATTCCCCATAAAATTTGAAGAAGAGGATCTCCATAAGAGCTAACATTGAAGAGGAGATGAACATCCTCAATATTGTTCTCCAAGTTGCAAGATAAACAAATTTGCAAATGTTTTGCAAACACTCATCCCAAGTAGCTATATTTCAAAGACAATGGATGTCTTGTTGCACTAAATCATTAGGAGCCATAGACATAATGACACTAGTCTCATTAGATGCAAGCATATATAGACAAGATGGACAAGGCTTACAAACTAGATCACATTTTGTAATAATCAAGTTCAAGTAACCAATTTTTCTCTCAAAATTAAATTCCACATTAGAAATGTGATCATCATCTAAAGGATCAAAATTGTGTATAATCAAGATGCGTAATCAAGTATCTTGGTAGCAATAATATATTTTCTATGCAAATCTCTAATGAAAACTTGCAATGTTGTCAAGTACTCTTGTGAAGTAGCTATATTTGGAAGACATTGAATGGCTTGCTGGACTATAACGTACTAGGAGCCATGGATATAGAGACACAAGACTTATTAGAAGAAAAAATAGATATATTTATGAAAATTATAACAATTATGATTAGAGGTTGTGAGAGCATCTATGTCAATTATGAAAACTTTTATAATATTCTATGACAACACCTATGACGGTTTATGAAAAATTCCTTACACAGGTGGACATGCATGAGAGATGCCTTATGATAGTTGTAAGAGCATTTGTAAGAGGCTATTTTTCATGGTGGGCATGAGGTTTTTCCAGGTAGTTTTATTTCCTATTTTTTTTATGATACCATGATGGTATTCATCCTCACAAGTTCCTATAAGTTGGGGACTTGAGCTAGAGTTATTCATTAAGTCTTGTTTAGTTTCCAAGGTAATGGAGTGCTGCCGAATTTTCTTTAGAGTTCTACATAGAAGTGTATTGCTGTTCTGATTAGGTAAAAACATGATTTGAAAGGTCTCAAAACCTTGTACAAAAAGATTAGAAGATATGCATTACTAATCAAGCCAAAAAGTAGAACTAGACATGAATAAAATAGGGGCCCTCGGCCCTACAAAGATAAATAGAGAAAGACAAAACAACAGATGCAGGCAAAAAATTAAGATAGAAGAAAGGGAAAAGGAAACAACTAGCTTGTATCCATAAACTCTTTAGCCTGAACAACTAAAATCTCCATGTTTCCCGTAGAGACTTTCAGATCTTCCAAGTCCACATCTTTTTTCTTGGTACTAGCACGAGTTCTAATTCTAGACCCCATGCTCTCTTTGGTCTCCTTAATTTCCTCACACTTGTTGGTCTCAAGCTCCTCCACTAGGATCTTGCTGTGTTTCGCTGAAGCTTTCAAGATGTGGAAACCTTGATCACTAATCTTCTTAAGAGTAGTTTCCAACTTTTGCAATTTTTTTCTCAAGGGTAGTAATTCTATCTTCTGCTTTTAGAATTCTTGCTAATGTTGTTCATTTTTTATTCCAGAGAAAGCACCGTACCACCAAGCTCCCCAAAGGCCTCCCCTTTACGAATAGCTTCCATCTAGTTGTTCAAGCAAGTAGCCAAGGGTTTATTACCAAAGGTAGCCTTCTTAATCATGTTCACAATCTTACCCTGTTCTTTGAGGTTAGCCTTCATAGCTTCATTGTCTTGAGCTATGGTCGTCGAAAATTGACCAAAAGAAAGGATGCTGTCCTTTTGATCTTGCCTTAATTTAATACCATTATTCTTGTTGATAGGTTTGTCACTCACATGGGTAGTGTCCACACTGTCAGTCTTCTTGCTGCGAGGAATAGTATCTTCAGCCACATTGTCATTGATAATCTTGTTATCCTCCTCCATGCCTTGTTGGTCATTCTGAGTATAGTCCCCAACCTCCTCTTTTTTCTCAGTCTCTTTAGTGAAAATTTTGTTTTTCTTACTCTTCATTGGGCTTTCAATGAAAACCTCCTCCTCATTAGAGGAAACAAAGAGGCCCTTTTTGATTTTTTTGTTGTTACCCTTTTTATCTTCAAAGTTTTTTTTCCTTAATGGCAAGAATTTTTCTCTTATTTCTTCTAGGGTTAGTGTCCTTCTCTGTATTGATGACTATGACTCGGTCAAGCTCAGAGTCAGAGACCTCAGTCTTCTTCTTAAATTTTTTAGAAGTGCTCCCCTTCATATTCCCTTTCCCTTCGACAATATAACCCACAATCTTTGATTCATTCTCTGTGTCTTCTTCAATTTTTTCTCCTGAATCCTCATCCTCGGTATCCTCATCACCAAGGGCACTGCCCTTAAGAAGGGGTCTTTCAATTTTTTTCAATTTCAATAGGTTATATACAAGAACCATTAATCCCTGATGAGAGGCATGGTCACCTTTAGGATTAGTCTGAAGGTCCCTCATCGTGTTATTCATGGAGCTCATGAGGTAGTAAGGAATACTAATTTTATCATCATGCCTGAAATGATTTAGAATAACAAAGTGGTGCCCGTAGGCCCTAGAAAACCTACCATCCAAAGGCAAATAAATAATGGCAGCATACAAGATAAAACACCAAGGGCGACTAATATTATTATGGAAAAATTACCCACTAACCTTTTTAACCAGTCTAGTCACCTCTTCCTCATCTTCTAAAAATATTTCATAGGCTCTATCTGAATAACTCCTATCCCGGTAGAATTTCATGCCATCCATAGGTAACCCTGTAGCTTTAGCAATCAATTCTTTGATAATTTTAATCCATTGATTGTTAAAATAGATTTTCCTGTTCTTCCAATTCTTAGTGAAGAACTTCATGATAGCCAGATCACAGCCTTGAAGCTTCTCCATGTAAATAATGAAGTCAGCTTTTTTGAGAATCTCCCAGACATTCTCTTTTTGAGTCCACTCAATATAGCTAGCCAGATCAAAACATGATGCAAGGGAGGATGGGGAGAGGGGCCAAAGGCACACCCTAACCAAATCCACCTTGCAGAGATCACAAGTGGAAGAAAAAACACACAACAATGAGAGAGAGAATGCAAATACTTTCATATATTACTTCAATTTGATTCATACATGCCGGGCTATAAGGCCTTCCCGATTTAGGCCAAATATTACAATCAAGTACATAATTCCTCCAACATGAGAGGATCTCCCAACAATCTCTAATTTTCTATCTTCTATCCCCAAAAACTACTCACTAAACTCTAACCAAAGAACTACATTTATACAAGAGGCTACCAAATCAAGTCAGCCTTTAGATCCACCATCAGCGAAATGAATGACTAGATCTAGGTCCACACGCTTCCCAATGATAGATACCAACATTAAATTTGTGACCCAAATTAAATGCACAAGTCAGCCTCAATAGAAATCCAAAATAAATGACTCGGTAAGAAAGGAAACCGAGCGCTAGACAAGCATCACCGAGTGCCAGGGAAATTCACTGAGCGCAAAAGAGATAACTGACCAACACCGGTAAATAAAGGAAACTGAGCAACATTGAACCAACTCGGTCAAAGAAAACTTCAAACATATTTTTGGTGACACAGGATTGCCAAGGACTCGAGATGCTCCTGCATCAGACACCTGGGGTTATTTGAAATGATTCTCTGAATCATGAAATAGGTATGATCTGAGTTGCATCCAACTCAGATTGTGAAATTCATGCACTATCTTCAATCGGTCTATTCTTCCACTTTACCAAATATTCTATATACTATTTTCCTCTTGTACTTCTGCCAATTCTTTGTTCCAAAATCTGCTCAACTTCTTCCATCCGTTTCTTAGGATAATCCATCGGTACTCTCATGTCTTCATCAGGTTCATGATACTCATAAAAATTAGCAATGTTGAATATATGTGATATATCCATGTCATTAGGTAACTCAATCTCATATGCATTTCCACTGTCAAATTTCCTCAGTATCTTGCAAGCTCCAAACTTCTTCATTTTCAGCTTCCCATATGTTCCAACAGGAAATTGGCCTTTCTTCAAATGAACCATTACTTCATCACCGACTGTAAAAGTCTTATGTCTTCTTGATCTATCAACTCTGTCTTTGTATTTCTGATTACTTACTTCCAACTTATGTTTCACATCTTCATGCAACGTCTTCATGTACTCAACAAACTTCACTCCTTCAACACTTCTCTTTCTTTCATCTGCAATATCCTTCAAATCAGATATACCTCTCAGTTGTATGCCATTTACAATCTCAAAAGGTGTTTTTCCAATACTCCTATTCACTGAATTATTGTATGCAAACTCTGCTTGTGCCAACACAGAATCCCAATTACTTGGTGTGTCTCCAACTAAACATCTCAAAAGATTTCCCAAACTTCTATTCACAACTTTTGTCTGTCCATTGGTTGGTGGGTGAAATGTAGAACTATATTTCATCTCGATGCCAAACTTTCTCCAAAGGGTATTCCAAAAGTATCCAACAAATTTACTATCTTGGTCAGAGATAATACTCCTCAGTAATCCATGCAATCTGACAATTTCCTTAAAGAAAAGATCTTCTATATGTACTGCATCTGATGTCTTTCTACAAGGTATAAAATGTGTCATTTTAGAAAATCTATCCACAACAATAAGTACAAAATCATTACCTCTTACTGTCTTTGGTAAGCCAATAACAAAATCCATACAGATGTCACTCCAAGGTTTCTCAGGAACATAAATCAGTGTATACCATCCGGTATTCTGACTTACTCCTTTTGCAACTTGACAAATTCCACAACTTTTCACAAATTTATGAACATCTTTATACAACTGTGGCCAAAAGTATTTCTCCTTAAGCAAATTCAATGTCTTATCAACTCCAAAATGTCCAGCCAAACCACTACTATGTTTCTCCTTTATCAAATTAGTTCTCATTTCTCCTCTCAGTATACACAACTAAATACCCTTAAACAACATACCTCCTTGAATAAAATATTCATCCCATTTAGTACTCGGTTGGTCTTGAATAGGAGCTCTGCACTTTCTCCACGACTCAGAAAAATCAGGATCAAATTCATAAGAATCTCTCATGTCATCAAAGCCAAGAAATTCAATTTTCATCTCAGTCATCAAAGATCTCCTTCTACTTAATGCGTCAGTAACTCAATTAGTGATTCCAATTTTATGCTTTATCACAAATGTAAAACTCTGCAAATACTCAACCCATTTCATGTGTCTTTGATTCAACTTATTCTGACTACCCAAATACTGTAAATCCTTATGATTGGTACACAACACAAATTCACTCGGTATCAAATAATGTCTCCATTTCTTCAATGCTTGAACAATAGCATAGAATTATTGATCATACACAGAATATTTCCTTTTTGCATCATTCAATTTTTCATTAAAGAATGCAATAGGTTTACCTTCTTGGCTCAATACAACTCCTATTGCACTACCACTTGCATCACATTCCACTTGATATACCTTATTGAAATCAGGCAATGCCAAAAAAGACAATTCAACAACCTTCTGCTTCAAAGTCTCAAAACTTTTATCAGCTCCATGTGTCCACTTGAATTCTCTTTTATCTCCTTTCATAGTCTTAGTCATAGCATTACAAATTGAACTAAAATTCCTAATGAACTTTCGATAAAAACTTTCCAAACCATGAAATGATCTTACCTCACTAGCATTCTCAGGTGTAGGCCAATTCAAAATAGCTTCAGCCTTTTCAGGATCCATTTTCAAACCATCAACTTAAATCATAAATCCCAAATACACAATCTCCTCTTTCATGAATGAACACTTTTTCAGCTTTATTAGAAACTTTTCTTCTTTCAATCTCTGCAATACTTATTTAACATGCAACAAATGTTCTCTCATCTTACTGAATATCGAAATATCATCAAGGTATACAATCAAAAATTTACAAAAGAATTTCTTCAAAACTTCATTCATCAATCTCATAAAAGCACTCAGTGCATTAGTTAAACCAAAAGACATAACCAACCACTCATACAAACCTTCTTTTGTCTTGAAAGCAATATTCCATTCATCACCTTCTTTGATTCTGATATGATGATATCCACTTTTCAAATCAATTTTGGTAAAATAATTTGCTCCAGTCAAACTATCCATTATGTCATCCATTCTCGGTATAGGAAACCTATATTTCACTGTTATCTTGTTAATTTCTTTGGAATTAGTACACATTTGCCATTATCCATTCTTCTTAGGTGCCAATACAATAGGTACTGCACAATGACTCAAATTTTCTCTAATCAAACCTTTCTACAACAATTCTTGAATCTGTCAGTTCAATTTCTGATTCTCGGTAGGTGTCAACTGATGTGGTGCCTTATTTGGTAAACTAGCTCCAGGGATAAGATCCATGCAATGATCAATGCTTCTCTTCGGTGGCAAACCATCAGGTACATTATCAGAAATGATTTCATTATACTTAGTGAGTAACTTATCAATCTCCTCAGGGACACTATCCTTTATTTTCTTACTCGGTTTGTTAGGAATCACAACAAAACATACATCATTCTTCTTCAAATCCTTAACAAACTTTCTTCCTTCCATCAAGCAAACTTTCACAGATGTGCAAATATTACTAACAGGTTCTTCAATCAAAGGTAACAATATTTTTCTTCTCCCATTAGCCCAAATAGTATATTTATGCAATCTCTCATCATATATAGCATGTTTATCATATTACCAAGGTCTACCCAACAAAATATGACAACAATCCATAGGCATGATATCACATAACACCTTATCATAGTACTTTCCAATTTTCAAATTCACATAACATTGTTCACTTACCGAGAGTGTATGCTCATCTTTGATTCATGAAATCTAATAGGGCTTCAGATGTTCCAACCTTTTCAATTGCAACTTTATGACCATTTCCTCAGATGCCAGATTATCTGAGCTATCACTGTCAATGATTACCTTCCAAACTTCATCAGAAACTCTATATCTAGTCTTGAACAAACTTTTGCTTACCGGATCTTCCTTATTACTTTAATTCCAAAGTGCTCTCCTTACCATCAAGTTATTTTCCTTCTCAGGTTCATTCGGTGATTCTTCTTGCACCAAAGCATTTCTACTATTACCAACATTCTTATTTGCATGTGTACACTCAAATGATCTATGTCCTTCTTTTCCACAATTGTAACAAGTTCCTCAGAAACCACCTTTGTTATATCCACCTCAGTAGTTACTGCCTTTGCCTCTAGATGAACTTTCACCTTTCCACTCAGGCTTACCTTTATCCAGAGTTTTCTTTTCAGGTTTAGATCTAATGTTTTCACCATAAGATCTACCTCTTCCCTCAAGGAATCTACCACCTCTACCTCTTTGTCTTTTCTCATGTCTCTTGTTCAATTTCTCCTCAGCTTTCAATACAAATTGATAAGCCTCTTCAATGTTCTCCAATTTGACCAGACTGATTTCTTCTTGGATGGAAACTCTTAAATCATTCAAGTATCTATAAATTCTTTCCACATCATCTTCATCATGTCTAGATCTGATATCTAGTCTATAGAATTCCTCAGTATATTATTTTACCGAGCTATCTTTCTTCTTTAAACTTTTCCTAACTAGGTTAATCTGATAATCACAAGGTAAGAACTTCCCTTTCAATTTATTCACCATTTTATTCCATACCTTGATTTTTTCTTTGCCTTTCCTCTTTCTGTCCAGCTACAGATGTTCCCACCACAAGGATGCATGACTCTTCAAATTTGTGCTTGCAATTTTCACCTTCTTTTCCTCAGGTACATTTTCATATTCAAAATAATTTTCCATCTCAGTGATCAAATCCACCAATTCATCAAAATCTAATTTTCCACTATACTCAGGAGGATTAAAGTGTGGTGTAGACTTCATATTTGTCAAAGATTTCAACAATCTTTCCTCACCTTGATCCATCGCCAGTGTAGGTTCTACATCACCTTGTTCTTCCTCAATTTCATCATCACTAACATCTTCAAGATGTCTTCCTCTTCTCTAGGATGTTTCAACAACTTCTAATCTAGTAGCAAGTTGTCTCAACATGTCTGCCAATCCTGGATCCACATCTCGCCTCCCACGAACCATCTTGAAACCCTCTGCAATTGTAGGTCAGATTGCAATCTATTACCCCATAAAAATCCAACTAGGGTTTGACAAGAAGGAACCCTCAAACCTAGATTCGCAAGCCTAGATCCATATCTAACCTACTTTGATACCACTTGACACAAGGGGGGATGGGGAGAGGGGAAAAAGGCACACCCTAACCAGATCCACCTTGCAGAGATCACACACGGAAGCAAAAACACACAACAGTGAGAGAGAGAATGCAGATACTTTCATATATTACTTCAATTTGATTCATACATGTTGGGTTGTAAGGCCTTCTTGGTTTAGGCCAGATATTACAATCAAGTACAAAATTCCTCCAACATGCGAGGATTTGCCAACAATATCTATTTTTCTATCTTCTATCCCCAAAAACTACTAACTAAACTCTAACCAAAAAATTACATTTATATAAGAGGCTACTGAATCAAGTCAGCCTTCAGATCCACCATCAGCGGAAGGAACGACCAGATCTAGGTCCACATGCTTCCCAATGATAGATACCAACATTAAATTTGTGACCCAAATTAAATGCACAAGTCGGCCAAATGACTCGGTAAGCAAGGAAACCGAGAGCTAGACAAGCATCACCGAGCGCTAGGGAAATTCACCGAGCGCAAAAGGGATAACTAACCAACATTGGTAAAGAAAGAAAATCGAGAAATACCGAACCAACTTGGTCAAAGAAATATTCAAACATCTTTTTGGTGACACAGGATTGCCAAGACCCGAGATGCTTCTGCATCAAAACATTTCTTGCTACCACCCATATTCTCAGACTGGTTTTTTCTCTACACAATGCTCTTGAATGAATGACCCTCTAACTTTTTGATGTAAATAGCCTTCTTCACAATCACCCATAATCTGTGAGAAGTGGCACGATGAAACCAAGTGGCTGTGATGGAAATGAAAACTTCATTATTAATCGTTACAAAGCTCATTTTTTTCCCATCATTTATCAACTACTTTTCATTCCTTTGAGTTTCATAGATTATTTCCTTTATTATAATAGATCTCATTTCGTACAAAATTCTTTCTTAATTCTTCCATGAGGTGATATTGTCATTTCTGCACACGTAGTTGGCAACCTAGTCAACAATTCCTTTAGCTTCATGATAGACGTGGGTGATGATGCAATTATTCATAGTACTTATGATATCCTTTGCATTTTTTATGATGTTGTCAATTGACCAAGATGGGGGGAAAGCATTATTAAGGCATTTAATAATGTTCAAGGATTCCCCCTCTAACCAAAGGTTATTGCAGTTGAAATCTTTGGCTAAGAGGAGGCCTTGGTAGGCTGCCATAGCCTCCACCACATGGTTATTCTGGATACCAATTGGGATGAATCTCATCACTCTGCATATTCCTTTTTCATCATAGATCACAACACCATAACCAAAAATACTAGGATTTCCCTTAGAGGTGCCATCAAAGTTCACCTTCATCCACCCAATAGGGGAATTTTCCTAGATAGATTCATCCCTGGGATTGTTTCGGTCTTCACTTCTAACTTGAATTCTCCATTTCTTTAAGATTAAAATTTCCCCATCCTCCCTAGTATTGGAATTAGATTCCATGATTTTAAAATTTTCAACTATCATACTTTTAGTTTTTTCATATAATATCTTGGGGAGATTAGCCCTGTCTCTGAAGATTCTGTCATTTTGATCTTTCTAGATAGCCCAACTAACATGAGGTAAAATAATTTTCCATATTTTTTTTATAGCCTCGTTCCTGATTATAATATCCCATGAACTAAACATACTTTGAATATCAGAGGGGAGGACCCACTCAAGATTAAAGGATTTCAGTAGAAGAGACCAAATTTCATGAGCAAAGGACCATTGAATGAATAAGTGATTAACAATTTCTTCTTCTATCTTGCACAAAAAACACATGTTAGGAAAACACAAACCCCTTATCTTGAGATTATCAAGAGTAAGGATTTTATTTTGGAGCATCATCCAAAAGAAAATATTAATTTTGGGAGTAAGGCCTTTTATCTAGGCTTTGGCTAAAAAGGGAACCTCATAGTTGACATAGTTCAAAATATAGGCTGATCCCACAGAGAAGTTACCACTAGGGGTAAGTTTCCATATCAAAGTATCTTCCTCATCATATAAAATAGCAGCATTGAGAATAACATTCAAAGAATGAAGGGTAGGATCAATAGTGGAGAGGTCTATCCATTGTCTATTCACCCAATAGTTAGCAACTTTAGGACCAACTCTGAGTTTACAAATTTTAGTATAGTGACACCAAAAGGGGTAATTTTCTAGAGGATAGTCACCATCCCATATGTGTTCCCAAAATTCAACCTTGTCCCCTTTGCTGATTTTCCATTTGACCCCTCCCCTAATAGTATTTTTAGCCTTGATCACATTCTTCCAAATGCATGATCCAACAGGGTTATCATCACTAGCTAGGAAATCATGGAGAGTAGGTATGTTCCTTTTATATTTATTATTCCATATAGTACTCCATTCCCCCTTCGATCTATAACACCTCCATCCAAGCTTAGAAAGAAGGGAATCATTCAAGTTCATAATCCTTCTAATTCTAAGACCCCCTTTAAATTTAGGCATGCAAACTTTTTCCCAAGATATAAGGGAAAGTCTCTTAATTTTTTCAACTCTAGACCATAGAAAATTTATTTGAATTTTTTCATTAGCTTCAACATATTTGTTTGGGATCTTGAAGAGACTCAAGGCATAAATAGGGATACTCTAGAGGGAGGATTTCAACAGTTGGTCTTTTCCAGCTTGACTAAGATGAGCCACTTTCCATCCAACAAGTTTTCTGTGAAATTTATCAACTCTAGTGCTACAGAAAGCCTCAGGGGATTGAGACTGAGGGGGAGATCCAAGTACGTAGCAGGGAGGTGGAAAATTTGACACCCCATAATTCTGCTAATTTTTATCTATTTGTAATCTAGGGTAGTGATGAAATAGGTAAATCTTTTTTTCCAGTTGATGGTTCGACCAGTAGCATTTCCATATTTTTTGAGAGCATTTTTAAGATTCCTAGCTTCAGAAACATAAGATTCTCCCAAAAATATGGAATCATCCACAAACTATTGATGGGAACAAAAAAGGTTGGAAGATGAAGGTCTGAGCCCTTTTAGGTCACCTTTTTGGACAACACTGTCAATGAACCTTCCCAAACATTCAGCCATTATCAAAACAACACAGGGGAAAGGGGGTTCCCTTGCCTAAGGCCCCTTGAGGATTTAAAGAAGGGGGATGGAGAGCCATTAACCAACACAGAAAAAGTAGAAAAAGTGACAAGTTGCATCAGAGTCTTAGTAAAATTAAGATTAAAGCCAAAAGCAAGGAGAGTTTTTTTGTAAGAAACCCCAATCAAATCTATCATAGTCTTTAGAAAGATCAATTTTCAGGATAAACCCTTATTTCTTGGCCATGACCAAAGAATGAATATTTTCATGAATAGTGATGATGGAGTCTAAAATTTGTCTACCTGGAACAAAACCTGTTTGTTGTTGGGAAATAATCTTGGGAAGGAGAACCAACATTCTAGAGGTGATCACTTTAGAGATAATCTTGTAAGAAGAGTTGCAAAGATTGATAGGCCTAAAGAGATCCATAGCATCAACCCCTACCTTTTTAGGGATAAGAGAAATAAAGGTACCATTGATTTCTTTGAGGATTCTTTTGGGGCCAAAAAATTCTTTGACAACATTAGTGACATCCTTACCAACAATATACTAGTAATTTTGAAAGAAGAACATAGGATAGCCATTAGGGCTTGGGGATTTTCTACCTTCAAAGGAAAAGACAACCCTCCTAATTTCTTCATTAGAAGGAATTGCATTGAGAAATAGATTGTCACTATCAATGATAATTTTAGGGATACTAACCATGATTTCCTGTTGAAAGTTCTGGTCCAGCATGTTATTCTGAGAGAACAAATTTGAGAAGTAATCTTTAGTTTCCTTAGAGAGATCCTCCTTCTCCACAGCTAAGTCATTAACTTTAAGTTTAGAAATTCTATTAGCAACTTTGTGCTTTATAGCTGCCATGTAAAATAATTTGGAGTTTCTATCCCCTTCTCTTAGCCAGATGTTTTGAGATCTTTGCTTTTGAAAGATTTCTTCTGTGTGCACAATGTCATGATATTTGATTAAAACTTCACTCTCTTTTTCCTTGGGGACATTCATGTAGCCATCCTTTTGTATTGAATCCCGAATGTCTTTTAGTTTTAACATAATGTCAGCCATGGAGGAAAAATTGTTTCCAAAAGTTTCCTTATTCTAGGTCTTCATATTGTTTTTAACATGTCTAAGCTTATTAGCTAATTTGTACATAGTTGTTCCATCAATTTTAATCTACAACTAGTCTCTTAATTTGTGCACCAACTTGGGATGAATAGTCCACATTTTCTCAAACCTAAAGGGGAAGTTCCTTTTCCTAGATGTTGGATTAGCAATGAAAGAAAGAGGGTAGTGACCAAATCCAACTCTAACAAAGGCAGTCAAAGAATAAAAATAGTGTTGGTACAAGTCATTAGTAATGAGGGCCTTGTCAAGTCTCACCTGAATAAGATTCTCTCCTTCTCTTCTGTTAGACCAGGTATAGTTTACACCTTGAAGATCAATATCAATGAGGGCTTGTCTAGTAATAAAGTTCATCAAATTAAGTCTACTATCCAAATTAGGTTGATTGCCTCCAATTTTTTCTTCTTCCTTTAGGAGAGTGTTAAAATCTCCCATGATGATCCAACTTTCATTCACAAAAATATTCCTCGCATGTTCAATATTTTTCCTGAATTTTTGTCTCCCATTCTTAGTATTGGGAGCATAGATATTGGTAAGGATCCAAGTAGTGCCATCCTCAACATGTTGAAATATGATGTAGGCCATGTTGTTGTCCTGGATGATGACTTCACCTTTTATGACATCTCCATTCCAAAAAGTAACGATACCTCCAGAGGCTCCATTCGAGCTCCCTCCACTAATGAAGCTATTTTTGAAAAACTTAAGATTTTTTACCTTATCCTTAGACATTTTAGTTTCCTGAATCAAAACAATATCGGGTCTGTTATCTCTAACCATATTCCTAATTAGGTCCTGCTTATGAAGGCTATTTAACCCTCGAATATTCCAAGAAATGATCTTCATTTCTTTTTTATTAGACCGACCTGGGTGATGGTCTTTTGAGTACCATCCGCTATATTTTTTGTAACCTCCTGGTTCATTTCCTTGAGCTAGGAGGTCTCCCTGGTGGTGATAGCTAACTCCGTCCAACATCAGGTAGATTAGCTTTAGCATTCTTTTGGACTTTAGAAGTCAGATTCTTCTTTCCTTTAGTTTTCTCTACAGTAGTAAAAGAGTTGTCACTTTCATGATTTCCCAACACTTTGTCTATTTCTTCCTGATCCCCCCATTTGGGCATTTTTGCTTCCTTATATTTATTCTTACCTATAGATGGAGAGCTTTGAGACATGTCAGAAATCCTGGGTCCCAGAACTATATCTTGTTGGGCATCTACAAACTCCTTCTCTCCTATTCTAGGCATTGGTTCCCCTTGTTGTCTACAAGAGTTTACCATCTCTTGAGTGGTTGACTAATTATGCTCTTGGTGAATCTGACTGATTTGGTTTTGAATGAATTTTTTTTCTCCATTTCCTATCTCTAAAGTATCTTGAACATACTCACTTTTCTGTTATGCCTCCTTAACATTTTTTCCTTCTTCATTACTTCATAATTGGGCTGATCCGGGCTTTCTGATTCTTTTTGCTGACTTGCCTGACTTATTTCATTCTCTTTCATATTGTCATCCTTTTTTTCCATCTTTGGATCTTTAATTCTCACCAGTTTTTTCCTCAATGTTCTTAAGAATAGAGCTTACCACTCCATCTGAGGGCTCTCCATTCTTTCCACTAGGTTTCCATATCTTTTTCTACTAAAATTTCTTAGGTATATTGTCTGGGCACTTTTTTGCCCAGTGCCCAGCCTTTTTACACCGAAAGCAGGCAAAATGTATTGTTTCATATTCTAGTTTTTGCGTCCATGTCCCAAGTTTAGATTCCATTTTTATTTGTTTTAGCATATCAGCTTCAGGGACTATTCTGACACATATTCTGGTGTGTGTCAATCTTCTTCTTGAGGCTATGACATGGTCTATAGATAATAGTTCACCAAATGAACTCGTTATTCCAACAAAAACATCTTCATTCCAATACTCAAGAGGAAGACCAGGGATCTTTACCCACACAAGGATTTGGACTATGAAATCCTCATGAAGGGCCATGTTAGCATACCATTTCTACAAGAACATTGAACTTCTTCCTATGCTCCACGGTCCGCTACTAATAGTCTGTTTCCTATCTTCTTCACATGAAAAAAAGAAAGATATCCTTTATTCATGGCAATAACATCCACCCGCCTTTTAAGTTTCCATCTTTTATTAACAAAGGCTCTAACAACTTCGATATTAGGTCTAACCCCAATGAATCAACTAACTAAAGAGTTTTCCATTCTTTTAATGTTATGGTCAATGACTTGATTAGGAATAGCAATAGCATATTTCCCTTCACAAATATTCAAGATATTTCTAATAGGTAGATAGATGGACTTACCCATTGGTTTAACCCCAAAAAGAGAGGACCATTTTGGTGTCTCAGTACCCATAATGGGTCCCCCTCCTGGGTCCCCAAAACTCATGATTCCATATTTTTCCTTCTTTTCAACATCTTCTTCGATTGAATCCTTAGGGATTCCCCTTGTGGCAGAGGGGCATGCACCTCATGCGTTGAAGCATCTCGTTGGAGATTTTGAAATTTGGTTTCCCGCCTTTGCTTTGTCGCTCCCCGCTCATGCCCATGTTCTTCATGTAACATAGAAGTGTATTGCTATTGTATTCCTCATTGGATTAGTAATATACTCCCCGCTCTTTTTATGGTGGAGCTTTTTTCTTGAAAGGGTTTCTCCTCATAAATCTGGTGTTTTATGTGCAATGATTTTCTAGTTCTTATTTTCACTCTGCAATAACTTTATAAAGGGTTAATCTTTGGTTTCAGATTTGCATAAACAATCAGTTTAAGTTCTTAATGCAAGATTTATTCACCTTTTTTAACAACATTTAGTATCAGAGCTAACAATTTTGTTGAGGGAGGGACTTATTTCTCTTTTAAGTGTTGAATGTTTTTTGCTTCAGTGGGAGCTTTTGTTTTGTGGAATTTTTGTAGATATGAGAAAGGATATATACCATGGCCTACACCTCTTGTCAAGATATTAAGAAGTTCAATGGCACTGGTTACGAGATGTGGAAGTTGAAAGTTGAAGATCTCCTTGAAGAGAGAGATCACTAGTTGCTTGTTTCAGAAGAAAAGAAACTTGTGAGTTCTACCTTATCGGATGAGGATTGGAAAAAGTTAGACAAGAAGGCATGAGGAACCATTTAGTTGTGTCTCTCAGACCCTGTCCTCCTAAATGTCCCTATAGAAGACACAACCTACAAGCTATGGAGGCAAATAGGTGATATCTATCAAACTAAGAGTTTGTCTAGCAAGCTATATTTGAAAAGACGTTTGTATTCTTTGAAAATGAAAGAGGGTGACTCTATTGTTGAGCATTTGAGTGCATTTAATTTTATTTTAAGTCAACTTGCTTCAACAGATGTTAAGATTGAAGATGAAGATAAATGTATATTGTTAATTTTTTATTTGCCTAATTCTTGGGAAAATCTAGTTGTTTCCATGTGTAGTGGTGGTTGTGAGCCTAAAATGGATAGTATAGTTCCTCTCATTCTTTTGGAAGAGATGAGGAGAAAGACTTGTTATCAATTAGGATGCACATGGAAATGCTAAATGTAAACTTTGCAATCCTGTTGTGAAATTGAAACATTCTCAACGGTGAGAAAATTTTGCTTGAGAATGAATCTCCAGATCATAGGCTAGCTTCCTCCTTGTATTCACCTAAAATGAAATTTTGATTGGAAAAGGAGTAAAGGGATGCTGGAAAATAAATAACTTGAAAGGGAAAGGTGATACATCGAATAATATGATTTTATAGAACTATACCAGGACTTGCATCCATAATGAATTAAAATACTGATTTAATCTTCACAATTGTTGGTGTAATTAAGTATTCCTAATTACACTTTACTTAATCTTACTTAGGATAATGCATTACATAGTATTTTGTGAGTGAGACACCTAGGAGTTTGCACCTCAATTAAGCACATGGTGTAGGAGAAATTCCACTTTTGGTGTGAGATCCACCTTTAGTGCTCTTATCATATTATCATCCTAATCTATTGCACATACTTCATTGCATAATGGAGGATGATCCACATTTGGTGGACATGTGATTATACCTAGCATATGTGATAGCTTATCAAATCCTTATCATTCTCTCTTATCGCCTTTCCTATATAAGGAGGCCTATTATGTAATCATGTATCAAGGTGAATTCATTGGATCATTTCAATATCAATCATTGCATTCATATCATTTCTCTTGTGATTTTCTTTAACCTCTAGATCCTTGGTTCAATCTTTGCTATTTGCAAATTCTTACATGGTATCAAAGCCATTGGAGCATTTTGATTAGCCGATTTGAAGAGATCTTGTTGCAAGCTTTGAAGGTCCAAATCTTAGATATGAAGAGCAACATATTGTAGAAGTGTCTTGGAGCAGATTTGACCTCACCATTACGTCTGGGAGGCTATTTTGGTTAAGATTGACTATAAACTTATGCATATTTGGTGAAAGTCAAAATCGAGGCAATTTTTTTTTTGCAAATCAAGCTGTACGACCTGATCTGCACCTCTGCGGTAGGATTTTGACAAAAAAATATTTTTTTTTGTCTGTGTCATTCTCAATTTTTTTTTTGGAAAATATTGTTTGGGCCTGGTACGTCCCCTCAAATTTATTGTTCACATCAAGGAATATTCCCCTCATCGCCTGCACAACGGTCAAGGTGACATCATCAATCACAATAGGCATTGCAGAACAAATCATCAGCCGAGCACTAGGAACTGAGCTTGACGCCTTAGAGGATCTCGGCCTCATGCCTGACTGGCTTCATTGTTTCTCAAGTGTGGGTCAACAATTATAAACAATGCATTAAACCCCACATAAGGTATGTGGGTCTAAAAGTCCCACTGCCCGGTGGCACTCTGCACCTTCACCTCTGCCCACCACCGCGGTTGAACTCGCAGCCCTTGCGCAACCTCCACGACCTTGCACAGTCAGCTACCATGCAACACATCCGCATCACCCATGTAGCATGTTTATAGCCACCCACACGGCCAACCGATTGTGCACTGTCAGCCACGTGACATCCCGAGGCCATCCCACCTCAGCGAACAATGCAACTCTCCAACCGGGACACCTCAACAAAATTTGCCTAATCAGATCATGCCATGTGGTACCGAATAAACGTCACTTGTATAGTCAGCATTTCGTACTGCCACGTCAGCATGCTGCAATTTTTGTTGACATCACCTATTCCACCTGCCTAAAATTGATGGCCATCCAACTGTCAAAACATGCAAAATTGGGCATTTTGTGACGTCTGTACGACCGTCAAATTTAATGCCTTATTTTTATGATGTCATCACGGTTTGAAGTTTCTCAACCTTCACCATTGGAGTTTTTCATTTGAAGTCCAACTTCAGAGGGCCATATCTTGCTCATTTTTTGCTCCTTTTTTTGAGCATTTTTTTTTGAAATTGGGTAGAAATTTCTTGAAAAGTCTAGTGGTGTTATTATTTTTGCAATTTGGTAGCTAGATTTATTAGAAATTTCAGATTTTCTTGGACTGTTCCTGTCTGTTCCAGATTTTTGCAACTTCATGGTCTTCGTTTGGGTACATACGGTAACATTTTGAGGTGAATTTTTTTTTGAAAGTGCATGATTTTTTATCTACTTTCCAGATCTGCAATAAGTTTTTAGTGATTTGGGGTGGATATGTCACTTTAAGAAATAGGTTATTTTGGGGCTATAATTGCACTTGTTTAATCCTTGGATTTTAGTTTTTTGATTTGCATCAGTCATTTGAAGGAGTTATCAGTCATTATTTGGTTGTATCATGGATAATTCAAAGGTTAAAATCCTCACTCCATATAACTACCATGAATGAAAAGTATCTTTAAGTGATCATTTGTTGAGTATTGGATTGCTTAGAATGACTCTTGGGCAGGATCAAGAACCTCAAATAGGTGTTGCAAAAAGGCGAAAATGGTTTGATCAAAGGGATAAAGCACTCGGCTCTCTTAGATCATCCATCTCTCACGACTTGAACTTTCATATTGCATCTTGCACACATCCTCATGATGCTTGGGTCATATTGGAAGGAATTTTTGGTAAATCTGATAGAATGAGAAAATTCAGATTGGAGAAATAGCTCATAGGTCTAAATCCTAGTGATTTTGACAATATTCAAGATTTTTTCTCTAAGTTCAATTCTATTAGATTGGAGCTTTCTACATGTGGCATTGTTAAAGGGGATGAACAATTGATATTTTCTATTCTTTCCAAGCTAGGTCTTGAGTATTATATCTTTGTTTCTACATTCTATGCTACTATGGATGCTCTTGGTAGTGCATACAAATTGCCTTCTCTTGATGAATTTGCAGCTCAACTCACAAGGGAACAAGCAAAGTTGGCACACATGGGTCAATTGAAGCCTTCCACACATCAAGCATTGGTTGCAAGTGAGTCCACATCAAAGACTTCTAATGGAAAAGGAAAGAAACAACATAAGGATCCTAAGCCTCATGACAAAGGTAATGAATCTCCTTCACACAATACTATAGACTTCAAGTCCTCTTCAAGAGAGGATTCATCTAGAAGAAAGAGGGATAAATGTGCATTTTGTAAAAAGCTAGGACATGATGAGCATTAGTGTTTTCAAAAGAAGATTGATGAGCTAACTCACATTATTTAGAAGCACAACCTTAATTTTCCCTTATCAGTGTCTACTCCTTCTACACATTTGGAAGCTTCTACATCTTCATCATCATCCAAAGATAAAGGTAAAGGACAAGCACTTTTGGCTTCCACACATCCTAAGCAAGGTAAATGGTTTCTTGATTCAGGTGCATCGCATCATATGGCATCTTCTATGAATATGTTTTCTTCTATTGAGCCTAATAATTCTCCTAATATTTTGATGGGGCAACAACACATTCATGAGAGTTTGTGGGAAAGGTTCTATTCCTATGGGAGAGGGGACATTTAGTGATGTTCTTTGTGTACCATCCTTGACCACTAATCTCCTTTCTAGTTACCAAATTACACATGGGGCACAAGGTAAAAATATTGAGTTCACTCCTAATTTTGTCTACATTAGGGACATGGAGACTAGAAATGTCATAGCTATGGAGTTGTTGATCATACATCACGCTTGTATTCTTTTCACATTTTTTTGTTGATGATGATATATTCATGATGTTCACATCCCTTTGCCAAGGGATAATTATGAGGAGAACTTTGGGAAGTTAAATAATTTTTTTGTTGAGACAAGTGTTGAGCTTCCTACTCCTCCACCTCCTGCTTCTTTAGACATGGGATCTACTATTCAGCAGGATGATCCTATTGTTTCAGATCTTGCAGAATGTGATGCCTACTTGGATGCATCTTCAACATTTGTTGATTCTCATGATGTAGATTTGGATGACATACATGAGGGGGTTTCTCTTTCCTTTGATGATAGCATCATAGTTGGGGATACTTCTTCACCTTCTTTGGAGATTGGTGTTCTTGATTTCTTCTCCTTCTTCACTTGATTTGTCACATGAGGTGATAGATTCTTTAAGCTTGGAGATTCCTATTCAGTCTTTAGAGATTCATACATGGAGAATTTCATCTTCTTCCTCCTTCCATTTGCATAAGGATTGGCTTCTTCATCATTTGATGTATCTATTTCCTCCTAAGGGGAGACATGTTTCTTGTAAGCATTGGTTGATCTATTGTTTGTAGGTACTCTTCATCAACATGGGAGTTTCTACATTATGGGGGGGATATCATTTCTCCAACTATCCTTATTATGGAGGGATAATTCTTTGTATATACATGATGTATGTAGTTCTTGGGGGGTCTTGAGTACTCCATCCATCCCATGCATCTTGTTTTCTTCTCTCTTTTTTGGGGAGGGTTTTTCCCATGAGGTTTTCCCTCTTTCTTCACTTTATGAGAGTTATTGCATTTTGTACATGGGTACCTAACATGGCCTAGTTGCCGGGACCCATCTTGCATTGTGATTTTAAGTGCATTTCCCCTAAGTTTCACTTAAGGGGGGGGGTGTTGGTGTAATTAAATATTCCTAATTACACTTTACTTAATCTTACCTAGGATAATGCATTGTATAGTAGTTTGTGATTGAGACACCTAGGAGTTTGCACCTCAATTAAGCACATGGTGTAAGAGCAATTCCACTTTTGGTGTGAGATCCACCTTTAGTGCTCTTACCACATTATCATCCTAATCCATTGCACATACTTCATTGCATAATGGAGGATGATCCACATTTGGTGGACATGTGATTACACCTAGCATAGATGATAGCTTATCAAATCCTTATCATTCTCTCTTATCACCTTTCCTATATAAGGAGGCCTATTATGTAATCATGTATCAAGGTAAATTCATTGGATCATTTCAATATCAATCATTGCATTCATATCCTCTCTCTTGTGCTTTTCTTTAACATGTAGATTCTTGGTTCAATCTTTTCTATTTGCAAATTCTTACACAATCCATAAAATACTCTCAGATCTAAGAAGGCTTTAATTTCTAGTAATTATAAAAGGGAAAATAAATTCACAATTCTAATTACTAAAAGCATGTAAAACATAACCAAAAAACTTGAAAAAACAAGTGGGAAGGAATAATCTCCAATTTGTATATCAACTCCAAAGGAATAAACCTAATACAACCTTGAAAACAATGTGCTCCAATACAATAATGATCAAATATGCAATGTGTAGAGAAGGAAAAAAAGAAATAAGTTCCCCAAAATGAACCAAGAAAATAATATATAAAACCACAAACCACCAAGGGTCAGATGCTTGAGAAAGTGCCACAAAATAAGAGGGAAAACCACATGAAATTGAAGTATGACTGCCCCAAGAACTCCACCAAGTCAAGTGTGACTAATAACCAACTCAAAATAAGCTCAAAATGATCAAAACTCCTCAAAATATGCAGGTGTACATGGACAATTGAACTTGAATTGCTCCAAAACTACCAAAAATAGCCATAACTACCCTATCACTGCATGAAACAAAATCCCCTCCTCTGCTATGGATAGAATTTGAAGTCACAAAGAGATGACCTCCACCTATGCAAAAAGAACTTAAGAACATTCCAAGTGCCAAAAAGAAACCCTATTTGCATATAAGGAATAACTAATAATTATATGTCTTATAATTGTGACAAATAATTATTGTTATTTTACAATAAAATATCACGCAAAAATATTGCAAGCTTGTTATATTATTTTAGTTATTAGCTTTTAATGTATTTTTTATTTAATAAATAGTAAGTGGTACTATTTATTAAATAAAAATTATTATGGAAGCTAACAATAAAATAATATGGAAGCTAACAATCAAAATGGCTTCTCCTACGACTGCTCCTGTGGTGCATTCTGGTGCATCTCCTACGGAAGTCATTCCTAGGGTTTCC
>BSBK01005392.1:2187500-2487500 GCA_027943335.1 Chamaecyparis obtusa
ATATCTAAATATACATGTTAGTTTTTACTAGATTATAATAGTGGTGATGATACTATGATGTTGACCCTATTTTAGGAATATTCATATGCTTATTATTGCAAGGACATAATATTAATGTTGTTATTACTGCAGTTAATTAGATGAGATTATTATAATTGTACTTATATTGATTATTAGATCGGAAAGGGATGATTCATATCATTTGTATATATGAGAATGCATACAATGTTAAAATCCCCTTCCAATGATCTTAATTTGACAGTTATATATATGCACTTCATCTATTGTATATATGGATAAACGTGTACACTTGACATGTGTGTGTTCAAGTGATTACAAATACCAAGCATCAACTCCACCTAGCTCTTTAGGTCTAAGTGTGCTTGTATCCCCGATAGTAGTATTAAAAAGAGATAACACATTAGCTATTCATATTAAACAGCCTACCTATTGTTCCTAATTTGGACGATATTTCCTAAATTACATATGTTTATACCTCTCTTTACCATTTAGATAATATATGTTACCCTAATACATAATTGTGAAAGGCTAGTAATAAGTGTTTGTACAAAGTGGGTCATTTGTTAATTGTCACTATTAAGTTATTTATATTAATGGTAATCAAATATCGGAGTGGCAATTTAATATTTAATTGGAAAATATACCTTACGTATATTTGATTTAATGAGAATTAGAGAATTTAATATTTGGGGGATTTTAGAATTTTATTTTATAATTTAGGTTTTATGTTAGATTTATTTTTATTTTATTTATCTTTCAAAAGTGAGTTTAAAAATAGAAAAGGGAGTTCATTCTTTGAACAATTAGTCATTTTCTTCCTCTTTTTCTAAAAAACTCTACATGTTGGAGAATTGAATGGGATAGAGTGTGAGATTGTCTAAGAAAGATTTTGTGGGTATTGGCTTAATTTTTATTTTTTTTGGGAGTGCTATCAACAATTTGGATTTAACCACCTCTCTTGGTGTGTGTGGAATGCTTTTCCAATTTCAAGATGTCTTCAATTTTGAGGTAGGAATCTTAATTTCTCTCTTGTTTTTTATTTAAATTATTTTTTTGTGAACTGCAAATAAATTGTAGTGTATTCAAACATTTTTTCCACCTAGAACTTCATTTGATGCATTTTTTTATTTTTTATGTTAAAAATTTGAAAATGTGTTTTTTATGGGGATATGTTGCCCAAATTTTCATGGATGGGTGGACTTGAATGCATTTTTGAGTTTTCGTGTAGTACACGACCAATGGGTTTTTCTAGGTTTTTGATTTGTTGAGTTTGAATTTTTTAGCTTTTTGGAGGTCCATCAATGGTGGATGGCCTCCATGACTGGTTTTTGGTCCAATTTGGCATTTCATGAAAAGTTGATTTTGATGATCTAAATATAATCATATAATGTGGAACATTAGTATTATATATTATAATTTCAATTTGGGATCATTTTGAACCCATTCTCTTGGTGTTGTGACCAATTGAGTATGCCTCATTTATAGTTATAAATGACATTGTAAAATAAGATATTTGATGTTTTTTAAAATAAAATCAATAGCCTAACATGGGGGCTAACCCTTACACAATCACATCTTGAAGGCATCAAAGGATATAAAAGTACAATAGTAGGGGTGTTGGATTTTACAAGTAGAGGCTATCTACGACACATGCGAATCACACTAATAGTAAAGGTGCTAGTAGCTACAAGATACAAAACATAAATAACACACTAGAATAAAGGCTTTTAGCCCTACTTAAGAGTGGAAGGATAACTCACTCACCACATGTGGAGAAAAATGTGAGTTTGAGGAACTATTTTTTGCATCGTCAGATGAATGTCTAGACAATAATGTCCTTAGGATCCCACCACAAGGAGTAGCTAAAGAGACTTTACTTGGATAACTGTCAGAACAAGGGTTTGAGCGTTGAGAAAGTTATGTATTTTCAGTTGAAGCTTGGAGAAAAGTAGGAGTAGCGGGTGAAGAAGGATCATCACAATATAAGGATGAGATATTTGATGTTATTGATATGTGTATCATCCTAAAAAGTTAGCACTCATAATTGAATGTTCTATTAGGACCCATTTTAGTGATTTTGAGATTTAATGTCCGCTATGATTGATCCTAGCAACCTAATTCTTGTTTTCTCATATCTATCTTGTTATATCGACACTTGGTCTAAATTTCAACACTTTCACCTAGGTATATAATGTTTGAAACATTATGTTCTTTCTTAAAGTGGCCCAAATTTGAACCTGGAACTCATACCAGTGTTTTGATGGGAAATTAGGTCCCGTGGTTGGACTAGCTTTATTTTGAATCCTAAAATGTTTGTGAGTCATATAAACACCCAATCTCTCCTCATTTTGCATATGACATCCACACTCAACCATTTAATATTTGAAGGCAAGCATCCAAGATCTAGTCTCTCTCCAAGCATCCAAGGAATTTTAAAGGAAATCTTCTTCATTATAGAAAGCTTCTCTCTCATGAAGGCCAAGTACAAGAGTTCAAAATCAAGTTAGTAGATCCTTTACCTATCAACATTCATTCTTCTTTCATTGCAAGTAATTATCAAGCATAGAAATATTTCAAAGATCTAGGAGTGGTATTCATAGATCCATGCATTTGTGAAGGTAGCCTTGATTCCTTTATATATTCCAAGGTAAACACCTACAATTAAATATAAATTCAAGTATATTCATGAATATGAGTGATTAATACATCTATTATGAAAGTATATTTATTTACAAGGGTAGATCAAACATTTATCTTTACAATTACATACATTCCTTTATGTAATTTACTTTCATTTTCAAGGTTGATTACTAAACAAGGGTTTGATTGAGGTAAAAAAATTTATCCAAACCTTTCCCCCATTTTTTATGTGATCATAAAAAGGTGGCATATGTGTCAAAACTTTTATAGAAAGATCAAGATCTGATAGAGCAACCCTGAGAGTTTCAACCAAAAACAGTAGGAACATAGTGACTAAAATGTTATGTTACCAAGAATAGAACACTCCAAACATTTTGTATCTGGGAACATAACTTTTCAAACATTTGTTACCCTTTATTTTCAACTTAGACTCACACCATAGGCCATTTCTATTGTCTGGACCCCATTTTAAGTCATTTATGGTTTCTGGCAATTATTTATCAGTTTGTAATTTTATGATTAGTCTATATCTACCTATTTATCCTTCTATATTTCATTATCATATTCAAATTTCCTCTCCCCATTTCACATTTATATATTTAGCAAAGGATTATTGACCCATTTAGTTCTTAGGACCTACTTTAGCCTATAGGAACATCTTTCTTTTGAATGTGCAAGTTTAAAAAGGAGGATTAATCTACCCCTTTGTATTTCTTCCCTTTTCACATTGTATATTTTTTGTGAACCTGACTCATAAGTTTTCCATTCCAATTTTAGTGTTAGATTCTCTTTGTGCATTGAATCTTCATGTTCAATTTTATGGTTTGATATGCCCTTCATTAGTTTCATGTGCAGTTGACCTTAGTTCATTTCATTTTGCATAAAATTTATGAGTGTTTGCATATCTCTTTCAAATCTACTATTTTCGTATATCTCCCTTTTCATTTTCTTATGCATGAGTGTTATCACATTCGTAGACTTATGGGTTCCTTTGATCCCAAGTCCTGTTTATTTCCTAAGAATCTTGATGAAACAAACATGCCCACTAATGACATTCCTATTATTGTTGAAAAAAATTATTCCCACTCTTCTCATGATGAATATGATACCTTAAGAGTTCCTCCTATGCAAGTGCAAAATATTTTCCATGACTTTGAAAAATTTGAGCAATGATTAGGACATGAAAACTCTAATCCTGAGGCCATCTCCTTAGTAGAGGGTTTTAAGAAGTTAATTTATAATGATGAACATGGTGTTAATGTATTGTGTACTATCTCTCATTTTACTGATAAAAATATCCAGCCTATTAGATATTATTCCCAAGAACTTGGTTTCACTCCACCTCCTACTAGTGTTGAGACTTCCATTACTATTCCTACCTCAATACCTTGTGTCTCTTTTTATGATCCACCTCTCATGACCACATCCATTCAAAAAAACAATCCTATGCATGTTAGTCTTGGAATCATTCCTAACCCTATTGTTCCTCCTTCAAGTGTTCCATGTGTTTCATATAAACCTTTATCTATTCCTACCTACAATAATATTCCATTTGCATATCAAATCGTTCCTTATATCTCACATAATATTCTAAACCTTTCACACATATCTCCTACCACCCTTTCTATTTAATCTAATATCAATATCCTTTCCCAAAAAGTATAATCATTTCAACAAAAAATTACATCTATGACCCAATCCAAGCTCAACATTCCTACTTGTGACATTACTAGTCCTTTGTCCTTAGACATCATCTTTGTTTTTATCCCTCAATACATGGAAATACCTTATTTAGAAACTTATAATGGTAAATGTGATCCATTTACTTATGTGAAAACCTTTCAAACATTGTGTACTAAATTTTCTCATGATCATAGGTTCATGGGTAATCTATTTACTAGAACCTTTCAAGATAATGATTTGCAATGGTATTGTTCTCTACCTCCTTATTCCATTGGTTCCTTTCAAAAACTTTCTAATACTTTTATTCAACAGTTTCAAAATAATATTGGTCCTAAGATGGTTTTGACTGATTTGATGCATTATAAACAAGTTGTTAAAGAAAAAATGGCTGATTTCATTGGTAGATTTATGCATTTACATGCTCATATTTCTTATCTTGTGAATGATATTGATGTGCGACATTTTTTCATTACTAATGTTTTTAAAAAAAATATATTAGAGATAAGATATTTATTTTTGGATTCTCTTCCTTTACTCAATTGTGTGTAAGTGCTTCATAATTATTAGCTTCAAGTTCATCAATTTGAGAGCACCACTCCAATGGATTTGGTTGATAAGAGTGATGCCACATCCCAATCCTTTCAAATGTTTCTAAAACCTAAGGGCTTCATCAAGATCAACAATTCATCAAACACCATCAATGAGCAAGTGGTAGTATCATCCAAAGGTGTAGTTCCTTTGTCATCCATTTTTAGACCTTCTCGTAATTTTAAACCTCTTTCTGAATCTTTACATAAGGTGATGTTGAAATTTCTTAGTGCTAATATTTTAACATTTCCTCTCATTCAACTAATTGATACATTTAAACATTTTCCTAAATCCTTTAATCACAAATATTTTTTTCAATACAATCGTCAACCTATCCATGATATTGAGAAGTGTTTTCATTTGAAATCTATTATTCAATACATCATTTATTCTAAAGCTATATATTTTTAGGGTGTTAATTATCAAGGAAGGAAATCTGTTTCCCTTCCCAACCAAAAATTTCAAATTTATACCAACCCTTTACCTTCTCATTCAACTAACACCATTGAGACTACCTAGTCTTTTACTTCTTTCTCCAACCATGTTGTTGACTATGATGTTGAGTGTGATGAAGCCAACAATGTTGTCAACCTTATTTATCAATCCAAACCTAAACCTAAACCTAAACCCCAACTTGAACCTAGTCTTTGCTTTACATTTGACCCCAAAGAGGCTATTAAAGAACCTTACGGTCCTCTTACATTATTACAAGAGTTAATGATCTTCCTTCTTATGTTGTCCTTATACATCCTACTTGCGTGGTGAATGTTATAACTGAAGAACATCTTTACACTAGATAACCACTGTGATGATCAAAAATTTCAATGGTTTCACCAATCATATCCATTGTTCCATTAATTTTCCTATAGAAGTTCATGATAAAAGCTTGGATGTCACCTTCATTGTCATCCCAACTTCCAATCAATTTAAAGTTATACTTGGCCTTCCTTGGCTCACTTCCATAAAATTCATAATATCTCCTATCTATAAGTGATTGAAATTTCCCCATGATGGATAAATCATCATGATTGATCATAGTCTCTATCATCCGTTATTACATTGAGGAAACTTTGACCTTGACTTTTTTTGGCCTTCCATGCCTTATCCATTTCAACCTTAGAAATACAACTTCTTCCTATCCTATATAAAATCAAAATCCAAAAGATTTTTGAGCTTGGAAATCCTAAGGTTGTTCTATCTCCATATCCAAGACCTAGACTTCTTCCTACACATCATATACCTCTTATTTATGTTTTCCTTCCACCTCCTACATCCTATAAATTTTATAAAGATGTTATCTCTCAACCTAGTGTGGTGCCTTTTGTTCTTCCTTCTAAAGAAGAAAAGGACCCGACATTGATTGATTCTAAAAAAAAACAATTTTTTTTAAAAACCAAACATAACCATTGTGCCTATGACTACCATCCTAAAATTTGTGCTAAATCTTGTGAATGTGCTTCCCAAAAAATCTTCTCCCCCAAGACACCTACTGATTCTTTGGTTCCCTTTGATCAGTCTATGCATAGCCCAAGGGAGGAAGTAAATTTGAAAAAGATAAAATTGAGAAATCATGATGATTCTATTGGTATCTTAGATTATATTACAATTAATTTGGATGGAGAAGATACTCTTGATGATGATTTTATTAATGTAAATGATGTTCATGCTAGTACTTCTGATGATATGTATGAGATTATTGATGTTAATGATGATTTACCTACTAGATTTTCAAAAAAAATATTTCTTTCTCCTAGTGAAAAAAAAAGTTATTCATTGTTATAGCATGATCCTTGTTTCGAAATTGTGATAGATCCATCTACTATTCTCAACATTTCTCCTCTTTTGTGTTTCCCACCTTCTCTAAATGGTATAGAACAAGATGGAGGGGCAAGTGATATGCTTTATCAGATCCTCTTGTACGATGGATCCTTTTGCGTGTTTTTCCATCATGTTGTGATTCCCCTGTGATGTTCTTCTTATTGTATGTTTTGTTTAGATTTATTTAAACAACTCATGTTACTTTATTGGCACAAGTTAATAAAGAAATTGACCTATTGTGAAATTCCTCTATTTGTATCTCATGTCTTCTATAAGTTGTATACATGTTGTGTTGTACATGTGTTATTGTTCATAAAGGTGCCTTTGCATTATCTGATTGGGGATCATGCAAAATGGTAGCTAAAATTCTTCTTGGTCTCCATAATATGAGCCAAAAAAGACTCTTCTTGTATCTCTTATGTGTCATTCTTCCATTGTGCTCATAGTTTTTCTACTTTTAGGGAATGATGACATTTTATTTTTATATAATTCTGATAAAAAAAGTTATCATATGAACACACTGACCCCAAAGTTAGAAGATCCCTTCCATGTTGTCTTTGTTATGTGTTTAATTTTCCTTTGTTTGTCCTTATTTGGAGGCATCTTGATGTAGGGGCATCCAAGGTTAAGGTAGGGACATTCTTTGTCCTCGGTGAAACTGCATGGGGTGTTTGTATTTTGGCTGGTGTTACTTGGTTGCAGCCTTGACCAATGACCTCAGTCATTGAAGGAAGCTCGGTCACTGGAGGAACTCGGTAATCTCTGACACTTAGTGAAGGTGTTACTTGGTCATGCCTGTGGTGCTCGATTGACACTGGTGCTTGGCGATGGCTGACGTGCTCGGTTATTTCACTGTTGCTCGATAGTTCTGGCTTACCGACTGGAGTTTTGTGTGATTTGTTGAGCTGACTTGGTGCATTTTTGCTGGTAGATATTGTTATAGGTTGACATGATGACTGTATACAATTGTAAGCTAACTTGTATGGCATTTAATTATTTATTTTGGGGAGTTAATTATTTCATCCAGCCGACTTGTGGTTGATGACTAGTATTTATAGGATGTTTGGGTAGATGTTTAAGATAGAGAAAAAGAGGATCAAGAGGAGATCAATAGAGGTTCATAACTTGGAAGAATTAGTGAATCAAATTGGAGGTACTGAAAGCTAAAGTTGGCAAAGTTGTGGAAAGATCTTGCATGATCTTGCAGATCAAATTGATATCTGATAGCTGTTTGTAGAAGAGCTAGTGGTTTTCACACTTGGAGACAAGTAGATTGCTTGGAGGCTTGTGAGCTTGAGTTTAGATCTACCTTAGGGTTTCCATTAGCTTTTGATTGTCTTCAGAGATGAACTAGTTGAGGTTGTATTGGATCTATTTGTGGATCTTGCAGAATTGTTTCTATTTGTAATTGACCCTAACCCAGAAGGCCTTATAGCCGGGCATGTTAATGTAAATTACTTGAAACAATTGTTGTGTTGTCTATTGTGTTGAGTATTCCACTGTGTAATTCTATTGGCTGCAACATTTGGACTATCCTTCATTGGATCCACCATCCTTGACTGCATCAGGTGGTATTAGAGCGAGGGTTTGTTCCTGTGGGAGCTAATAGTTGATCTTGTGAAGCAAAGGTTGACCTAGCAAGGTTGATCTTGCGAAGTTGATCTTGTTGGAGTAGAGATTGTGCACAATTTGGATTACAGATCCAGAGCACTAAACTTGTAGATCTTTCCCTAGTTGTTTGTTCAAGGTGGCAGGTTGAGATCTAACTTGTACACAACTTGGAGATTGCCACAAGGTGGTCGGTGAGGATTTGTTGCAGAGGGTCTTTGCATATCTTTAAGGATGCCTCCAAGAAGATTGGACCCTAGAGCTATTGCAGATCTTTGTGATGTTGTAAAATCAAAGATTTTTGATAAAGTTAGATCGAATGTCAAATCTGAGATAGAATTGATGAAGAATGACAGGGTCACTGAGATCATGAGAGCTGTTGCTGGTGTACCTTGGAATGTTGGTACTGAAGATGGCTATGAAGAAGCTAATGAAGAATTTGAAATTGTTTAATCTAGTGGTGATGACCGGAGGAACAGATCTGGTGAAGACAAAATTGCTTGGTTGCATAGATCTGAAGCTCGGTTTAGCAATAGTTACCAAATGAAAGTTTCTACTTTCTTTGGTACTTTGAAGACAACAATTTGATTAATTGGATTGGTGAACTTGAAGATTTATTTGAGCTAAAAGAAATTGAAGATCCTCTTCAGGTGAGATTGGCACAGACAAAGTTGAAAGGACATGCTACTCTTTGGTGGAAAGAACTACAAAGAGATAGGGAAGATGAAGGTGAAACAAAGATCAATCGGTGGAGGTTGATGGTGACTAAGTTGAAAGCTAAGTTCATACATTCTGACTATGAGCTTGACTTGTTTAAGAAGTTGTAGAATTTGAAACAAAAGGATTTTTCTATTGAAGATTATACTGAGGAGTTCTACAAACTTATTATTCGGTCTGGACACCAAGAGCTTGGTAAGGAAAAGGTAGCTCAGTATGTGAATGGTCTGAGATTCAATATTTAGGATGAGCTTGGTATGCTAAAGATTGATTCTGTTGAAGATGCTTATCATTATGCTCTGAAGGAAGAAGATAAGTTGAAAAGGAAACAACATAATAATCCTAGAGGGAAGGAAAAGATTGATCACTCGATGAAGGATAAACTGACTGGTGCAGAAGAACAGAAACCTATGGAATAGAAGAAGAAGATAGGTAGGGTTATCTTTAAGGGTACTTTCTATAACTGTGGAGAGGAAGGACACCATTCTTTTGAGTGTACACAGAATAAAGTTGACTAAAGAAATATTATGATGAATGAGAAAATTCAGAATGAACCTGAATCTGAGAACTTGCTGCTTCAGTGAAAATTGCTCGGTACAAAGGAGGAACCTTGTAAGAGGAGTAAATTTTTTAGGACTTGATGCAAGTCTGAAGGTAAGCTCTGTAATGTTATTGTTGATAGTGGTAGTACTGATAACCTTGTTGCTGAGGACATGGTTCAAAAACTTGGTTTGAATAGAATGAAGCATCCTTGTCCTTATAGGATTGGTTGGTTACAAGATGTTCATGCTCTAGAAGTAAGAGAACAATGCTTTATTGATATAGAGATTGGCCAGTACAAGGATCTTGTGTTATGTGACATTGTGAAGATGAATAGTTGTGATATATTGCTCAGTAGACCTCAGTAATATGATTGCAAATCTATTTATGACTGTCTGGAATGTGTTCACTATTGAGAAGGATGACAGGAAGTTTTCCTTGATGCCTTTGATGAATACAACACTCGGTAGGAGAAGCTTGAGTATTGGTAGCCGAGTTGAGATTGTAGATCCAGAGAAAATGAATGATCAGTTTGGAGAACCGACTTGTATATTGTCAAGAAAAGACTTGAAGAGACAGAGGAAACTAAAGTGGAAGAATCTACAAGCAGAGAAGGTGGAGGACTTGTATGTGAAGAACCAATTTGGGATTTACATGCTAAATCCTGGAAGATGTTCTTCTCATATATGAACATCTTTTGGAACTTGGGGTGTTTTATGTAGGGGCATCCAAGGTTAAGGTAGGGACATTCTTTTTCCTTGGTGAAACTACATGGGGTGTTTGTATTCTGGTCGGTGTTACTCGGTTGTAGCCTTGACCGACGGCCTCGGTCATTGAAGGAAGCTTGGTCACTGAAGGAACTTAGTAATCTTTGATGCTCAGTGAAGGTATTACTCGGTCATGCCTGTGATGCTTGGTGATGCCTGACATGCTCAGTTATTTCACTGTTGCTCAGTAGTTCTGGCTTACCGACTGGAGTTCTGTGTGATTTGTTGAGCCGACTTGGTGCATTTTTGTTGGTAGCTATTGTTATAGGCCGACATGCTGAATTAAATGTTTGTATACAATTGTAAGCTGACTTGTATAGCATTTAATTATTTGTTTTGGGGAGTTAATGGTTTCATCCAACTAACTTGTGGCTGATGACTAGTATTTATAAGATGTTTGGGTAGATGTTTGAGACAGAGAAAAAGAGGATTAGGAGATCGATAGAGGTTTATAACTTGGAAGGCTTAGTGAATCAAATCAGAGGTTCTGAAAGCTAAAGTTGGTGAAGTTGTGGAAAGATCTTGCATGATCTTATAGACTAGATTGATATCTGATAGTTTTTTTTAGTAGAGCTAGTGGTTTGCACACTTGGAGACAAGGAGATTGCTTGGAGGCTTGCGAACTCGAGTTCAGATCTACCTTAGGGTTTCCATCAGCTTCTGATTTCTTCATAGCTAAACTAGCTGAGGTTGTATTGGATCTATTTGTGGATCTTGCAAAATTATTTCTATTTATAATTGAACCTAACCCGGAAGGCCTTATAGCTGGGCATGTTAATGCAAATTACTTGAAACAATTTTTGTGTTGTCCGTTGTGTTGAGTATTTCACGATGTAATTTTGTTGGCTGCAAGGTTTGGACTATCCTTCATTGGATCCACCATCCTTGACTGCATCACATCTCATAGTGGAAAGATCTTTTGTGGCTTCATGTATGCTCTGTTAAAGCCATTGCTCCTATTATGGCATTTGCAATCACTTTAAATTGGGGGCATACACTGTGCTCCTTATTTCACATTTTCACACACACAAACACACACAATGATTCAATTCAGTTTACTTTTCATATGGCTAAGGATAAAATGCCTTCCATAAATTCATCTTTACATTATCATGCCCCTGTGTATTATTCAATAGATTCTTAGATTTATAATCCTTTTCTAGATCCCTTTGGAGAAAATACTTTCCTTAGGACTGATCTCCTTTTTTTGATATCTTAATGGAGATAATTATTTCATTAAGGATTGATCCACTTTTTTTTTATGGGTTGACCAGAATAACACAAATTTATATACTATTGATGTCATCTTTTGCAACAACTCTTTCTCTTTGTATGATCCATCACCTTACTAGGCTAGTGGTCATTCCTCTCTCTCTGCTTTTCTTTCTCTCACTATTTGAAGTGACGCCTCTTTTATCTTGGTTTTGGATTTTATTAGGAAATAATTCACTTCGAGGCTTAATGTTTCTATGCATTGATACACTTTACCATAAGCATGAATTTGTCTCATACTCCTGCTAAAGTGGGGGATAAATTTATTGTCCTAAAAATTTATCACCCATAATTGGATGTTTTATTAGGCCCCATTTTGGTGGTTTTGATGTTTAATATTTGTTATGCTTGATCCTAGCAACTTGATTCTTGTTTTCACACATGTACCTCATCATCTTGACACTTGGTCCAAATTTCAATAGTTTTTCATAGCTACATAACATTTGAGATGTTATGTTCCTAGGAACATAATGTTAAAAATGTTATGGTCCTTCTTAAAGTAGCCCAAATTTGAACTTGGGCCTTTTGTTGATGTTTTGATGAGAAATTAGGTCTCGTGGTCATCCTAGCTTAATTTTGAATCCAAATTTTTTGAGAATTATATAAACACTCTACCTCTCTTCATTTTGCATAGGATATCCACACTCAAGCATTCAAGTGATTAAGAAAATTCAAGATTTGAAAGAAAGCATAAAAAATCTAGTCTCTCCCCAAGCATCCAAGGCATTTTGAAGGAAATATTCTTCATTGTAGTAAGTTTCTCTCTCATGAAGGCCAAGTAGAGGATTTCATAATCAATCTATAGGATCCTTTACCTATCTACATGCATTATTCTTTCATAGCAAGTGATTATCAAGCATAGAAACATTCAAGATCCAGGAGTGGCATCCATATACCCATGCATTTTTGAAGGCATCATTGATTTATTTATACATTTCAAGGTCAACACCTACAATTTAAGAAACATTAAAGTATCTTCATGAATATGAGTTATTACTACATCTATTTATGAAGGCATATTCATTTACAAGGGTAGATCAAATGTTTACCTTTACAATTACATACATTCCTTTATGCAATTTTATTTCATTTTAAAGGTTGATTCCTAAACAGAGGTTTGAAAGAGATAAACCCTTTTATCCAACCTTTTCCCTATTTTCATTTTGAAGGAACATGTGACATAGTTGTCAAAACTATTACATAAAGATCGAGATCTGATAGAGAAACCCTAAGAGTTACAACCAAAAACACTAGGAACACATTAGATAAAATGTTTTGTTCCCAAGAACTGTAACGCCCCGCCAGGGAACCCAAGAGAGATTAACCTAGAACATGATACTAAGTTTCATGAACATTATTTTTTCTCTAAAGTTTACATAACTAGATAAACATTAATGTGGAAGCAATAACCATTTACTTACATTAATACAACAACCAACATAGATTACAAAACTCAAGGGTCCCATGACATAGAATTATGTAAGAATAAAACTCATAAAAAAACTACAAAAAAAGATTCCATATCATAGATATAACAAATACAACTTACATAATATGGTTACTTCTTCTGACTGCTACGATGGGATCTTCTGTTGCGCATTTGGGCTCCCTTCCTGTGGATGCGTCTAGAGGTCCCTATGTATGCTCTACTGTGCTTTATCCTATAGTCGTGTCTCCTACCTCAGCTGTCTTAAGTGCCCCTATTGGGTCTGAGGCCGTGTCTCAAGCTGTGTGATGAAGGGTGCTCCCCTTAATACCACAAACACATAACAGAAATAGAGAAACAACAACAATAATATGCAAGAACAGAAAATTGGCTTCTTATTATCTCCACAAATGTGGAATTACAAACTTTCAGAATTACAATATGCAAAGCCACATGGGCATTCCCTTACAATATTCTATAGGACAAAGCCTCGAATCAATACCCAGATCTACTACCCAGAACTACCCTAGACAACACTACGAGCCTTCTTTATATAGGCAATTTCCACCGCCCGAGAAGGTTCTAGAAATTTAGCCCTTAGGGCCAACCAAACTTAGAATTATTTTATTTTACAATTTATTACATCAAAGTCAGCTCAAAATGAGTTTTGAAACCCAAACAGAAATTTTGAAGAAAAATTATTTTCTGCCATTTCAGGTGACCCAACTTCCGAAGACCATAAGTCATCACCCGTTGACCCGATTGGCTATTATAACCCCATTCTAGAAATGCCACGAAGTGCTCTACAGGATTGACTGGTGTAAAGCACCTGTCACCCAAATTTTCAACCTCATCCGGGGCCTCTAAAGCCTTCAAAATTGAGTTCAAAGTTTCTGTACCCTGCTGCCAATACCGAAAATCTTCAATATCTTCAAAACTAGACCTGATCTAGCCATGAAACTTTGCTGGCAGGCTGATATGACTGAGATGAACCTCCATATGTAAAATTAAAACATTCTAAGATCGTAAGACCAACTTACTAAAAATAGCAAGTTTCCATAAATAAAAACTCTGCACAAGATAGCCCTTATTGAATACAAAAACAAAAATATTTTTGGGTGATGCAAGATTGTTCTTACACCCAGGATGCTCCTGCATCAGACACCCAGGGTAATGTGAGAAGTGACCCTGTCACGACTCAAATGTGCAGAGGAAAACCAAGACAGTTAACCTCCTCCTTTGTTAGCCATGATGAATCTTCAACGGGTCATCTTTTCCATTTGACCAAATACTCTTCATATGTCCTGTTCCTTGTGCTTCTACCAACACAACTGTCCAGTATGTCTTCAATCTCCTTGAAATCTGAACTGGTTGCTAGAATACTCCACTATGTTGCTGCAACCTCATCTTCAACACCTCCTTCGTGATACTCTGTCAAATCTGAAATGTTAAACACTGGTGAAATATTCAACTCACTAGGCAATTCTACCTCATATGCATTTCCTGAATCATGCTTCTTCAATATCTTACATGGTCCAAACTTCTTCATTTTCAGCTTGTTATATGTACCAACCAAAAATCGCTCCTTCCACAAATGAACCATGACTTCATCCCCAACCTAAAATTTCTTATGCCTCCTTTTCTCATCTGCCTTAGCCTTATACTATGCATTTATCTTGGTAATATGCTTCCTCACCTCCTCATGGATGTTCTTCAAGTGTTCTGCAAAATCCTCAGCTTCAACACTACTTATTTCTCCTTTATCTATCTTTCTCAATTCAGATGCATTTCTTGGACTACTTCCATATACAATCTGGAATGGTGATTTACCAGTGCTCCTATTTGTTGGTGTAATTAAGTATTTACTAATTACACTTTACTTAAGTTTACTTAGGATAATGCATTGCATAGTAGTTTATCTTTGAGACACTTAGGAGTTTGCATTTCATTTTAGCACATGGTTAGGAGAATCTCCACTTTAGGTGTGATAGTTTTCATCACATACCTCGTTGTGTGTGAGATCCACCTTTAGTGCTCTTATCACATTATCATCCTAATCCAATGCACATACTTTATTGCATATTGGAGGATGATCCACCTTTGGTGGACATGTGATTCCACCTTGTGTGGGTGATATCTTATCATCTCCTTATCATGTAGTCTTATTGCATTGCCTATATATTTAGGCACTCCTACATTGTAAAATTAATCATCTATCTATTTCATTATTTGATCATTTGATCATATCATATTTTGTCTCTCTTGTGCTATCTCTTGAGCTTCTAGATTTTGGTTTCTATTCTTTGCCTTAGGCAAATTCTTACATGGTATCAGAGCCAAAGGAGTTTTCATTGCATAGCCATTGGAGAGCGATTCATTGCTTCAACTTTTGGAGGGCCACGAACCAAATCCGGGATCAGCATTTTGTGGGAGTATTTTGAGCAAGATCGGACCTCACCATTGCATCCGGGTGGCTGTTTCCATAAATTTTGACTATAAATTTGTCTATATTAGACAAAAGTCAAATTTGAGGCAAAATTTTTTTGCAAATCGGACCTTTTAGGCCCGCTCTGCAAAATTGGGTAATTACTTTGGCATTTTTTATTTCAGATCTGAAATTATTTCTGTCATTTAATGTCAGATCTACATTAATTGTAATTTTTTTAGATCTGCAATATTTGTCATTTATTTCTCAGATCAGATCTGTAATATTTGTCATTTATTTCTCAGATCAAATCTGCGTTTATTAATTTTTCTGAATCTGATTATTTTTGGATATATATTGAGATCTGAGAATATTTTCAATTTTCGGCAATATTTTCTTTGCAAAAAAAAAAATTGGCCTTGCAGGCCTGTGCATTGTATTTTTCATACAGGTCAACCATACACGACCACAGGGCACACCACCGCACTGGATACATTACACTGGCCGAAGAAGAAATCCAAAGCCAAGCCCAAAATGCCATTTGATTTAACACTTGGGCATTTGGCTACTTAAAGGACTTATAAGTCCCTTGCGCGGGCAATGTGGGGTATATAATCCCACATCCCCGCACCCCTACACCTCCTTCGAGGCTCTACCACTGCGCCACCCACCGTGACTACCAGCGGCCAGCCCTCAGCTCTGCGGGTTTCATCCAACGGGTACCACAGTCCGCCCGCCACCCACACCCACCGCCACGGGCTCACCTCTTCTCTCCACAACGGCCGCTCACCTCAGCGCCACCGTGCCTCAGTCCAGTGTGGGCCATCACGTCTCCTGCCACTCGCTCCACTCTGCGGGAAACACTCACGGGGGTGGTGCTACGCCGTTCAACGCGGCCCTCCCGCTGCCACTCTGCAAACCCCAAAGCGCCTCCCGCTCTCAACGCGGGAAGAAGACCTCTACCCACCACACCCCGACGCCGCTCTGCAACACTCCGCTCCGCCGGAAGACACGTGGCCTCTGCTCAGCCGGACAACACGCGGACATCCGTCGGCGCTTCCACGCATCCATCAATCACAAAATGACACGTGGCAATCAGTGCAAAACGGGTATTTTATAAAAAAAATTTCAAACTTTCATCATTTTTACTAAGTTAAAATTGACACCCGTCTGGACGTCATCGGGCCAATTTTTCTTTTGTTGTGACGGCCGTTAGGACGTCAAATTTAAGCCCCTGTTCTCGTCAGCACTTCATGAGGTAAAAGTTGACGTCCTCGTGACCGTCAAAATTGGGTTTTTTAACACTGTCACGACGGTCATTTGAACGTGAAATTTAAGACAGCAATATAGGTGACGTCAGCAGCTTTCAAAAATTTTCAATCCCTCACCATTTGCAGTTTGGATTTGGCAGTCTGACTTTGGAAGGCCATAACTTGGTCATACGGACTTCAAATTGAGTGCAATTTTTTTTTATTTTGGCTAAAATTTTCTGAACTTTTCAGAGGTGCTATTCTTTTCTGGTTTTGGATCATGGATTTTGCAGAAATTGCAGTTTTTGGTGACTGTACCTGTCTGATCCCTGTTTTTGCAACTTCAGAGGCTTCGTACGGGCTCATACGGACATATTTTCATGTGAAATTTTTTTTGAAAGTGCATAATTTTTTGTCTACTTTCCAGATCTGATATCAGTTTGGAGAAATTATAAGTAGACATTGTACTTTCAGAAAGTGGTCTATTTTGGCCTATTGTAACACTTGTAATTGATCAGATCCTTAAGTGATCTGATGTCCTATCTTCTTGAGTCTTCTATAGCTTCATATTTGCAGTTGTAAACCTCAAAATCAGAAGTCCACTTTGATCAATTTTTCCAAGTGGCAATTGTACATGCACTAGTTATAAAGTGCCAAAATCATCATTTTGGGGGGGGTTCTTTGATTGAGTGAATTGGGGGGTGTCTTGTGTGTTGGTGTCTTTCTTTTTGTGCTCTTTCCATTTCTGCATCATGGGTTCAATTGCCAAATTAACTCCACATAACTATGCTACATGGAAAGATAATGTATGGAGCAAGTTAATGCTAAGAGGTTTAAACCCTTATGTGGATGGTACACTTACAAAACCCGCTGATGATGATAATGCTGCAAAACAACTTTGGTCAACTAAAAACTATAAAGCATTAGGTGTCTTAAGAGAGAATATGTCTCAAGCAGTCATGTATCACATCAAAAACATAAATGATGCTAAAGAAGCTTGGGATAAGCTTGAAGAATTGTTTGGGAAAGTGGATGAAGACATGGGATTCAAAATTGAGACTGATCTCCTCAAATTAGATCCTAGGAACTTTGACACAATTCAAGATTATCTCAACAAAGTCAATGACTATAGAGCACAACTTGATGATTGTGGTAATTCCATGAAGGATGCGAAGTTGGTTAATCACTTGTTGAATCATCTTCCACCTGAATATGTAGCTTTTGTTTCAAGTTACAATACTCACAAGTTGACAATGGGAAGTGCCTTCATTAAGCCTTCATTTGAGTCATTTTCAAAAATGTTAGTCTTAGAACAAACAAAATTGATGAGTATGGGGATTCTCAAGTCTTCAACTTCCAAGGCATTGGTGGCTAATCATGAGAGTCAAGGCAATCAAAGTCAAAAGAAGAAGAAGAATTGGAAGTCTAAGTCTCAACAAGAAGGCACAACATCAACTTCCACACAACATGACACTTCTACATCATCTCCAAAGGGTGAATCTTCAAAGAAGGAGAAGCGGTTTTGTGCATATTGCAAAAAGGATGGACATGAAGAACACTTTTGTTATAAGAAGGACATTGATGAATTGAAGAATCTTCTTGCCAAGAATAACATCAAATTGCCTTCTAGGATGTCTACCTCAACCTCTTCTTCACCAAATTCAGAAAAAGATAAAGGAAAGGGTCACGCATTTGTCACTCAAAAAGGACATGCTTTATATGCTTCTTCAAGTCATGATTCAGGTAGATGGCTTCTAGATTTAGGGGCTTCTCATCACATGGCTTCATCACAGTCCATGTTTTCATCATTTGAGCCTTGTAAAGGTCCACCTATTTTGATGGGCAATCACACTTACATGAATGTACTTGGGAAAGGAAGTATTGAAGTTAAGGATGGACACTTTAATGATGTGTTGTGTGTTCCACACTTGACCAATAACCTTCTTTCTATCTATCAAATCACAAATGGTGCTACAAAGAAGACTGTGGAATTTACACCTGATTCAGTTTTCATCAAGGACTTGGAGAGTGGAGCAGTTATTGCTACTGGGATAGTGGATCACTCTTCTCGGTTGTACTCCTTTGCAGATTTTGTTCCTCTTGATGACAATGATTCTTCAGACAGTGAGTCTTCAGCATATGATGATTACAGTGATGATTCAGATTTTGAGGAGAGTTTTGGCTACTTGAACTTGGGTATTCTCACTCATGATCAAGTTCTTGAGCCTTCTATTTCATCTCCTCCTATTGATATTACTTCTACTCCTACGTCTGATGATCCTTGCATTCACATGGATTCGGGTGATTCAGTGCAGCAGGATATTCATTGTCTTCCAGACTTGGTTCAATGGGATGACTACTTGACAGACATTGCAGGTTTGTTTGTGGAGTCCTATACTTTAGATTTGGGAGACATCATTGATGATATTCATCTTCTCTTTGTTGAAGATGATCCTTCTTCAGTTGTTGCGAGGGAACATGCTGACCCTCATATTCATTCTCTACTTGATCATTCTTTTGAGGGTGACGTGATTGTGGATACTTTGATACAACAGTTGGAGGAGGTCACTTTCTCTTCAGAGGAGATACTTGGGTCTTTAGTACATGTTCTACATTCATCCTCAGTTGAACCTGATTTTTCTTTTTCAACAGAGTGGCTTAGTACACATGATTTGGAGGAGGCACCTTTCAGCTTTAACATAGGGACACTTGAGCAGGTTTCAGAGATTCCATACATTTTGAGGTTTCTTCCTAGAGATTAGGGAGGCGGCTTCACCTATACACCTTTGGTCTTGTTTCTTCCTAAGGGGAGGAATGTTGTTCTACACTCATGGAGCAGTTTCTACATCGAGCCTGGAGCATCTACCATTGGTGTTCATTCTACATTGAGGGGGGGCTACTTGGTCTCTCTTCCACTACTTCTATCTTATGGGGGGGATATTTTCCTCACATGAGGTCTTCTCTCTCATATTTTATTATTGTATTCATCTCTCTTTTTGGGGGAGGGTTTTTCCCATGAGGTTTTCCCTCTTTCTCCGCTTTATGAGAGATTGCATTGTTCTTGCATTTTTTACATGGGTACCTAACATGGCCTAGTAGCCGGGACCCATCTTGCTTTGTGAGCTTAAGTGCATTCCCCTAAGTTTCACTTAAGGGGGGGTGTTGGTGTAATTAAGTATTTACTAATTACACTTTACTTAAGTTTACTTAGGATAATGCATTGCATAGTAGTTTATCTTTGAGACACTTAGGAGTTTGCATTTCATTTTAGCACATGGTTAGGAGAATCTCCACTTTAGGTGTGATAGTTGTCATCACATACCTCATTGTGTGTGAGATCCACCTTTAGTGCTCTTATCACATTATCATCCTAATCCAATGCACATACTTTATTGCATATTGGAGGATGATCCACCTTTGGTGGACATGTGATTCCACCTTGTGTGGGTGATATCTTATCATCTCCTTATCATGTAGTCTTATTGCATTGCCTATATATTTAGGCACTCCTACATTGTAAAATTAATCATCTATCTATTTCATTATTTGATCATTTGATCATATCATATTTTGTCTCTCTTGTGCTATCTCTTGAGCTTCTAGATCTTGGTTTCTATTCTTTGCCTTAGGCAAATTCTTACACTATTGACAAAATTATTGTGCAAATTCTGCCTGTGGTAAAATCAAATCCCATCCTGTTGGCTTATCTCCAACCAAACATCTCAGCAAATTTCCCAAACTTCTATTCACCACCTCTGTCTGTCCATCAGTCTATGGATGATGTGATGAACTGAACTTCAAATCTGTCTTCAACTTCTTCCACAATGTCCGCCAAAAATATCCAACAAACTTAGTATCTCGATCTGACACTATGGTCTTTGGCAAACCATGTAGTCTCACCACTTCTCTGAAAAACAATTCTGCTACTTGAACAACATCATTAGTCTTCTTGCAGGGAATGAAATGTGCCATCTTTGAAAATCTGTCAACTACTACAAAAATTGAATCATGTCCCCATTGTGTCCTCGGTAAACTAAGAACAAAGTCCATACTGATATCCTCCCAAGGCTTCTCTGGTATAGGTAATGGCTGATACAACCCTGTATTTTGCTTCACTCCTTTTTCCATCTGACATACTCTACAACTCTGTACAAACTTCTTCACATCTTGCTACAATTGTGGCCAATAATAATTTTCACCAACCAAAGCAAGGGTTTTATCACGACCAAAATGTCCAGCCAATCCTCCACTATGCTTCTCCTTGATGAGATTCTCCCTCATAGAACTTCATGGAATGCACAACTGACTCCCTTTGAATAGCATATCATCTTGGATGATAAAATCCAACCATTTCGTCCTGTCTAGAGTAACAGGTTCTGTACAATCTTTCCAAGCTTCACCAAAATCAGGATCCTCTCGATACAAATTCTTGAGTTCCTTGAACCCAACCACCTCAATCTGCATCTCTGTCAGCAATAGTTGCCTTCTGCTAAGAGCATCTACAACCCTGTTAGACTTTCCACTTCTGTGTTTCAAAACAAATGTATAACTCTGCAAAAACTCAACCCATTTCAAATGCCTCTGATTCAACTTTCTTTGACTATTCAAATATTGCAAAGCTTGATGATCAGTATACAAAACAAACTCCTTAGGAAGTAGATAGTGCCTCCACTTTTTCAATGCTTGAACTATAGCATAAAATTTATGATCATAAACATAATATTTTCTCTTGGCATCATTTAACTTCTCACTAAAATAAGCAACAGGTTTACCTTCTTGGCTCATAACAGCTCCTATTGCAGTACCACTAGCATCACAATCTACTTGAAATACCTTATTAAAATCTGGAAGTGCTAAAACAGGTTTTTCTGTAACTTTTTGTTTCAATAATTGAAAACTCTTTTCTGCCCCATTAGTCCACTTAAACTCTTTTCTATCCCCTCTCATTGTTTCAGTCAAGGGTCCACAAATACTACTAAAATTTTTGATAAACTTTTTGTAAAAGCTAGCTAGACCATGAAAAGATCTTACCTCGGTAGCACTCCTTGGAGTAGGCCATTCAAGGATAGCCTGTACCTTCTCTGGGTCCATTTTTAGACCTTCTGCTGAAACTAAAAATCCCAAATACACTAATTCTTTCTTCAAAAAATTGCACTTCTTCAAATTAATCAACAATTTCTCATCTCTCAACTTCTCAAACACCATACGAATATGCATCATATGTTCCTCCAATGTCTTGCTAAAAATCAAAATATCATCTAGGTAGACAATGACAAATTTACCCAGAAATTCTTTCAGAACCTCGTTCATGAGCCGCATGAAAGTGCCCGGTGCATTGGTTAGCCCAAAAGGCATGACCAACCACTCATATAGTCCTTCCTTTGTCCTGAAGGTAGTCTTCCATTCATCTCCTTCTCTGATCTGAATCTGGTGATATCCACTCTTCAGATCTATCTTTGAGAAATACACAGCTCCACTCAAACAATCCATAATATCATCCATTCGTGGCAATGGAAACCTATACTTGATTGTGATCTTGTTTATTGTTCTAGAATCTATACACATCCTCCACTCTCTATTCTTTTTTGGTGCTAATACCACTGGTACAGCACAGGGACTCAGACTCTCTCGAATCAACCCCTTCTGCAATAACTCATGTACTTGTCTGTTCAAATCTTCACTTTCTGCTGGTGTCATTCTGTGTGCTACCTTGTTTGGCAAACTGGCTCCTGGAATCAAATCCATCTGATGACTGATCTTCCTTACCGATGCTAATCCATCAGGTACATTATCAGATACAATATCCTGAAACTCATTCAACAAATCTGCAACCTCTACAAGTACATCCTCTACTTCTTCTTTACCAACTTTTAGAATTAAAGAAAAACACACATGCTCATGCCTCATACCATCTAGGAATTTTCTTCCATCAACAAATGTTATTCTTGCATTACCACATACCTTGTCTTCGGTCTCCTTCAATGGATTTAGCTTATGTCGCACTCCATCCTTTGTTAGGGAATAGGTATTCGCACGACCATCGTGTACAACACATCTGTCAAACTGCCACAGTCTACCCAACAACATATGACATGAATCCATAGAGATGATATCACATAGTACCTCATCTTGGTACCCGCCAATCTTGAACTTTACCAGGCACTATTCACTGACCATGACCTTGTGGTCATCCTGCACCCACGCAATCTGATATGGATGTGGGTGTTTTTGTCTCTTAAGCTTCAACTTTGTCACCATCTCTTTTGACACCAAATTGTCAGTGCTTCCACTATCGATAATCACATCACAACATTTACCCTCACACTTACATCTAGTGTGAAACAGGCTCCTCCTTTGTTCAGGTTCATTCTCACCACTCAACAAGACTCTTCTGTTAATTAGTGTTTCTCCTCTTTCAGCATCTTCAGAATTTGATGATCTAGCATCTTCATCTACATGTGCAACTCTGGCCTGGCCTTCATTTCTCCTGTCTATTCTACCTTGGCGCTGAGGACATTCAAATGCCCTATAACCTTCTTCTCCACAGTGAAAACATCTTCCACGGAAGCCTCCTCTTCCAGATCCTTCTCCTCTTCCTCTTCCTCTCTGATCTCTATTACTCTGATCCTGGAAACAATTGGAATTATTTACTCTTTGATTCTGACTGCTACTGGCCTCATCCTTCTTTTTCAGATCTTCATTTTGGCCACCATATGACCGTCCGCCAGATCTTCCACCATGACCTCTTCCATTTTGTCTGCTCTCAAACTTCTTCTTCAACTTTTCCTCTACTTTTAGGGCAAACTGGTATGCCTCCTCAATACTGTTCATTCGAACCAGATTCAACTCCTCCTGAGTGCTTGGCCTTAACCCATTAAGGTATCGGGCAACTTTCTCCTTATCAGCTTCTGCATGGCCTATTCTGATGAGGAGTTGATAGAACTCCTCTGTATACTCCTAAACAGATCTTCCTGCTTGCTTCAAACTTTGCATTTTCTTTAGTAGGTCAAGCTCATAATCAATAGGAATGAACTGTCACTTCAATTTATCCACCATCCGATCCCATCTTGTGATTTTATCTTTCCCTCTTCTATTTCACTCCAATTGAATTTCTTGCCACCAGTTCTTTGCATGACCTTTCAATCTGGCCTTCACAAATTTGACCCTATCAGGATCCTCAACATCTTCATACTCAAAATATTCCTCACATTCATTGATCCAGTCGATCAATTCTTCTGGGTTAAGATTTCCAAAAAATATAGGAACCTCAATCTTAGGTCTTTTTCCAATCTTGGAAATCACCTGAAAAAGTCTTTCTTCCTCCTGGTTCACAATTTCAGCTTCTCCTTCTTCATATTCTTCTTCGGCTTCATCCTCACTTTCATCTCTGACATTAAGATTCATTCCTCTATGAATCTCTTCTTGCAATGCTCGCACTTGTCTTTGCAGCTCTCTAACCTCAGGTGTCACAGCACCAACTCTTCCGCCACGTTCTTTTCGTGGAGGCATTTTTGCGATGCGCGCTGAAACCCTAACCACGGTCCTGGTGCAAACTGCCTCACAGTCGGTGGTCTGTTTACACACTCAAGAACTCCTGCTCTGATACCACTTGATGAAGGGTGCTCCCCTTAATACCACAAACACATAATAGAAATAGAGAAACAACAACAATAATATGCAAGAATAGAAAATTGGCTTCTTATTATCTCCACAAATGTGGAATTACAAACTTTGAGAATTACAATATGAAAAGCCACATGGGCATTCCCTTACAATATTCTATAGGACAAAGCCTCGAATCAATACCCAAATCTACTACCCAGAACTGCCCTAGACAACACTACAGACCTTCTTTATATAGGCAATTTCCACCGCCCGAGAAGGTTCTAGAAATTTAGCCCTTAGGGCCGACCAAACTTAGAATTATTTTATTTTACAATTTATTACATCAAAGTCAGCTCAAAATGAGTTTTGAAACCCAAACAGAAATTTTGAAGAAAAATTATTTTTCACCATTTCAGGTGACCCAACTTCCGAAGACCATAAGTCATCACCCGTTGACCCGATTGGCTATTATAACCCCATTCTGGAAATGCCACGAAGCACTCTATAGGCTTGATTAGTGCAAAGTGCTTGTCACCCAAAGTTTCAACCTCATTCGGGGCCTCTAAAGCCTTTGAAAACTGAGTTCAAAGTTTCTGTACCCTGCTGCCAATACCGAAAATCTTCAATATCTTCAAAACTAGACCTGATCTAGCCATGAAACTTTGCTGGCAGGCTGATATGACTGAGATGAACCTCCATATGTAAAATTAGAACATTATGAGATCGTAAGACCAACTTACTAAAAATAGCAAGTTTCCATAAATAGCAACTCTGCACAAGATAGCCCTTATTGAAACAAAAATAGAAATATTTTTGGGTGATGCAAGATTGCTCTTACACCCAGGATGCTCCTGCATCACTGTGGGTACTAGTGTGGGTGAGGGAGAGATAGGGATTACTACTTCTCACTCAAATTTTTTAAAAAATACTGTGGGGAATGACGGTCTAGTTCATCTTGCTGCTTCTATGATGGGGTTTGCTCTTTTGGTGTGTTGGTCTACTCTAGTGGGTGATGCCTTGGGCTATCCTAGTTCTCTACTTCCCTCTTCTGCTAATGTCCCTACTGCTAATACTAACCCCAAATCGGTGTTTGTTGCTTCAGATCTTGGTGCGGTGGGTTCCTATGCTAAAGCTGCCTCCAAGGCTCTACATGGGAATGGGGGTTCCTCTCGTGGGGTTCCCTCTTCTGTCTTGATTTCTTCTTCTAGGTCTCTTTTTGTTAAGCTCTCTATTTTCACTTAAGGGGAGCTGGATAGCTGTTATGAGATCCTTACGGGCCAAGCTCTGATATGTCATTTTGAGGGTTCTAGTCAACCTTGTCCCAACTTCATGATTGGATATCCCAAAAAAGGGAACCAATACTTTTAGATAATATTCACATCTTCCCCTTACCTAAAGGTTTACTTGTAGCTAAATTTTATAGATCTAAGGATAGAACTAAAATATTATGTGAAAAATTATTTGGCTAGGAGGAAGAAAAATCCTTGCTTATGTTAAAACCCTGGCACCTAGATTTTAATCCCTCATCTAAAGTTTTTAACAATATTCCTATATGGGTTAGGCTCCCCAATCTCCCTTTCCATCTCTGGCAAGGTGTTGTCCTGGAGGAGGTGGGTGAGGCTTTGGGGGAGTTTCTACTCATTGATGATGATTCTTCCAATATGTTCCACTCTACCTTTGCCTGCATTCTAGTAGATGTTGATATTTCATAGGGTCTTCTAGCTGAAATAAAAATTGAAATGTCTAAAGGATTTTGGCTGCAACAACTGGATTATGAGGGTATCCCCTTTAAGTGTAGAAAATGTTTTAAAATAGGTCATCATGCTTCAAAATGAAGTTCAGTCTCCAAAATGAAGAGAGACTCTCATAATTGGTGGAAGGATGCTTCCACCAAACATTATACAGTCCTTAAAAACTCTTCTGAGTCTTTAATGGAATCTGACAATGTCTTTGATTCTTAGAAGCCTAATTCTGAATAAAACTACTTGACTCATGTTATGTCTCTTATCGATTTCTCTGCTATGTAGGGACCCCCCTCTCCTTTGTTGATGGATCCTAGGCCTTCTACTGGCAGATCTGTGGATGTTGTTCTTGCCAACCCTCCTGGTGCGATGACTGTTGTGGTTGCTGGTGCTTCTATCTCTCTTGCTGGAAGCATTGCAAGCCCTTTTTTTGAGGTTGCTATTCCTGCCAGCTCTACTAGTAAGATGACTACTGATGATTTTGGTGTCCCTGTCCCTCTTGCTGGGAGCTATTCAGATCCAATGCTAGGTGTTGTTTCCTTGAATTTGGTGTGCTGGCAGAAGGAGGTACCGAAAGTCGAAGATGGTTGGATTATTGTTAAAGGGAAACATTCTATGAAATCCTCCTCATCATTTGACATGACCCTTCGATCCCATAAAAAGGGGATTTCTGGATAGCCTTGTTGCTATCCTCTTTGGACTACGGTTTTTAGTGCTTATTTTGTTGCAGTGTTCTGGTTTTGTTGTTTGAGTGTCCTACCTTTTCGTGGCTGGATTGAATCATCTTGGGAGCTTGTAATGACCTATCATAAGAGTATTTTTGTTAAAGGGTTTCAAGGTCCCTTCAAAACCTTCTATTACCATTAATAAAAAAATACAACTTACATAAATAATTACTATCCTCATGGAAAACCATGAAACCTACATAAACTCACATCCACTGCACATGCCGCAGGGTATGTAGTAATCTTTCTAACAATAATAGTACAATATCTAGATTAGATATCACATTCGATACTATAATACAAGATTAAAAAAAATGAAGATAAGAACAATTCCACCAATGAAGAATCATAAAGAATCCAACTGCAAAAGAACCATCAAGCACTGGAACAAGGACGTTGAATCTCAAATGGTAAAGAATCACTACCACCCATCCATGTAGATCCACAAAGGTCCATGATGAGGAGATAACAATAGACCCCACTTGGGTAACCAATACCAAAGAAAGATAAAACCACTAAGCAAGGGGATCCTAAAAGCTCTCTAACTCCAAGTGTACACAAGATAGTGATAGGTAAGACTCAATAATCCAGAAGTGACTGACACATGTAGGATAACTAGACTATGTATAGGAAGGTTTCATCATGTATGTCTAACCCTTAAGTCTCATCTTGGTAGTCTCTCTAGACCCCGACACTCAAGTGACCATACATGGTATCAATGACCTCTCATACAAAAAAAGCCATTAACTATGCCAAACACACACCTCTCAAGGCGAAAAGCATCATCTCATCCTCCATCTTAGTCTATACTAGCACTCAAGCATGGGTGAGGAAGCACATCTTATTAAGTTCATTTTAATACCCCTTAATGAATATTAGGTTATCACTTAATTAAGATCACTTACAACAAGTGATCCTAGCAGCCACTTGTGGGCCCCGATGCTTATTGCAAGCCACCCCCTACTACACATCTAGGTAACCTACCCTAGGTTCATAGATCCCACACAGATCTAACATAGGTATACAATCAAGTAATCCCAATCCAGTATCAAACACAAGAACCGGAGATGACTATAGATATCCATTTACATATTTCAGTAAAACATGAGCCTACATGGTCAATTTAGGGCGATAAAATACAACACACACACACACACACACACACCATATCATAAGAAAAGAAAATCTATAAAACTCATACCCCAACCTCTGTACTCCTAGGTCATCTAATGCCTCATTAACACATTAAGAAAATGAATACACTGAAGAACGAATAGATAAAATTTACTTCATACATAATTGAAAATGAAACATTATGCATTGAAGCTCAACATCAAACATAAACAAATTCCATAGTTGACTAAAATAATGTTAGTATCTAAAATGTTCTCTAAAGTCTCTCTAATAGATTCTATTTAATAAAACAAAATGCCCAGTTACAATAAATACCTAATATTTATCCAATTACTACTCCCAATATCAATACCTAATTAGAAATTAACATATTATATTATATATATCCTATTATGTGTGTGTGTGTGTATTCCGCATTCATAAATAATCATGAGATTAAAATAATCTAATTTGCATTATAACAAATAATAGATTATATATAAATATATTGTTAAAAATATATTCTAACATATATATAATCTAAATCTAACTATTATTAAAAAAAACCTCATTTATTAAAAAGTATTTATTAAAACAAAATGTAATAAACTTTAATTAATTTAATAACAATTAACAAATAACTTAAAAAAATTTAATTAATAAATTTTATTTTATTAAAAAAAAAACAATTTAAATTTTTTTTATTTAAAACAAAATTTAAAATTAAAATTAAAATAAAACTTAATACATTGGGGGGGGGCGCGTTGGCCCCACACCCCACTTTCCCTACCGCGCGGCCCCCAAGGGTTGCCACTGGCAGGGGCCCTGTGTCATGCGACCCCCAATGGGGTACTGTCGGCAGGGGTCTCCTCTGTCATGCGACCCCCAAGGGAGACTGCCGGTAGGGTCTTCTCTGGGGGCCGCACATTTTCTTTTAAGGGCTAAACACATTTTCTTTTGTCAATGCATTTCTTTTCCAGTAAATGCATTTTGACTTTCTCCTTCTTTGTCTTTTCTGGGTTTTGTTATTTTTTTTTTATCGTGTAATATTTTTTTGTTTTGACTATACTTTTTTTTTCTAGAATGTAAATTTAAGCCCAAAATTCATTTTTTTTGCTCAAAATTAATTTCTTTTCCTCTAGAACATTTATTTTTCCAAACCCAATAGTTTTGATTACGTAAAATCAAGTTTTGAAAGGACCCAAAACCTTTTACAATGAAATTACAAATAAAGCATTAAAAGCCTAGTAGAAATAGTGCAACAACACAACAAAGAGACACCAAAAACTAACAAGTCCTCCAAAAAATAGAGAGAAGAGGACAAAAAAATTCCAGCTAGATAGTCTTCATAAGTTCAGCCACTTGATCAACCAACATCTGCATATTTGCTGAGGACACCTTAAGTTCCTCAAGATCTTTGTTCTTGTGAATCTCTAGATTTTTGAAGCTCGATCTGGTCCTTTTACTAGGTCCTTGAACCTCCTTGACCTCCATGGGTACATGCTCCCCTTTACCCTGCTCCATCTTGTCCACAAGGATTCTGACATGCTCAGCCGAGGCCTTAAGGATGGAGAAACTCTGTTTAGAAATATTTCCAATAGTCTTCTCCAGACACACAATACTGCTCTCCATTTTATCAATTCTCTTAAGCAGGTTTCCACCTTTCAACATTTCCACCTCTTTCATTTTTTTCTCCATTATAGTGACTTTCTTCGTCAAAATCGTTATCCCCTCGGCACTGCCAATAACCTCCTTCAGCTCATCAATACTCTATCCCATAGTCTTCTCTCCCAAATTCATTTTTCCAAGAGCCCCAACTTCCCTCTGAAATTGCTGAATTTGGATTTTCATAGCATTGATGTCATTTTTCATAGTATTGATGTCATTTTTCATAGTGCTAAGGTTATTAAAGAAAGCAGTACAACCCAGATTATCAAAGTCCTTATTTACACAGACAGTAAGCTCCTTAGAGCTCCCTGCCCTACCCTTGTCTTCATCTACTCAGTCCTTCTCAATAATATTGGCCACATCTTGGGCAATGTCCTACATGATATTCTTGTCCACCAGTACATTTTGGTCTAAGTCATCATAATCCCCTATATTAGGTTCATTCTCTGACCGCATATCCTATTTTTCCAGAGCCTTCTCCTATGAGGAAGAATCATCATCAGAAGAGATGACAATCTTCTTATCCACCTTATTCTTGTTCTTGGCTCTGGTGCAGCTCCCAATACTCTCCATATCCTTTTTACCCTTCCCTTTCACACTGTCATCCCTACTTTCCTCTTCCTCAGTCTCCATTTCTGTAACTGAATCCTCAATCTTGGCCTTCCTTTTTTTCATTTTGGATGAGGAGCCACAACGCTTGGAGGGTTTATTGGGTTGAATGGATTCAACCTCTTCATTTTTAGTATCCTCCACAAAGGGCTCCTCTGAGTCCTTAGCATTAGTGTCATAATCTTCAAGGGCCTTCCGATTGAACCAAGACTTCTTTTTGGATTTTAACACATCATAGATTAAAACTATCAAGCCTTCATGACAAGCATGGTCACCCTTAGGGTCCTTCTACAAACTATGTATAGTAGCATCCAAAGAACTCAAAAGATAAAAGGGGAAATTAACTTTAATCCCATGTTTGAAATGATTCAACAGAATAAGATGATGATTATAGATTTTAGTATACCTCCCATCCAGCATAATGTAGCTAATAAGAACAAAAAGAACCAACCTCCACGGCCTAGAAATGCACTTGGGACTGAAATAAGAGTTGTCAATCTTTGCCATTTTCTTCCTTTCCCACTCCAATGCCATAAAAACCTCGAAGGCTTTGTTTGAAACCTTCCTGTCTCTGTAAAAATCAATCCCTTCAATTTGGAGACCCGTTGCCTCAGCAATGATCTCCTCTATTATCTCCATACACTGCGTTCCCACCATAATTTTTCCCTTGTTCCAGGTCTTGAGGAATTGTCAGGTAACAACAGGCTTACTTCCATGTAGTCTCTCTAGATAATCCGCCACTCCCCCATTCTTTAGAATGTTCCAAACCTCTGAATTTTGGTTCTACTCCTTGCAGTTTCTTGGCTCACACTTCTTCTTGTGACCTCCCATGGCTCTGCTACTGCAAAATATCCTAATCTTGAAGTTTCTCACAAAGCCCTATTTCTTAAGCTTGAAGTTACAATTGTGCTCTCTAATGCCTAAAAAATCCCATAAAACATGTGAAATAAGGGCAATAATTACATTGTAATCACCACTAGGCCATTCATCTCCTTCACACGGATCCCTGCACTTATTACACATTAATGTAATCTTCATTGAGTATTTTTTGCCTATTTTAAAATTGATCCCTATCAATTAATGATGACCCTTCAGAGGGAAGGACAATCCAGTCATCCCATTCAATATCCAACTGACTTTGACACTCCACATTTGTAGTCCAGTCAGTCGCTGAGTTGGCCTCCCTATAATTATGGGTAGTGACACACATGTCAAAAGACATAATTAGATTTTTTGCTTTATTGATGATATTAGAAATTGTCCATGAAGGGATCATAATATTATTAAGGCAATTAATAATATTAAGGGAGTCCCTTCAACCCACACTTTCCTATAGTTTTTCCTCTTGGCCAACATGAGACCATAAAGAGCAGCACTGGCCTCAGCTACATGGTTAGAATTCAAACCATTAGGAATTGCCTTAGCACCTTTACAAATCTTGTTTTCATCTCTGATAACAATACCACAACCAGCGATCCTCAGGTTGCCCTTGGAGGCACCATTGAAATTGATTTTCATCCAGCCATTTGGGGGACAATCCCATTGGGTCTCATTCCTCAAATTCCTATTGATTATTTGATCCTTCATACCCTCTAACTTCCAATTTTTGAAGACTTTCACCACCCAAGCATCTTTTGGTTCCTAATAATTATTAGTTAGTCATATGTTTTCCATCAAGGCTCTCTTAATTTTTTTGAAAATCAGGACACAACTAGACTCCTTGTTTCTAAAAATCATATCATTCCTTTCTTTCTAAACCCCCCAACAGATATAGGATAATAGAAAGTTCCAAATAGATATCATAAAGCTATTATTAATAGGAGATCTCCAAGAAGTGAAAAGCTCCTGAATGCCCTCTGGAAAGACCCACTCCATATTCATCAAGTTCAAAAACTTCTCCCTGATTCTTCAAACATAGGCACAATGAATAGTCATATGATTGATGGTCTCCTCATCATTCTTGCAGAGACAACACCTATTAGTTAAGCATAAGTCCCATTTCCACAAATTATCAATAGTCAAAATCTTATCTTGCAATAAGATCTATAAAAAAACATTAATTTTAGGAGTTAAGCCTTTAAACCAAGCTTTCGCCCAACAAGGTTCAAGGCAGTTTTCATAATTTTGATTATACAAAGAGGAGACCAAGAAAGAACCATTAGAATTATAGCTCCAGATTAAAGTATCCTCTTCATCAATGAGGAAGACAACATTCAAAACAAATTTCAAACTCCTAAGAGAGGGATCCACCCTAGACAAATCAGTCCAGTTGTCCCCTTCCCAATAATCAACCACATGAGTTCCAAAGACCAGTTTACATTGCAACATCTTATCCTTCCAATTAGAGTCAGAATTAAGAGGATGATCCAAAATCCATTCTTCATCCCAAAAAAGGATAGTCTTTCCATTTCCAACCTTCCATTTCACACCCTTCTTAATCAACTCCTTTTTCAAAGCATTGTTCCAAATGACAGATCTACCTAGCGCAATTTACCAATTCAGAAAATTTTTGAAATTACTACTGTCCTTGTTATATTTGTTATGCTAGGTAGTACTCCATTCTCCTGGGGTCTTGAAAAATCTCCAAAGAAGCTTAGCCAGAAGAAAATCATTCATACTTCTTAATCATCGTAGACCTAAACCCCCCTTCTTAATAGGTTTGCAAACCTTTTCCCAAGCAATGAGAGCCATTCTCTTCTTATGTTCCATTCCAGACCAAAGGAAATTCTTTTGAATTTTCTCAGTAGCTTCCACAAACATCCTGGGGATTTTAAGAATACTTAAATAATATAGAGGGATGCTTTGGAGAGTAGCCTTAAGCACATAGATTTTACCAGCCTGACTGAGAAGAGCACCCTTCCAACCAGCCAAACTCCTGTGGAATATATCAATCATCAAGCTCCAAAAAGAATCAGGAGGTTCGAGGCATAAAGGCAGCCCTAAGTAGGATGTTGGAAGACAACCCACCTCACAACCCATCACCCTTTTAATATTTTCTTGCCTTTTTTCAGGAACATTAATAAAGAAAATAGAACTCTTGTTCCAATTGATAATCTATCCAGTAGCAACACCATAATTGTCTAAGGCCTTTTTGATGCTTTTACCATTTTTGATAGAGGCTTCCCCCATAATTATAGAATCATCCACAAACTGCTGGTGGGAGAAAATTTGCTCTTTTGAGGAAGTTTGAAGATCAACAAAGTCACCTTTTGAGACCAAACAACCAATATATCTATTGAAACACTCAACCATTATATTGAACAGGATAGGAGATAACAGATCACCTTGTCTAAGACCTCTCAAAGACTTGAAGAAGGGAGTAGGAGAGTCATTCAAAAGAATTGAGAAGGTGGCTAAAGAGACAAGAAAATGAATGATATCTCTACTTCTCTTATTTAAACCAAAAACCTCCAAACCAGCCTTCAAAAAATCCCAATCAACCCTATCATAAGCTTTTGACAGATCCAGCTTGAGAAGAAAACCTTCCTTTTTAGACATCATCAGGGAATGAATATTTTCATGAATAGAAATGATTGAGTCCAGAATTTTCCTTCCTGGGACAAAACCATTTTGTTTTCCAAAAATCAGGGAAGGAAGGAATAAAAGAACTCTAGAGGTAAGGACTTTTGAAATAATCTTGTAAATAGAGTTACATAAGCTGATGGGTTCGAATTGGTCCAAACTATCAGCACCCACTTTTTTTGGGATCAAATATATAAAGGTACCATTAAGCTCTTTAAGAAGCTTTCTTGAGCAAAAAAACTCTTTGACAACATTAACAACATCCTCCTCAACAATGTGCCAATATTTATGAAAAAAGAAGAGAGGATAACCGTTAGGGCCGGGGGCTTTGTCTCCTTCAAAGGAAAAGATAGCCTTATGAATCTCATCCTTTGAAGGAATAACAGTAATAGCTCTATTCTGCTCTTCAATTCATTAAAAATGTGGGGGATACAATCAATCAACTCCCTTTGGTGATCCCTGTCTAGATTATCAGCTTTCTTCAAGAGATAAAAGAAAAAATTGTTGGCTTCTCCTCTGAACTTGTCCTCTTTTTCACTAATGATGCCATTAATCTTCAGTCTAGAAATTTTATTTCACATTCTATTCTTGATAGTAGTCATGAAGAAATACTTCAAATTTATGTCCCCTTCAAAAATATTTTCCTAGACCTTTGTCTCCAAAAGCTTTCTTCTTTAGAGATGATATCATGATATTCCACAAGTTTAGTTTCTTCCTCATCTTTAGAAAAGATGATATACCCATCCTTTTGAATGTTGTCCTGTATTTCCTTCAACTCCTCAACAATTTTACTTTTATTAGTAAAGATATTCCCGAAGGTCTCTTTGTTCCATTTTTTAATATTGTCCTTAACAATTTTCAGTTTCTTGGAAATTCTGAACATAGTTGTTCCATCAATCCTAATATTCCACCACTCCTCAATGAGTTTTTCAAGATTAGGTTGGATAGTCCACATTTTCTCAAAATGAAAAAGGAAGTTCCTTTTCAAACCAACAGGCTTAGAAATAAGGGTGATCGGATAGTGATCCGAGCCAGCTCTAACATAAGCCAATAAAGTGCAAGAGTAACTTTGCAACCACTCATTACTTGCCAGAGCCCTGTCTAGCCTGACTTGGATGAGATCTTTTCCAGATCTCCTATTGGTCCAGGTGTAATTAATCCCCTTCAAATTGATTTTGTGTAAAGCTTAATCATCAATGAAATCCATAAGATCAGTTCTGTTGTCCAGATTTGGTGGGCTCCCTCCTAGTTTCTTATTTTCCTTTAAAGGAGTGTTAAAATCTCCCATTATAATCCACCCTTCAGCAACAAATTCATTCCTTTTTCTATAATATCAGTCCAAAAATATTTTCTCCCCCATTTAGTATTGGGGGCATAGATGTTAGTCAATATCCAAGAGGTACCATCCTTGATATGCCAAAATCTAACATTAGCCATATTATTACCTTGAGAAATAACCTCCCCCCTAATGATGTTATAGTTCCATATAATCACAATGCCTCTAGATGCCCCATCAAAATCACCACCTAAGGACTTACCATTGCTAAAAAAATAGGGCTTCTCAATTTTATCCTTAGACATCTTGGTCTCTTGAAGTAAAACAATGTCTGGTTTATTATCTCTGATCATGTTTCTAACCATATCCTGCTTATGAGGGTTGTTTAACCCTCTTACATTCCAAGAAATTATCTTCATTGCTTGTGGAAAGGTCTTGACTCTAGGATGGTTCTTTGACTTCCATCCGCTATGTTCCTACTGGCCTCTAACGCTCTTCTTCTCTATTTTGAGGGCCCTCCTTGGGAGACATGAATGGCTCCCATATCTCCATTTTTGCTACCTCTAGTGCTTCTAGCTGATATCGTAGCATCCTTAATCACCTTCAGATATCCTTATTTTTTCTTATTTTTTGTTGTCTTTTTGTTCTCCACATCTATCCATCCATCTTCAGTCAGGTCATCACATCCCAATAAAGCAGCATCAATGTCTGCCTCATCACCCCATTTTTTTGTCTTAGCTACAAGGGATAAGTGCTTATCTAATCCAATAAGAGTAGAAATAGGTTTCTAAGAAGAATCATCATAATAACCAAGAATGGCATAGTTTTGGGCATCTTGGAAGATTTCATCATTCCTTTGCAATGATAATTTTCTAGTATGACCTCTTGACATTTCTCTCTCAATCATATTTGCATCAAAAACCTCCTTATCCTCTGTATTACACATTGACTTGCTCTGCACTTCTTCAACAAAGGAATCCTCAATTCTCCTTTGAGGGACTTCAATGATTATTTCTGTGCTAATCTCCTTACTCTTCCCTATTTTAGAGGGAGAAGTTCCACTTCCTTCTCTAAGAATGCCCTTCTCCTCCATCTTTCCTTCTAGCTTACCATTGGCACTCTTCCCAATGGAGTTCATTTCAGATCTTGATTTTCTCACCCACACCTTTTTTTTTTTCTTTGGTTGGGGTATTGTTTTTGGGCATTGCTTAGCCCAATGTCTAGTTTTTTTTGCAGTGGATACATGCAAATGGTGTAGACTCATACTCAATCTTCTGGACCTAGGAACCCAATTGGGATTAGAGTGTAATAGATTTTGGCATGTCCACTCCTTGATGAATCCCCACACATATCTTGGAATACCTTAGGTGTCTCCTAGAGATCGTCACAAGATCCCTAGATAAAATCTCATCAAATACATTAGCTATCCCCTTAAAAAAATCTTCCACCCAAAACTCAAGTGGTAGACCTGATAGATTCACCCACACTGGAGCCTGGACATTTGAATCGTCCAGCATATTCAAGTTTGAACACCATTATTGGAGAATCATGGAGTGTTTTCCCATCACCCACAGACCATTACACAAGGTATTCCTTAGATCTTCATCACAAGAAAAGGAAAAGGATAAACAACCTTTAGGCAGAGCCACCACCTCAACTTAACCTTTCAAGACCCATTTCCTTTTGAAAAAAGCCCTAACCACCTCGATGTTAGGATGGGCTCCAAGAAACCACCCCAAAAGAGATTTAACCATTCTTGAAATATTAAAATTAATTATCTAATTTGGAATGGTAATAGAAAAGGAACCTTTCTCGAAGTTAGAAATATTCTTCACAGGTGGGAGCGAAGACTTACCCACTGGCTTAACACCAAAAATCCCTAACCAATTTTTGATAGACATGATAGGATTTATCCTATTTTGTGCAGAAACTTCAGGCCTGGGACCCCCACCTAGGTCCCCAGGCCCCATCTTGACATCAAGAATCTTTCCTTACTCACCATTCGCATTAGTCTCCTGTTGACTTCTAGACCCTGATGAACCAACACCATTTCCCCCATTCCCTCCCTTGCTTGAAATTGAAATTTGAATTTCTCCTTTCTCGCTCGATGCTCCATCCACAACTGTAACACGTTCCAAACCCAATAGTTAAACTATAGCCAAGGTTTGATTTTTGGTTTTCTAAGAGATCTATGATGAATTTTTCAATAAAATTTTGGCAGCATAACCCTACTATGCCAAGTTTTAATAAATCTTAAAAATATCAGATCTATGGTTTTCTAAATACCCAAAATCATAGAAACTCAATTACATGTAATGAGATAAAAATAAATTACTTAAACACATAAAAACATTTATTTTCAAAACATAAACTACAAAATAAATTTTTCAAACCCTACCTTGGATCCAATGCAAAACTGAAAATGAAGCCCTTGAAGAACTGTAGAAACTAGAATCCTCCAATTATGGATCCAACCTGTAGATCTGAATCCACATAGAATGCAAGCATAAGAATCCAGATGCACACATAGAGCTTTCAACACAACATGCAACCATAAACACCCAAATTCTCAAAAAGCCAAAAAACACCAAGCTCTCTCCAAAATTCCTCCAAAACCTTTTTTTTTTTCAAAAATGTTGAACCATTCCCTAAAGAGATTCAATTTCCCTCTTTCATGCAAACCCTAATGACAACACACCAGTCAATCCCGAAATCAACTCAAATCAAAATTGAAAGTAAATCCCAATTAAATAAATAAAAAATATCTTTTAATTGCACAACTCAACTTTGACTCTCTGAAACAAGTTGTTATATTTTTGAAATCAAATTACTTTTTAACAATACTAATGCACATGTAATTAATTAAAAATTTTATTAAATAGATTAAATATTTAAAGCATAATAAAACCATGCAATTAAATATTTAATTATTTAATAAAGCATAAAATCACATTTAACTCTAATTTTAATTATATAATTAATTAAATCCAAATATTTAAATATTTGAATTTTAATTAATTTTCTCAAATAAACATAGGAACATAAATAATATTCAATTTTAACTATAATCATTAAATCAGTAATCACAGAAAAATCACTCACCTATGAAATCAATCAATTGAGACCAAACAAAGCAAAACCAAACATGCTTAAGAAATGGATCCACGAATCCATGTCAACTAGATAAATTCGGGTAAGGTAGGTCAAACTGATACTCATCCAATCTTAGGACAAATAGGCTTAGGTTAGGGTTTCAGGTTTGACTATTACCTCCCATCTTTACCTTTGAGATGAATATTTATGGGCATGCTCACTCCTACCAATTTAGGGAAGACGATGCCCTATACCTACAAACCTGACATCACAAGAACAAGCATATAAATCCAATATAAATATAGCAGACAATAATAGGGTATCGTCAAACATGTGGATCTCACCATGGCAACTAACTACATCTCCATCCTCTACCACAAAAAACACGCAAAATAGGTACACACAAACATGATAACCATACACATGCAAGTATGGGGTCAGTAACATCATAAACCATAATAAATATAAAACATCACATCATGATAATATCATCATCTAACTATGCAATCACATGAAAAATATATAACAATCATAATCTAGAATCATCATCCATTGAAATAATAACTGCTCACAGGAAATGTGGCCTAAAATAATTCGGCCAATCAACCGAAATAATAGCCTAAAAGAGTATGGCAACTAAAACTGAAAGTAAAATATGAGTGGGTACTACAGGAACAAACTGTTTTAAAAATTTTTTAGCTTCATTTTTAGCTTAGATTCATATCACAAGTCAGTTATGATGTCTAGACCCTATTTCAAGTCATTTGTAGTTTCTAACAATTATTTACCAGTCTGTAATTTCTTGATTAGTCTATATCTTCCTATTTAGCCTTTTACATTACATTATTATATCCAATTTTCCTCTCCCCTCACATTTACATATTTAGTGAAAGATCATTGACCCATTCAATGCTTAGGACCTACTTGATCCTATTAGGAAATCTTCCTTCTGAATGTACAAGTTTGAAAAGGAGTAATCTACCACTTTGCATTGCTTCCCTTTTTACATTGTATAATATATTTTCATTTTATTTTGGCACGCGCCTAGGATTAGGTCCTAGTGTAAGCTCATGGAGTGGCTCCCAATGTGATTTTCCTAATTTGGGATACATCCTCTAGAGAAACAATCATCCACTTCTTTTCTATTATCCAATAAAGAGAAAATTATAATATGATTTATTTCACATTACACTTAATAGACCTTTTTGGTAATTCATAAAGGTGGTTTACATACAATTTTAATATCCCAAAAACATCACTAATCACCAAAATTTGTTGATTTAGGAGGAAAATGTGACTAGCAACATCATCAAAATTTAAGCCCAACAATATGATTAGTCGTCACATACCAATAAAGGGATTGTTTGATCTTGACATGGAAAGGATTCTATGTTAGGATATTTTATATTAAGGGATTGACATTTTTAATGCAATGTAGATTGTTGGGTTGGAAAAGTATAATTGGATAGAATTTTCAATTTGGGTGGATGAAGGGATATAAGATTCATGAAGCTACAAGATTCATATCTTATCTTGATTTAGAGAGGATGGAATTTGATCCACACAAAAAGTATTACATGTTATATTATCCACATATGTTGTTATCAACTTGAACCTTGATCTCAAGAATGGGTGATATGTGAAGTGGGTGATGAACCTAGAGAGGGTGGTTCCACATGAGATGAAGATGATGATGTATCTATAATATTTTCCAATAATAAACTATTATCAATGAACTTTAACCAACCAAACATTAATTAAAGATAAAATAATGAACACCGTATGTTTATGTAGAAAACCCAATGTGAGAAAAACCATAGTGATAATCACACTCACTATATGAATAACTAAATATAAATATTTTAGGCTCAAGGAAAAAGTATCTCACTAATCCTGATTTGACTTGCTAGCTAAGATACACAAATTTAGGGAAAGATACACCAAAATTGTAGGCTATGACACATGATCCCACAAAAATATACAAAAGAACTTGTAGGTTGAATCCCATTTCTCTAGGGAAAGATTAAAATCTACAAAAGCTATTAGACGGAATCACTATCTTCCAATAGGTATAAATAAACATGAATTAAAATTAATAGAGTCTTCTAAACATGAAATTATTCTCCACCATTGTGTCAAGTAACCAACTTCACAGAAAACACTACACATATACTACCTCAAAACTCCATCATGCTAAAATATATGATCATGAATGATCATCACAAAATGATCTTCACCATTCTTTTTTACCACATATACTTCCACATCATTCATAATAACTCAACACTTCAATTCACACATATGCACATCTATATATGTTGACTCACTCATCAAAACCTTCAACTAGGTCAATGACAAGCAAAATTAATATAATTTACAAAAATTCAAGTATTATAAGAAAATACGATAAATGAGGTCCACTCCATGACATAAATAGGACCCAAATACATCACAACACATATTTCTAAATTAGTTCCAATGAACCACACACAAAAACACATCTTCCAAAGTTGGCATTAAACATAATGTGTAGATAGACAATGTAGTACATTAAATCATCAACCCAAAAACATTATCCAATGCAAATAACCCAATATTTATCTTTACGTGTCATTTTAAGATCCATAAAAACTTGTTTACTCATCCTCTAGTGGATATCCAGACCAAACGAGTATGATCCAAAAAAATATACTAAGTCATCCTGGGACCAAACCAAACACAATGCCAAAAAACAAACCATCACAACTTCTCTTGTAGAGAAAACCAATAGTCAAAATATGAATTGGAACACACCATGAACAATTTTAACATGTTTTCCAAGTTGTACAACAAGAAACAACAATGTGGAGCATTCTTTGGAGTAGTCTTGAGAGAGAATCTTTCTGTAACCAAACTTCAACAATAAACTTCAACAACTAAACTGTTGAGAACCTAAAAACATGATATTATAACATCCACATGGAACATAGATAATGTTTCCACAATTTTAAGCCACCATCTTCAAATGTGGAGGAGTGTAGATAATTCTCCAATGTATATTTCAAATACTCTTTCATGCATATTTAATCTTCCAATACTGTCACCTTTTGAAAACACCACAAACTCATGTAATATCATCACCAAAGAACATAAAAACATCTTAACACTTATTTACAAGACTCTATTAGTAACCACACCTTAGGTAGACATCCACACACATCAATATAAAATAATGAAAATACTAAACTCGCATTGATAACAATCCCTCTCTTTGATTTTAATGGCAACACTTGTACCACCAAAAAATAACCATCTCTACAACTATATCTCTCTCTTCCCCTTTGACATGAAGGGAAAAGGGTACAACACTTTCAAAAAAATTCTAAAAAAAATCTCACCCTTTTGAATATAAATCTTACATTTGCAATTGTCTTTCTATCAAAAATGCCTCTCTCATTTGCAAAACTTTACTACAATTAGGAAACCACAACCTTTTTTCTACCCCTGAGAGTAACCACCACAAAAATATAGGAAATGAAAGGTGGAATTTCAATCTCCCCTTTGAAAGATGAACCACTTCTAACCATCTATTTTGAAGTACGGGGCAATAACCCCTAACCTCTACAAGAGATAGTCAAAGTATGCTTTGATAGTGCCTTGGACAAAATAATTATAACTTGATCCTTTGTAGGCACATACTCTAATTTGACTTCCTTCTTTGTAACCTTATCTCTTAATAAGTGTTTCCAAATAGAAATGTGTTTAGTCCTTGAATGTATCACCAAATTATTTGAAATATTAATCAAACTTTTATTATCACACATAATAGGAATATATTCATCATTTATCACCTCGATATCTTTAATAGCCTGCTTCATCCACATCAGTTGAGTGTAGTGAGATGGTACTGAAAAATCATTTTCTTTTTCTATTGATAATAATATTAAATCTTCTTTCTTACTTAGGCACAAGACCAATCTTTCTCCCCCAAAAAGTGAACTACCACTCGTATTTCTTTTGTCACCAACACATCTAGCCTAATTAGTATTTGTGTGAGCCTTAAAGGAGAAATCATAATCTCTTTTATACCACAAACCAAAATTTAGAGTCCCTTTAAAATATTTAAATATCCTTTTCACTGGAAAATATCATGTGATTTATTTGGATTAAATTGATATCTTGGAACCAAACAAACTACATGCATAATATCAGGTATTGAAGTTGTTTGTTATCATTGTGCCAAAAATTTAAGTTTTTAATGTATGATACAACCACTAGACTCATAGAACACGAGAGGTGGTTAATACATGTCACAAACCCAAGTTCTAAGATACATGTCACAATGAGACCAAGAGAACACACCTCACAAAAATACCCCCAATACAAGTGTGGGGTTTGAACCTGTGACATAGGCTCTAATACCAATTATTGGTTGTCGTTGCACCAAAAGATCAACATGTTAATTCCCAATAAAACCAGTATACTTATAGAATATTGGAGGTGGCTAAATCATGCTGAAAACCACAAGGATATCAAGGGCGCATACCTTCCAATAGAAGCAATCAAATATTATAATCCACTAATCATAGATACATAAAGATTCTGATCCACTTTTGGAGATTTATCATCCTTTCTCAAATGACAACCAACAAATGTGGGGTTCCAACTAGTTTAGAGTTTTCCATACCAATTTTTCAACATTTCTTTGGTATAATTGGTTTAAGAAATGAAAAGACCATTATTTATTGAGTAACTTGAAGACCAAGTAAAAATGGTAACTCACCAATCATTGACATTTCAAATTATTTCCACATTTATTCTGAAAACCTCTTGTAAACATCATTATCTCTACAAAAATTGATATTATCAACATACACTACTACTATCAATAGTTTTTCACCTTCAACCTTGAAATAAACATTACTATCTACAATATCTTTCTTGAATTTTTTCTACAACAAATACCTATCCAACCTTAAACCAACCTCAGGTGCTTGCTTGAGTCTATAAATTGTTTTCATAAGTCTCTAAACCATATCCAAATATTCTGACAACTAAAAACTAGTTGTTTGTTCAATGTACACCCCGTCTTCAAGATCTCCATTCAAGAATGTTGACTTGACATCCAACTAGTATACTTTAAAGTTCATGTAAGCATCAAATGCAAGGATTTTCCTTATAGCTTCCATCCTAGCTACTAGAGAAAAATTTTGTTCAAATTATATAACTTCAACTTGTGAATAACATTTACAAACCAGCCTTACCTTTTTTTTTGTAACTTCTTTATCTTCATTTAGCTTGTTCTAGAAAACCTAGTTTTTTCCTATCGTATTCTTGTCCATCAATCTAAGAAATAGTTCCCATGCCTAATTATTTCTATCTAATTCAACTTCTCTTCCATTTATTTCATCCATTGATCATCTATGCTAGCTTCTACAAAGGTGTTTGGCTCCACTTTAGATAAGAGACATAAATTTTCTTATTCACTTTTCTTGGAAAGTCTTCTACTTATATGAACTCTTTTGAATTTTTCTCCAATGATCTAATCCTATAGATGATTCTTCTAAGCATACTTTGTAGGTTTCTTAGGTTCTTATTCTGGTTCCTTATCTTATGCATTGAATTCTTCTTTTTATTTATTTCTCTTCTACAATAAGGGGGGCATCTACTATCTCAATCTCATATTCTAAAGAAAATTGATACCAATCTTCACTTATTCTAACTTTTTTCTTTCCATAATCCTGTTTATCTTCACACTGGTATGCCTTTCTCTTTGTAGAATATCGAAGAAATATTCCTTCATTTGATCTTGCATCAAACTTTCCCAAATCTTTTTCATCTCTCTTGACATAGAACCTACTTCCAAATATTCTAAAATACTTGACAAGCACCTAAGATACCTACAAAGCATGTTCAAAAGAATCATTCAAAGGATCATATCATTGGAGACAAAGACAAAATAGTTTAGACAAGGAGAAGACTTGCTAAGGAAATTGAATAAGAAAGTTTTTTATTTCTTATGTAAGGTGGAGCTAACAAAGATGATGGATGGATGAAAACAATGGAAAAAGATTTGAATCAGATAGAAAGGAATCATCCTTTGTGTTTTCTTCTTTATTCTCATTAGACGTCTTCACTCAATTCTTATGCATCTTCTCCTTTTATTCATTCACATCAATGTCTTTATTGAAATAGAGGTTTTCCCATGCTTTCCTTAGTAGAACCTATCCATGCATCTTGATTTTTTGAAATTATGACATGTAAGACCATGTTGTGGAAAACTTCCATTTCTTCTGACATTATACTTGAACTCAATAGCTTTGTGGCCATATTTTTTGCATGCATAACACTATCTATTGAAATAATGAACGTTTCTACCATTGTTTACATTCACATATACTTCCCTCATTATTCTACCTTTGCACTCATTTTATTTGTGTCTAGACTTATTGAATGAATAACATTGACCATTAAATGGTTGATATCTTATCTGACCTCTACATTCACTAGATCTATGTCCAAACCTATTTCATGAAAAAAATTTACCATTGAAAGATGAAGCATACTTGGTTTGAGGAAGAACATAATTCTTAAATTTATTGTTATATAATAGACCAAAATGTTTTTTTAACTTCATTAGAATTCTTGGATATATCATTGAATTTTTCTTTTCCCTTTTTATCCTTTTTTGAAGTCTTAGAACCATCTCCTTTGTCAAAACCATGACCACCTTTATCCTTAAATGGTTTTTAAAATCTTGGCATCTCATCAAGTAGATCAATATCACCTTTGAGCTTCGAATTCTTGTAAATGTGTTATTTTTCCTTTTTAATTCATTCCTCTAGGTGGAAACCTCTTCTTCAATTTTAGTGCACTCTCTATCTTCGATATGTAGCTTTTTTCAAGACTATTAACAATCTTAAATCCTTCTTAAACTTGCTTCTTTAGATAGATAACAATTATTTTTCTTTATTTAACTTTCCTTGATAATATCCTAAACCAACAAGAGCTATTCTTAATTGTCCTTCAAGTTCTACAATCACATCAACATCCCAACTGTGTGGTTCTATGACTTCTAAATCCCTTTCTGATTCAAGTTCAAACATTGTGTTTGAATTCCAAATCTACCTTAGGTGTTAGATTGCCTCTTTAGGAACTTTTATTTGTAAAGAAAATAACAAGAGAAAGGAAAATAAATTAATCCAAGAGAGATAGTCTATAAACAATAAGATGTTACCATGAGAAAAAAATGAACTAGGAGAAAGCACCCAGAAGCCAAGATAGGTAGACAAGACTATTTTGAAAGGGGAAAAGAAAAGAAAAAACCCTTGTGATATTATGAATATGGCTAAGCCTGAGAGAGAGAGAGAGAGAGAGAGAGAGAGAGAGAGAGAGAGAGAGAGAGAGAGAGAGGCTCATTTACAATAACTTCAAAAGTTAAAATGAGAGAGGAGATAATCTCTTTTATAGATATGAGGAGAGGAGTTGCTAAGTAACTCACTAATCTATGAATGCCATCATCCATAATAGGTATGTGAAAAGTGTCAAGATCCTCTTAAGGAGGATGAGATAAATTCCTTAATAAAGTAAATACAAGAAATGACATGTCCTCCCACTTGGACTAGAGGACAAAATACATGTAGGGATTCCATAGAATCTCCTAATTAAAAAAAAAGAAGGATACCTCAGTTCATCCTCAAATAAAAAACTAAATACAACCAAGGAAAGATTAACTTTAACTATTCTAACACCCCCTTTAATATTTACTTTGGGAGTTTACATCAATGAGAATTAAACTAAAATTTTTACAATGATATTGAAATTTCATTTTAGAAAGAAGCTTAGTCAAAATATCTGCAACTTGATCTTCCCCTTTGCAATAAATGAGAGATAGTTGCTTGTCTTCAACTTGTTCTCTAATGAAGTGATGTTGGAGTGAAATATGCTTTGTCCTTGCATGAAAAATAGGATTCTTTTCCAAGGAAATGGCACTTTCGTTGTCACAATATAAAGGTGTATATTATTGTTGAGGTAGACCCAAATATTCAAGTAATATTCTAATCCATAAGAATTCTTTAGAGGCATTAGTACATCCTTTATAGTCAGATTCGGTGGAACATAGAGAAATGGAATTCTATTTTTTACTTTTCCAAGTAATTGCACCCAAACCAACAAAAAACAATAACCACAATTAGATTTTCCATCATGGGGATCTCCACCTAGATCTGAATCAGTAAATCCTTTAAATGAAAAATCAGCAATGACATCATAAAATAAACCTACATTAATAGTACCTTTAATATAACATAATATTCTTTTAGCAACTTTGAAATGTGTTTGTTGTGGTTTAGACATAAATCTAGAAATTAAACCAACACTAAAGGCTATATTAGGTATAGTAAGAGTTAATTAATTCAAACTTCCTACTATTTGTCTATAAATTATAGCATCCACAAAATGAGTTTGCATATCTAACATCAACTTAGTTCCTAATTCACATGGAATAGAAACATGAGTAGCATCGTTCATCTTACATTTTTCTAGAAGATCTTTAGCATATTTACTTTGAGAAAGAAAAATACCCTTAGGGGTTCGCTAAATTTGCATTCCTAAGAAATAATGTAGATTTCCTAAATTAGTCATTTGAAATTTTTTATTAAGTCTCAAAACTTAATATCATAAATTAAAGAATTTGAATTAGAAGTGAGAATAAAATAATACACATAAAGAATAATAATAACAATATCATCTTTAGTATATCTAATAGAGAGATTAGGATCATTTTTACTTCTAACAAAACCTTGAGAGATAAAGAAAGAATTGATTTTGGAATACCATTCCCTAGGTGATTATTTTAACCCATATATAGACTTATTCAATTTTCAAACTAAATGAGCATTAACTTCATTAATAAAACTAGGGGGTTGAGACATATAGATTTCTTCATGTAAATCACCATTTAAAAATGCACTTTTAACATCCATTTTGTGAATAGGCCAATTCATTTTAGAAGCTAAAGCAAGCATAAGTTTGATTGTAGGCATCTTAGCAACATGAGAAAAGGTTTCATTATAGTCTAATCCTTAAATTTGAGAAAAACCTTGTGATAATAGCCTTGATTTAAACTTACTAATTTCATTATTAGCATTTAATTTTGTTTTGTATAACCATTTGCATGAAACCAAATTCTTACCATGAGGTAAAGGAACTAAATCCTAAGTGTTATTAGAAAGTAAAGTGTCATATTCCTCTTGCATGGCTTTTTTCCAATGAGGTTGTATTTTAGCTTGTTCAAATGTAGTAGGATCATTAGCATTCATAATAGAAGTCATCAAAGCATAATTTTAAAAATTAATTCTCCTAGGTTTAAGTCAACCCATTCTAGCTATATAATCATCACTTTCATAAAGTAAATCTTTAAACTATTTAGGATTTCTTTTAGAAGTGAAAAAATCATTACTTTGAGGAGTAGAGATATTAGTATCATCATGATTATCACTATAGGAAATATAAATAGATTCATTAGGAGTAGGGTTTAGAAATGGAGGTTGGTATCATCATGAACTCCATTTTCTTCAATACACACATCTCTAGAAACTTGAAATTTGTTAGTAGTAGGATTATAAACTCTATATCCTTTAGTGTGTTCATCATACCCAAAAAATATATAAGGAGAATATTTGGCATATAACTTTTTTCTTATTTGTTTAGGCGTGTGAACATAAGAAATGGAACCAAAAATCCTTAAATTTGCCAAATTAGGCTTCTTAGCTGGCCAAGCTTCTTCGGGAGTTTTATCCTTTAAAGATTTGGTAGGATTCCTATTAAGAAGATAAGTAGAACATGACATAGCTTCATCCCAAAAGTTATAATCCATATTATTATCATGCAACATACATCTAGCCATTTCAACAGTGGTTCTATGCTTCCTTTCTACCACACCATTTTGTTGTGGTGTATAAGGAATAGTAAGCTCATGTTTAATTCCAAAGGATTTCAAATAATAATGAAAAATATTCTTAACATATTTCTTCCCATTATTGGTTCTGAGGATTTTAATCTTAAAACTAGATTTCCTTTCAAAAAACATATGAAATTCAATAAATACATCTAGGATTTGATCCTTAGTATGCAAAAAATAGATCCAAGTTCTTCTTGAAAAATCATCCACAAAAGTAAGAGCATACCTAGAACCTTGAATGGAGTTATTCTCCATAGAACCCAAAATATCACTATGAATGAGGTTCAACTTATGATGTTCCCTCCAAGATTGACCATGTGGAAAAGGTTCCCTATGCATCTTACCATTCATGCAACCATGGAATATAATTTTGGAAGAAACAAAATGAGGCAATCCATCAACCATATTTTCTTTTTGCATCAAAGATATATAATCATAATTCAAATGGCCAAGCCTTTCATGCCATATATTAAAGTCAACATTAGCATGGAAAGAATACCTTGAAGTGGAAAACTCATAAAACTTAAATAAATTATCACAATCCAATTTAGAATTAGCAACAAGTTGGTTATATTTAGGATCAATAACATAGCACATATCCTTATGAAATTTAACCTTGTAATCTTGACATAACTTAGCAATTGAAAGAAGATTAGTTTTCAATTCAGGAACATAAATAACATCATGCAATTTACCATTAGGAATAGAAACATCACCAAAACCTTCAACTTTGCAACTATGATGATTAGCTAATTGAATAAGAATATTTGAAGTATCAAGTTGTAATGAATCAAAAACTTATGTATGAGATGTAACATGTTGAGATGCCCCACTATCAATAATCCACTCTAAAGGGTTAGAAACATTATAACTAACTATAAAAGCATGATGAGATGAATTACCATTATTCTTTTTATGATTATTTTGATTATTCTAATTCATAGGCTTTTTCTCATTTTGTTTTTTAAAGAAATTGTTAGTCACATAACCATCTTTCCCACAATAGGTGCAATGGGGTTTTTTATTAGGACCATTCTTTTGATGGTTATTATTATGATTATTGTTATGATGATTATTATGACTATTATTACGATTATTATGTTGATGATTATTATTTCTATGATGAGGCCTATAATGAGAATTGTTATTGTTATGATTATTAGATCTAAAGTTATGATTTTGATTTTTAGAAATAAAAGCATGTTCAATAGATTTAAGAGTACCAAATTGAATCAACTTAGCTTCCCCTTGACTTAATAAATTTTTAAAAATTGATATAGGTTAATTGAGTAGCTAAAGTAGGAACTGCTAATTGAGAATTCACATTAGCTATAAATTGTTAAAAATCATCCATGGTTTTGAAATCTGTATACCTGAGATCCTCCAATTGATTTTGGAGTTGAATCTTTCTAGATTCATTCAGACTGTCATAGGTGTTTTTCAGAATGTTCCACGTTGCATGAGCTATAGTACAGTTAGAAATAATTACATATAATTCTGGATTGATAGAAATGCCAATGAGGCCAAGGGCCTTCTCGTGTTTAATGTTCCAAGCATCAATGTTAGCTTGAGCTACAGTGGTGGTTGGAGGAGAAGTCACACTAGTAGAAATGTCTAACATGTGTTTATATCAAAAAATAAATGAAATGTGCATTTTCCATGCATAGTAATTAGTACTATGTAATTTGATTTCAAGGATTAAAGTAGACATGATACCAAAAATATTAAATGATATAAACGCTCTAAGGAAACAAGAATGAGTTAGAAACAATTATAAATGAATGTTAAAATGTGATTTAACTTAATGTTAATGATGGTTTGAATAGGTTAAGTTAAAAATTAAATTTTTGTTAAACTTATTAATAAACAAGAAAATGATTTGATACATGTTGAATTTAAACATAAAACAAATGGATAAAATGAAAATCACTAATGAATTTAAACAAAGAATTCCTAATAGAGATACAATTAAATGTTTTTAGAAACTAGTGAAATGTTATCAAAATGTATTAAGATGTATTAAAATTAAATAAACATTTACTATTGGAAAAAGAACTATTGACAAATTAAATTAATTTATTTAAATTTAAGTATTTTAAATTAAATTTAAAATGGTGAAAATAAACTAAAGACTAATAATAAAACAATGTTACTAAAATAAATAAATAAATATTTTTTTTAAAACTAATTTAATTAAATGAAATGTGGTCAAACAAATTACTAGACATTCAAATTATTATGTAAACTAAAAACCAAAGTTAGCAAAGAATTTTGATTCTATGCTAAGTGTAAGAATTTGCCTAAGGCAAAGAATAAAAGCCAAGATCTAGAAGCTCAAGAGATAGCACAAGAGAGATAGGAAAAATAATCAAATAATTGATTATAGCTAATTGAATTGATTACAAATTAGGAGTGCCTAAATATATAGGCAATGCAATAAGACTACATGATAAGGAGATGATAAGATATCACCCACACAAGGTGGAATCACATGTCCACTAAAGGTGGATCATCCTCCATTGTACATCAAAGTATGTGCAACATGTGCAACAATGAGAGGATGATAATGTGATAAGAGCACTAAAGGTGGATCTCACACTCAAAGAGGTATGTGATGAAAACTATCACACCTAAAGTGAAAATTCTTTTAACCATGTGCTAAAATGAAATGCAAACTCCTAGGTGTCACAATGACAACTAATATGCAAATGCATTATCCTAAGTAAACTTAAGTAAAGTGCAATTAGTGAATATTTAATTACACCAACACCCCCCCTTAAGTGCAACTTAGGGGAATGAACTTAAGCTCACAATGCAAGATGGATCCTGGCTACTAGGCCATGTTAGGTACCCATGTACAATATGCAAGAACAATGCAATCTCTCATAAAGTGGAGAAAGAGGGAAAACCTCATGGGAAAAACTCTCCCCCAAAAAGAGAGATGAATACAAGATGCATGGAAGGATGGAGTAATCAAGACCCCCCTATTATGACATACATCATGCATATACAATTAAAAATCCCCCCAAAGGAAGGAAACACAAAGACATGATATCCCCCCCATAATGAGTAATCTCCTCCAAGGATGGTAAGTGCTTGAAGACAAAACATAGTCCAATGCCTACAAACAACATTTCTCCTCTTAGGAAGAAGATACACCAAGTATAGATGTAAGAATGCTTCCCATTGTAGATAGGACGTAGGAAGGGGAATCCAAATAAAGTATGATCTCTCTGAAGTATGCCCAAGTGTCACAATGTCCTTGGTTGATGAAGATGCCATGAACCAATCAGGAGAAATCCCAATAGAAGAAGGTGACATACAAGGAACCAATGATAACTTATCCACGTAATAATTTGGATCAAACTCCAAAGACAAAGATGCTTCCTTAAATGAAGTAGGAAGAGAAGTAAGAAAGACCCCCTCAATGTAGATTGTACACCCATGATAGATGCACCTGGATCAATGTAGAAACTGCACCAAGAAAATTGAATCATGTTCCTCCCCTTAGGAAGAAATAAGTCCATAGGTGGATCAATGAATCCTCCCCAATCTAAAGGAAAAATCCTCAAAATGTATGATGTCTTAGGGAACTGAATAGGAATCTCCAACACATGAGTATGATCAACCTGAACCATGTAATGTGAAATCTCAAGTGAAGTTTGAGACTCATGAAAACCAATCTCCAAAGAGTCAAATGTCTTCTCTGAAGTTAAAGAGGCCTCCTCCAAATGTTGTATCAAAGAATCCACAATCATGTCACCCTCGAAAGAATGATCAAGTAGAGAATGAAGATGAGGGTCATCATGATCCCTCACAATAATTGAAGAAGGATCATCCTCAACAAAGAGAAGATGAATATCATCAATGAAGTCTCCCAAATCTGAAATGTATGACTCCACAAATAAACCTGCAATGCCTGTCAAGTAGGCATCCCATGGAACTATAATTGGAAGACAAGGAATATCTTGTTGCGCTGAATCACAAGAGAGAGTGGCTATAGGAAGACATGCATCATCAAGAGATGTGATCTCAGTAGGAGGAGAAGGAGCTAGAACTAGAGGTTCTAGACATTTTGGAAGTGGAGGAATATGTGGATCTCCATAGATTTCCCAAAGAATAGTTCAAAGATCAAAAATATTTTTTGTCTCATCTCCATAGTCATCAAGGGAATCCATAACATCCATATCCATATTCAAATAGATAACCTTAACAACTTCTGAGTAAGAGTCACAATTCTAAGAAGGACTTTTAGGTCTATACTCATACAAATAGGGCAATAGGTTATGCTCACTAAGATGATCAAGAACCAATTCACTCTATTGTTTATAATTTCCTCTTGTCAACTTAATTAAACCATCCATGATATACTTCTCACATGAAAAAATGAGACCAAAAAATCAATGCACCCCCCAAAATGCAATGAGCCAAAGAAACCCCCCAAAATAGATGATTTTGGCACTTTATATATAGTGCGTGTACAATTCCCACTTGCCAAAATGAACCAAAGTGGACTTTTGATTTTGATGATTACAACAGAAAATATGAAGCTATGGTAGACTCATACAATTAAGACACAAGACCACCAAAGGATCCAACAAATTACAAGTGCCAAAAATAGGCCAAAATAGACCAAATTCTAAAAGTACTATGTCCACTCAAAATTTTTCCAAACTAATACCAGATCTAGAAAGTAGACAAAAAATCATGAACTTTAAAAAAAAATAGCACCTGAAAATGTGTCCATATGAGCCCGAACGAAGCCTCTAAAGTTGTAAAAATTAGGATTTGTGATTTTTAGAAAATATCATAAATCACCTGCACCGTTGTGTAGATCATGAAATTCTACCCCAAAACAAAAAAAATTGCTCGAAAAAAGGAGTCTGGATGACTGAGATATTGTAGTTTGAAAATCGCCTCTGAAATTATCTTTTCTGAATCGCCACCGTTGAACCTTGAAAATTCAAATGGCTCTAGATTTGGCTTCAGATGTCTGATTTGGATGAAACAAAATTTGATTTAGGGGTTTTTGGACCTCCTCAATGTGATGCTAACCTCTGATTCACACCAGTAAGCTTTGACTTTGACCTACAATAAAATCCTCTCAAAATAGGCTATACAATGAAACTCCTATGGCTCTGATACCATGTAAGAATCTTGATATCGCTCTGATACCATGTAAGAATTTGCCTAAGGCAAAGAATAAAAGCCAAGATCTAGAAGCTCAAGAGATAGCACAAGAGAGATAGGAAAAATAATCAAATAATTGATTATAGCTAATTGAATTGATTACAAAGTAGGAGTGCCTAAATATATAGGCAATGCAATAAGACTACATGATAAGGAGATGATAAGATATCACCCACACAAGGTGGAATCACATGTCCACTAAAGGTGGATCATCCTCCATTGTACATCAAAGTATGTGCAACATGTGCAACAATGAGAGGATGATAATGTGATAAGAGCACTAAAGGTGGATCTCACACACAAAGAGGTATGTGATGACAACTATCACACCTAGAGTGGAAATTCTCCTAACCATGTGCTAAAATGAAATGCAAACTCCTAGGTGTCACAATGACAACTAATATGCAAATGCATTATCCTAAGTAAATTTAAGTAAAGTGTAATTAGTGAATATTTAATTACACCAACATTAAGGGCATAGAATATCTCATAAATAGACCGAAAGACTAGTCTACACAAAGATAGATAGGTTGCCGACATACAAGTTAATGCGAAATGTTTGATGACAATAAAGAAATAAACTGAAAATATAGTCAAAGACAAAAAATGTTAATGAGAAACAGTTGAAAGAGGTAGATGCTTGTAGACGTTACCTTCCTGGAGTTACACAAGGGAGATAGGAAGGTAAAATGATACATAAGGAAAGAGTGAGAGGTTGGAGATAAGGAGCGAAAGCAGAGACATTTGGATGAAATAATGCAGGTTCAAAATCCAAGGTAAAGGCAACATAATATGGTAGAAAATATGTTATGCAGGCTAGCTGAAAGGTCAGAAATGCGGGAGCTAGGGAGGAAAAAAGAGACCTCCAAGAGCCTCCAACTTGGAGTATGCAAACCGTACTGGCAGACAAAAATGTAAGCAAAATGAAGATAAGAGGAATCAAAGAAATGTTAGCTAGCAGAAGGAATATGACTAGAAACAACAATGAAATACAAAGACAGAGAACCAAATAGAAAAATCAAACACAGATTTAATAGAGCTATTATTTAATAATAGATAATAGAGATTTATGAAATCAATATTATGAAACTTGCATGCACAAATATTATAAAACTAGAAATGTTATAAAACCTACAAGAATGATTAATACATATTAAAAATGATTAGCATACAACCTAAAAGAAACGTGAGAGAAAAGAAGATAAACCTTTTGTTTGCCCAACAAAGTTTATCAAAATGAAATGTAGATTGAAATGGGTTTGGCGGTAAACCAACCAAACCAAAAAAAATTAAATACAACTCTCTGGCAGCAAGCTGACCAAAGAGGGTTAGAGAAAATAATAACTAAATAAAATAATAAACCTTGCAACTCAAAAGTTAGTAAATGAATCTCAATCTTCTCTCTCAAACAAGAGTCTCCAATAAGATGTGCTCCAAATAATGGTAACCTTCAACACTACACTCGAACAAGGATTAGCAACCCAAGCTCTAATACCATGTAAAGAAAATAAAAAGAGCAAGGAAATAAAAGTAATCCAAGAGGGAGAGATAAAGAAGAAGATGCTACCATGAGAAAAACATGAACCTAGGAGCAAGCACCCAAAAGTCAAGACAAGGAGACAAGAAGATTTTGAAATGGGAAAATCAAAGAAAAACCCCTTGTGATATTATGAATAGGGAAGAGAGAGAGAGAGAGAGAGAGAGAGAGAGAGCAGTGAATTTACAATAAATTCAAAAGTTAAAATGAGAGAGGAGAGCATCTCTTTTATAGAGATGAAGAGAGGAGTTACTAAGTAACTCACCAATCTATGAATGCCATCATCCATAATATGTGTGTGCAAAGTGTCAAGATCCTCTTAAGGAGTATGACCTAAATTCCTTAATAAAGGAAATACAAGAAATTTCATGTACTTCACTTGGAATAGAGGACAAAATACATGTAGGGATTCCAGAGTATCTCCTAATTAAATAAAAGAAGAAAAGAGAATACAACCAAGGAAATATTAACTATTCTAACATTATCTAATACCAATTTTGAACTCACCACAAGATTGAGAGGGGTGAATTAGTCTTGATAAAATCCTTAATATTTTTCAATCACAAACTCTTATTAATAAACTTTAACCAACCAAACATTAATTAAAGATAAAACAATGAACACCAAATTTTTACGTGGAAAACCCAATGTGGGAAGACCACAGTTAGAATCAAAATCACTATATAAATAATTAAATACAAATGTATGAGGCTCAAGGTCAAGGTATCTCAATATTCCTAATTTGACTTGCAGGCTAAGATACACAACCTTGGGGAAAGATAGAATGGGCTTGCAAGTTACAACACACGATCCTAGGGAAAGATACAAAAGGACTTGTGGATTGAAGCTCATTGCTTCAGGGAAAGATACAGATCTACACAAGTTTCCCAAAGGACTCTCTTTCTTCCAACATGCACAAATAAATGATGAATTATGAATAGAGTCTCCTAGACATGAAACTATCCTCAGCCATTATGTCAAGCAACCAACTTCATGGAAAATATAACACACACGTCCATTGCCTCAAAACTTTTCCCTATTGAAAGATATGATCATCAAAGTGCATCAAAACCTAATCTTCATATTAATTTTTCACCACATATACTTCCACATAATTCACAATCAATCCAAAGTTCAAATCACACATATGCACATCTATATATATCAACTCATTCATCAAAACCCTCAACTAGGTCCTCCACATATAAAATTAGTATAATTTACAAAAATTCAACCATTGTAAGAAACTAAGGTAAATGCACTCCACTCCAGGAGATAAAGGGGACCTAAAGTCATCAAAAAACATATTTTTAAGTTGATTCCAAGAAACCGCACACAACACATCTTCTAGTGCCAACATAAAACGTAACATGTAGATAAACAATGTGGCACATTGACTAGTGAGCTAAAAAATATTGCTAAATAAAAATAACTCAATGCATATCTTCCCATGCCATGGTAAGATCCACAAAAATTCTTAACTTGTCCTCTAATGCATATCCATACCAAAATAGTATGATCCAAATAGAATACACTGAATAAATTGACTAGAGACCAACACAGACAACAATGCCAACAAACAAACCATCACAACTTCTCTTGTGGAGAAAACCAATACTTGAAATCAAAACTAGAACATTATAAGAACTATCTAAACATATTATCTAATTAGAATAATAATAAAAAGAATGTAGAGAAATGTAGAAGATTATTTGGACTAGTCCCAATAGACAACCTTACTATCATCAAACTTCAACAAGCAACTTCAAAAATACAACTATCAAGGACTTGAAAACATGATAGAGAAACATCCATAAAACATAGACATCAAGTCCATAATTACAAACCATCATCTTCAAATATTAAGTAATATAGAGAACTCTCCCATATAGACTTCAAATACTCTTTCTAGCATATTCAATCTTCAAACATTGTCACCTTTCAGAAACATTACAATCTCGCTCAATATCATCACTAAACGACATAAACCAATTTGGAAACTCATTTCCAAACCTCTATCAATCACCACACATAAAGAAGTCATCCACACACATCATGTTGACATCAATGAAAATGTTTAACTCACATTGCTAATAGATAAAGCTTTTTGATTAATGAGCAATTGATTGAACTTATGATATTTGACTTCTAGGTTTTTGTGAAATTGGAAAGGGAGAGAGTCCCCATGACTAGTAAATTTGAAACCATTATATAGGAATTATAGGCCTCGGTGATACCTATAGGGTATGAATTATATAAGATGTATCCATGGTTGACCAAGAATGATATTATATGGGCGATAATGTGGCCAAAATAGATAGGGAATGTTATTGTTCCCTCATATTCATACTCAATATCATCATAAGATTTTATTCTTGTACATTTTTAAAAAATAAAATAGAACTATTAGAATATTCTAATTATGTTACCAATTAGAGGATATAAATATTCAAAGTTGTTCCTGCATCTATTGCGACTCTTAACCTTATAATTGTGGATAAATATTTGTTAGAAGATAGAAAATTAAGATACTAATCAACATAAACAATATATAAAATAAATAAGATGAGAATCATGTATCCATAAATTTACACATTACACAAGATATGCATCGAGAAAAATCTTTCAAGTAAAAAACCTCCATAAAGCATCATTTTCTTAAACCACTTACAAGATATGGGTAAGTACACCAAGATGGTGTAAGAAAAAGGGGTTATACGTGACAATTTTTTCTAAAATTAGGTAAACCTGAACTTGGAAGAGAAATTTGAGAGTCATGCACTCAAAATTAGAAAATGTAAAATTAACAAAAATTGTAACACTTTGAATCTAGTTTCTAAACTACTGATGCAACCTAATTTTAACCATGAACAAGTATCATAAAGAAAATATGAACACACAATAAATTATTTCAGAATTCACAACTCTTCATTATTCATCCAACTATCCTCTCTATCTTACACTAACAGGAAAACACTAATTTAACCAATTTCAAAATTACCATTTTTGGCAGATTTCACAAAATCCATTTTTTTTGCAATTTTTGGTAATTTTCAAAACAACTCCTAAAAATTTGATTTTTCCCCTAAAGCTGCGCTAATCTAAGATAGGAAGAATTGCCAACTAATCTTTGAAATTAGAAACATGATTTCAAAGTTATTAAAAAACACTACTTTCTAAAAACTCAAAAAAATACTAAAAGCCAACTTTGGAGGCCCAATGAATTTTCTGGATCCCGAAAAGATGTCAAAATGGCTTCTCCTAAAGAGTCTACCTATAAAATTTCAAGAGAAATGGACAACCGAGTCAAAAGTTATGACCGTTGGAAGTCCTTGTATCAACTACTAAAGTTTTTTTGAAATGGATTAGATTAATAGGGCCAAATCCTTTGTGCATGGAAAACTAGATTTTTCCTAAAAAAAACATAACACAGTGTCTGGTGTGTGCATCAAAAAATTCGTAGTTAAATTTTGTATTTTTTAAAATCCTTTGGGAGAAAGATACTTAAGAGTGAGAGTTAGATATTGTCTATTTTTTTTTAGTTTTTGGTTGAGTATTTTTTTAATTATTGTTTGAATGGACACATTGAAAATCAGATGCATGTTCATGTGTGAAATATAACTTTCATCAAAATAATTAAAAATGATTTTTTTTTAAAAAGTGTAAAGAATTAAGTGCACAACAACAATATATAATTTATTTTAAATTTGGTCAAGTAGATTAAAATTTATTAAAAAATGGTGCACATATGTTTCTAAGAGCTGTGGAGACATTGGTAAAAAATTGAACTTTAATATGTTAATGTTGTCCAAAAAAAATTTTTAAAAGTTTAGAAAGCTTCAAAGATGTGTGAAATTATGCTGATAATTTTACAAATACTCAATTAATGACGTGTAAACGTGATGATGAGGAAGTTGAGAAACCAGTTTGAAAGAACAAAACCCATGAAAAATGAGGGAAATGAAGCTCCCAAGCCTCAACCTTGTTATCCAAGTGTATTACCTATGCCGAATGTGATCGGGGTTTCAAACATTATAAAAGGCGATCAAGTTTTTCAACATTAAAAAATAGTTTATGTCCATATAAAGCCATATACATAAATGGACATAAATATGTTTGTAAATAATATGAGTATATAGTTTGTGTCTATGTATACATGTATGTATATAATATGTGTATGTATATATGTATATATATGAATGTGTACAATATAAAAAGGGGGATCATATGAAAGGGCTATTTTCCCCAATTCATATAGCACATTGGAATACAAAACCACCTCATGACAAGTATGACTGACATCAATTGAAAGATGCCAAATGCAATATCTATGCTTGGAGGGTCTTTATTCTTTTGTTTCTTAGAATTGAGAAATAAAGATATGGTATTGATATGCAAAAGACTAAACAAGAACATATATGATCTAAACCAACTAAGAAAACTAATGTAAAAGAGAATGGAGATGAATTTGAATGCACCTAAAAATGAAATAGGAGAAGTGAGATTTTAGATCCAAATTATCGATTGTTAGAATCTTGGAATGACCTGTAATTGTAGACCTATGCTCTAAAGACTATAATCTAACTCTCTTCCAAATTTAAGTTAAAAATGCCAAGGATGGGTTGAAGCTCATTCTATACCCAAGGACAAATTTTCAATGACATTTTGTACCCAAGGATATATCTCCAATGTCATTCGGTACCCTGGGTTTTCTCTGAAATTCATAGGAGTGCTCTCCATAGGATCAATCTTGTTGGGTCTCCATCGAGAGCTCTGTAACTTGTTCCTACACATAGAAAAAAGGGGAAGAATGTTGGATAAAGGGGTTTTCCTTAGTCAAACACTTGTTTAGGAATAAATCTTGAAAATGAAAGGAAATTGCATAAGGAAAGATGAAATATAAACTATATCTCAATTGTAAATCACCTCATACCTTGATGAGGAAATGCTTCTTTGTATGTGATTAGAAAGGTTAATGCAATAACTTGAACTTTACAAAATCCCAAAAGGAAATCATGAAACCTAAGCCTTTTATGATGGATGATGTATTTTTCTACAATGCTTGATGAAGAAGAAGGAAGAGTACTTTGAAGATCTTGAGGATGCTCTTGAAATATAATTTCTTGATTGATTGGTTGTCTCTTATTTCCTATTGTAAAATAATGGAGAAGGGAAGCCTTTATATAGAGATCTCAAAATAAAATTACCTTTTGGTTGACTTTGAAAAATGATAATGACCTATGGGGAATTATCTTTTGGGAATGTGAAACCATAGAATCCCACCCTTAAAATTTCAAGGAAAAATATCAGGAACATATTGGTTTTTATTAAATTACACCCAAAAATTCATCTTGTACCTTAAAAGAAATCCTTTACCTAAAATTGTTATGTACCCAAAAATTCATCCTATACCCAACAAAATTCACTAAGATTTCATGAGGAGAAAGCTAGTAGTTTCTAGGTCCTGCAAGATGAATCATGTGAAGATATGAGATCAATAGATGTGGAAGTCATGTCTCAAACTTTACAATGAAGTAAGATCTATCTTAGAGCGAGGAGATTGAATAACTTGGTAAAAAACAACTAAGAGAGGACTCATAATATTAATTTAAATATAAAATTAAATTAATAAAGGTCCAATGAGAATTAAGAGAAGGTGAAATCAATGTGGGAACCCATACATACTAAAATGGGGCTGAAATGAGAATCTAATTAGGGGTGTTTACTTTTTAGGATGATACATTTTTTGAGCATGTAAGAGATTGTTGATTAGATCTTGAATATGTGTGCTAACATTAGTGTTTTTTCATTGATGTCAACATACTATTGTTGTTGTAGACAATGTGTTTAGTTTGTTCACTTGTTCAAATGATTAGATGATATGTTGAAGTGACTCTAGATAATGTTTTAGATTTGTATGTAGTTTATTTTGGTCAACTTACAGAGGTTTGCATGATAGTTTGAGTAAGGTATGATTGACTTATCAACTGAATGTATTTCAATGTTCTAGTTGTTTAGGATGTGTCAAAAGTTGAGTTTTTGCTTCAGTATGGATCTGATTGGTTGATTCAGTTGGTACAAAGTTGGTATTACATTTGGGACTTACTCTTTTTTCCTCTAATGGTATTGTTCATAATTCAGATTTGACAAGTTATCTTTTTAGTATGATAGAGTTTAGTGACAAATATTGTTAATGATCAGTACTAAGATGAGTTTGGATTTTGAGATTGAGATAATACAAAGGTTTAGGAAGCTATTTTTTCTACTTTTTGGTATTCTTGGATTGTGTTATGAATGTGTTGATGGTTGACATGGATCTTGGTGATTACATCTAGTGATTTTCCTAGCATGTTGGTGTTTCTTCATTTAGGACCTAGCTGACTTGGTGAAGTAACATGTTGTGATTCATGGTGAGGATTTGGTGAAACTGTTGCGTATTCAAGGATGATATTTTTGGGTCCTATCTAAGTCTTAGCCAAATTGATTTGGATTGCATTGTAGTTTGAGCATATTGATCATATCATTTTTTCTTATAGGTCTTAGTTGACCTTGTTGTTGATTAGTCATTATAATGTGTATAAAAGGGAAATCATTTGTGATTGCAAAGTACATGTATGAAAAATTAGAAAGTGGAAGGATGTTTGTATTTTACAAATAAGGAAGGAGTTTTACTTCATTGGAGCTGTATTGGAATTTCAGATACTATAAGTTAATTCATTTATATTGAATAGTTTGTATACCTTTATGAATTGTAATCAAAGATTTATTGTTGAACCCGACTGAGGATCAAATCATTGTTATTGTATTGTGAGAAGTGTGCTCTAGGTAGTGGACATGTGAGGGCATGTGCATTCCCCTTTTGTTTAAATTTTCTCTTAAATGAGAAGTACATTTAGCATAGTACATTTATCTAGTGGGTTTGGCTCCCATCGAGGTTTTCCCTTAACCAATTTTCTTGGAGAGAAAATCTGGTGTTCTGAGTTATGTGCTTTGGATATTGTATTATTGTTTATCTTTCAAATCATTAATTGGATTAAGTGTGTTAAATATTTAAAGTGCATCACAACTGACTCACCCCCCTCTCAGTTGTGGTTGTCTTCTTTGGGCATAACAATTGGTATCAAAGATAAGTCTTTTCGAAAAAGATTGATCACTTAAAGGAGATCTGACATGATGAGAATAAGGAAAGATAATCATAATTTTGATGGAACCAACTACCTAATATGGAAGGATCAGATGACTACTAATATGATATGCATGAGAGATGAATATTGGGATATCACAAAGAAGTGATACTCCTTTCCTAATGATTTATCTTAGGCTACTACTAATGAAAAGAAGAAATTCAAGGAAAATATGTTAGTAAGGGAATATTTGGTCAGTGCCTTATCAGATACCAAATACACTCACATCTATGGATTGAGAACAATGCACGAGGTGTGGAATAAATTAGAAACTATTTATGAAGGTGAAAAGTATGTAAAGCAAGCTCAGTTGCAGGGAATCAAAGAAAAGGATGAGGACATGAAGATGATTGAAGGAGAAACTATCTCATCCTATATGTAGAAAGTGAATGATTTGGTTTGTTCAATCAGATGTGTTGGTGGTACCTTGGAAGAAGATTAAGTTATATGCAAAATCATGATATCATTTCCTTCATCTTGTAGTGAGAAGGTTGTGGCTATTGAAGAAGTTAGAATTGTGAAAGACATTTCAAGAGAAGCCTTGACTGGTAGATTATGTTCTTATGAGATGACAACTCTTGGTAAGGAACTTCTGAAAGTTGAAACTGCATCCAAAGCCAGTGTGACTAAGTATGATAAGGGAGAGAGTTATTCTAAGATGACAAAAGATAAATACTATGCAAAGTAATGGTAAGATATCATGTAAGAGGAAAGAAAGATCGATGAACTTGAAGTCTTGATTGCAAAAACACTACCTAAGGACTTTGGTAAGTATGAAGGAAATTTGCCTTTGAAATTTTTTTCTTGTAATAAGATTGGTCGTATTACATTTAGATGTCTGAATAAAGTCTCTAAAGAAACTAAGTTCATATCTAAGAAATTTCACCCTTAGGGACATATAAGTGTTTATGTTGTTGAAGAAGGTGTGATTGATGATAAATCTTGTGCTAGTGAAGAAGAGATTGTGTTTATTGCTATTAAAGAGGATCATCATAATGAAGAGAAAGATTTGGTTTCAAATGTTGTTAAAAGATATGAATGAATCATTGATAGTGGATTTTCACATCATATGACTAGTGATAAAAATAAGTTTGTGAAGCTTGAAGATTATGATGGTCATGCTCTTAGATTTGGTAACAACATTCCTTCTTTGGTTAAAGAAAAGGGATCTATTACTCTTGATGGAAATAATAAAATTAATGATGTTATATATGTTGAAGGATTGATACATAACTTGTTGAGTGTTGGACAACTACTGGATAATGGCCACTATTTGGAATTCATGGAAGTATTGTACAAAATCAATGGAAGAATTGGAGAACTAATTGCATCTGGTACACATAATGTAGGTAATATATTTTATTTGGGAACCATTGAGAATAAATCCTTGGTTTCTAAGGTTGACGATAGTTGGTTGTGGCATAAAAGATTTTTTCATATAGACTTTGATAATATGGTGAAGGTTAGCACTACTAATGTTGCAAGAGACTTGTCTAAGCTGATGAAACCTAATAATATATGCAAAGAATGTCAATTAGGAAAGCTAACTAGATTTACTTTTAAGAGTAAGACATACACCTCAAATGGATTGCTAGATTTGCTACATACAAATTTATGTTCTCCTACTAAGAAAAAGTTATAATGGAGATAGATACTTCATGCTATTCATTGATGATTATTCAAGAATGATGTGGGTTAAATTTTTGAGAGAAAAATCAAAAGACTTTTAGAATTTTTAGATATTCAAGATTATGGTTGAGATAAAGTCTAAATAGAGATAAAATGCCTAAGATTAGAAACAGGTGGAGAATTCACATCTAGTGATTTTTATGCTTTTTGTGAAGAATATGGGATAAGGAGGCAGACTTCTTCTCCACAGACCCCACAAAAGAATGGTGTTGCAGAGCGAAGGAACATAACTATTCTAGATACAACTAGAACCATGATGATTGAAGGAAATGTTTCACAAATCTACTAGAGAGAAGTTGTGAGTACTACAATATACACCTTGAATTAAGTGTGAATAAAGAAAGGAATGGGTGAGACTCCTTATGAACTTTGGTATGGTCATATTCCTATAGTAAAGTGCTTTAGAATTTTTGGAAGAAAATATTTTATGAAAATAGATGAGGATATTGGAAATTTTGATCCTAGAAGTGATGAAGGAATATTTTTTGGATATTCTACTATGAAAAAAGCATATAAATATTATAACCTTAGACTGAAGAAGATTGTTTAAAGTACAAATGTCAGAGTGGATGAAAATGTGTAGAGATTAGAAAGAACCTACATGTATGACATAGCTGAAGAGGACAATCAGATTATGGAAGTGCAAAATCAAATTTAGGATCAAACTAGTTTGGTAGAACAAGTAGAACCAGTGGATAATGAAGAAGAAATTGCAACCGAAGGGTCTGCTAAAAATCCCACTCCGAAGAATGCATAGTATATAAGGATTAATCATTCTGAAAATGCTATTATTGGTGATAGTAATAGAGGTGTTCAAACTAGAGGAAGAATTGCTAGAGATGAAACATGTTTGCTCTCTGAATTTGAGCCTAAAGATGTAAATAAATCATGTAATGATGAAAGTTGGGTGAGATCGATGAAAAAAGAGCTTGATTAGATTGACAAGAACAAGATCTGGATTCTTGTTCCAAGATCTATGAACAAGAATGTGATCGAAACTAATTGGGTATTCAAAAACAAGTTCAAGGAAGATGGTAATGTGATTAAGAACAAAGATAGTATGGTATGCAAAGCGTATTCCTAGAAGGAAGGTATTGATTTTAAAGAGACCCTTTCTCTTGTAGCTAGACTTGAAGCTATTAGATTACTTCTTGCATATGCAACTTATGAAAATATAAAATTATATCAAATAGATGTTAAGTCTTCATCATTGAATGGTGAGTTAGAGGAAGATGTTTACATAGAGAATCTTGATGGATTTCCACTAATTGAGGAGGGAGGTATGGTTTTTAAGTTGCAAAAAGTTTTGTATGGATTGAAGCAAGCTCCTAGAGCTTGGTATGCCAAATTAGATTGGTTCTTGACAAAGATTAGATTCAATAAATGTACTGTTGATAGTAACTTATATTTCAAAAAAATTGATGATAATATCTTGATTGCCAAAGTTTTTGTTGATGATATCATATTTGGTGGTGATGATGAATTGAGTAGAGGTTTTTTTGATGAAATGAAAAAATAATTTGAGATGTCTATGATAGGTGAGATGAAATTATTTCTTGGATTGAAAATCACATAGTTGGATAAGAGAATTTTCATTACATAGTCCAAGTATGTCAGAGAATTGTTGAATAAATTTGGATTGAAAGATTACAAACCGGTTGGAACTCCTATAGTTACTGGTTGATAATTGAATAGAGATGATGAATCCCCTTGTGCAAATTAAACAAGATACAAATCAATTTTTTGTTGATTTCTATAATTGACTCAAACTAGACCTAGTATAATGAATGTTGTTTGTATTGTGGAAAGACTTCAAGAAAATCTAAAGGAATCACATATTGTTTTTAAAAGAATATTCAGATACTTAAAGAGAACAATTGACTATGACTTATGGTATGCTAGAGATAATGATTTCACACTTTGTCCATATATAAATACTAATTGGGAAGGTAATGTGGATTATAGGAAAAGTACAAGTGGTAGTGCATTCTTCTTGGGTAAGAGACTAATCTCTTGAGCTAGTAAGAAACATGATTGTATTTCCCAATCTATTGTTCAAGCTGAGTATGTTGTTGTTGCTAAAAACTACACTCAAGCTATTTAGATGAAGAGAATTCTTAAGGATTTAAGGATAAACATTGATGAACTTGTAAGCACCTAAAAATTGGTCTAGTCTTATCAAAAGACCTAATTTCCCTAAATCTCAATTAGGTGATCAAACCACATCAATATCAAGCTTATCTATGTAATTTAATTAGATAAATTTAATTGCATAATTCATCAATCATCAAGGATCATTCATTGATTAATTCTCCTAACCCATTTAATCAACCTCATAATCAAAATCTCAAGGCTAAGGAAATTAATTAGTTTAATTTAATTAATTGTCATACTATCCACTCAACTCACAAAAGGAAAAATAACTTGATTTCATCTAATGAGATTTAATCACAAGGATCACTCACATGGATCAAGTGAGAATCAATATCAACCACTAATTAGGAATCAATCTCAACATTGAATTTGAATTCAAATCAATTTCCCTCCAAGAGGAAATATATCAAATCAAGCTTAATCAAGTCATTTCTCATCTAGATCATTTGCACAAGGAAATTATGCTCAATTGAGTTCTCACATATAACTCCTTATTGGAACTATATTTTTCTATTTTATATCTAGATCACTTCTTTATCTAGTTCTTACATCAATTATTTTAGTTCTTATCCATCCATTCTTCTAATTTTCACTCATTTAGATGCAATTTTATTTGAATCTTCCATTTCATAATTGCAAGTCATTGATCTATGCACAATTTTGAGAGAAATACTAACATTTAGATCATACTCTCTAAGACTAGGAAAAAATAAGCCACTTTTCATTAGTTCTAGATGTTTAATTGGATTATTTGATTATGAACTAATGAAGTTAATGATTTGTTGATTGTTTGAATGTAGATTTTCATCAGTACACACTAAAACACACATTTTTGGTGCCCAACATGGGGATAGCTCATATTTTTATGATATTTTAGAGAATTTTTTCCATACTTTTTCCTGACACTAGTTATGCAGAAAGTCACACCCGGGATCAGGATTCACATCTGGTAAATCCTTAGTTACATATGAGATTTAAATAGTCACATATGGTAAATGTTGCATTTTGTTAATCCTTAGTTGTATGTAGGATAAGGAGTCTTACTTTGTTAATCCTTAGTCACATCTTGTAAAGATTCATATTTAGTAATAGAAGAGAGTCACATACGGTTTTTAAAAAGTCATATCTAGGAAAATCACATAGTCTTGATTTTGATTTGATTTTTAAGTAATAACTTTGACAATTTGACATTTCTCTATTATTTGATCATTGATTACATAGTCTAATGAGTTTCTACATGATTTTTGTTGAATATAAAATCTCAAGACTACTAACAAATTTTCTTGTAGGTTGCCTAAGGAGATACAAACAAACCATGTATTTTCCTTAATTTGGCACTTAATTGAGATTCAATTTTGGTGTTTAATCTAGTGATAGCGAAGTATGCTCCTGTCTATCTAGACAATAAGAAACCTAGACTCATTGAATTGATCATTGAAAATGGATCTAGTAAATAAACATGCATTTATGATGTGTTTGAAGGAAATGTTAAAGTAGGAGAGTATGCTCTTTTCCTACAAGGAAAATCAGAAATCCAGACATTTAATACTTCTCTATTTATCTTTCATGTTCACCTAGTAGAGGGCTTATCGTTGAGGAAAAAATCATAGGGGACGACCCAAGTGGGGACAAGGCAAAGACATCCCTTCCAACCCACTGTAATCAAATGCCTCCTTGAGATTAAAGTCTCAAAGGATGAGTACATTACTTAAAAGGTCTATAGGCCTTGATTGCACTTGTGTGACTATAGATGGTGTACTCAAACAAATTCCCTTACTAAAAACTCTAGGATAGAGACCTCTCAGTTTACCTCTGAAAGGTTGGTAATCTTTGTGCAAGGAGATAGTAACGCTCTCAAAAAACTCACCATTTCTTGTCCCCATTAGTGCTTGGAGTTAGCTAATATGGCATTGTGTGATCTATTGTGTATTCACCAATGACTATATTCTAATTAGCTATGGGTTGTGTACCTAAGCTTGCAAGAAAAGGTTTCCAATATAAGGCAAATTATTATAGGATAGAATGTGCTTGGAATCCTTTTGACAAAAAACTACCTAATGTGTATAAAAAATGAATGAATTCACCTAATAAAGACATCAAAAAAACTAAAAAATTAAATGCACCTTTCAAACCAACTGACAAACTAAATTCCATATCCACAGAAAGTCGCACCCCAAACTTCAAGTTGTATTTGGCTTGTCTTGAGTCTCATCCTACATGAGGAGTTTCATATGGTGAATCTTAAGTCTCATAGAGATAAAGATTCATACATTAGTTGTCTTGAGTCATATTATAGGTTTATAAAGTTGCATGGTGTTAGTTGCATTTAGGATAGTGATGTCTTTCATACACTTTGAAAAAATTTCAATTACTAACTTGGATACCTTGTTTGATTTTGTGTCATGTCCAATTGTTACAGTTACTAGAATATGATGTCACATAATACTGGTATCAAGTCATAACCAATTGTGTTATTAGTTTCAAATCATAAATCATTGTTCACTTGCTTGTTTATCTTGAATCCTTAAATCAATCGATCTAGTCAATCATCGAGGAAGATCTAATCCTCATCCAGATGATTGAAACTAACATCAACATCTTTATCCAATCTTAAACCAATCCAATCATTGGTAATATTTTATGCATCATCACCTATTTAAAACCTTAGAAATTTTTGTTCCTTCAAATCTATTCTCATGACCTCCTTGGCACATAAAATTCAAAATATTAACAATAAACATAATTTCTAATTCAAAACATCTGGTCAAGATCAACGAGATAATATTAAAATGGTTGAAAATAAATGAGTTGAATCCTATACTCCTAGGAACAAGGAAGAATAAATTCTTATCGTGGCCTTATCAAAACAAATCCAATCTTTGAAACCTGATATTCAAGACTTGAAGGAAGAAAAGGATGCATCCTCTAACAAGTCCTCATTACAATCAATATTTTGTTTTCTCTATGATCATGATTCACCTCTATCTTCATCTTCTTCAAGCAAGAAGGCTACTTCACAACTTCACATCAATCATATTTATGATCAAGAACAATCTCACATCAATTTTATCTTTGATCAAGATCAAATTTATAAAAATCCAATCTTTGATCAAGAACATCTTCATGATAATCCAATCTTTGATCAAGAAAATCTTCATGACCAACCTATCTTTGATAAGGAATCTATTCTACAAATTCAAGACAATCCAATCTTTGATCAAGACAATGAATATGTTACATCAGATTCAGCTAAGAATCTTGTTTATGAATCCTATGAAAACAACCAATTAGATAATTATAATATTTAATCTTAAATCTCTTTGATCAACATAAATAAATCTAAATGTTGAATGGATATATCATTCACTCCCTTGGGAAAATCTTACGATTCAGCTTTGGGAAAATTGCTTGAAAATGATCTCATCATGTTGCCTCAAGTCACATCATCTGTAATCTCATTTGTGATTACCTATTGTACATATCATTGAAATAATGAGCATAAGACTTCATATTGCATGAAGTTGAAACAAAAAATCAAATATCTTATTGATGATGACATATTCAAAATTGAAGATCTTGATGATTCATCTAATGAAGATACTACTCTCAAGAAAGATCTATCTCGTGAAGTTATGCCTAGTAATGGTTCTCCTGTAGCTTCTACATTTTCCAACATTATTTCATATCCTAAAGAAATAAATTCATCTAAAGCTCCTCCATTGAACATAGAACCTAATTCTTTTCATGCTAATAATGTCTACCCTCAAGAGATACCTCTAAAAGAAATCCAAGCTAATATGTAAATTTCTACAAGTCTCTTTCATGCCTCAAAGATCATTTACCCTAAGCTTCCAAATTCTTCAACACCTATCATGCCTTTTCATAATGATACTCCATCGGCCTTTCAAGAATCCCTCAAGAAGATAAAAAATACTACCTTATCATTAGAAGTGGCTCCATGTCAAGAGGGTAATCCAAAGTGTGAAGAAACAAATATCAGTAATGATCAAGATCAAGATACCATTCATTTTTATCCAATGGTTGACCAAATTCCTATATCTCAAGATTCTCATGATGATTTTTTCATCCCCTTCCATTTATTCCAGGAAGACACTCTTACACCTCCTATATCTTATCCATCTCCCAAGAAAGATCAAGATATCCTTTCGACCATATCTAATGTGCTTATTGAGAATCAAGAGAAAAGTACCCTTTATACACCAGCTAAAGATGCTTGTCAAGATCAAAGCATCTCATCACCCTCTTGTCATAGAGCTCCAAATATGCCTCAAACACTCATTCATCATAATTTTTTGCATAAGAATAAATCCCATCAAGCTTTTGTTTCTCCTGTCAAAGTTGTTCCTATCAATACACTCATTGGTATAAAGATAAATCTTAAAGGTGAGAGCCTTGGCTATGTAGCTCACTCTAAAGGTTTTGATATCACTTACACAACTTATCTCCCTCCATTTTTACACAAGAATAAACATTAACTATCCACCAAATCCATCCATGGTCCCTATATTCCAAATCTAAAACCTTCATATCTTCCATCTATATTAGATCCTTACATTAATCCATCCACTATGCCTATCACTCCTAGCTTTTCATCCACTTATCCCATCATACCTCAAGATCAAAAAAGACATGCATACTTTAACCTTACATATCCACCCATCCATATGAAACAGTCATATCAACATCCTTCATCCCCAATTCCCAAGTCTTTTGGAAGCAATTTGGATGTCAAACAAAGAAATTAGAAATACAATAATTCACTTATATATGAAGATCACTATGTTCTATCTAATTAACATGTGACTACAAAGAAAAAAAAGATATTCAAAATAGCACAAAGTTCCACCAAGAAAAGAAGAAAATCAAAGAAATTGTGGGTTCCTAAATCCATCATTGAAGAACTACATGTTAAAACATCGAAAAGTGAAGAAAAATCAAAAGCTATGTGGATTCCCAAGTCTCTATTAAAGGATTTGAATATAAAAGAAAAATAAGATTTGGCATCCAAGATTCCAAAGGCTTTCACACCATATTTTTCTATGCTTCCTCCATCACATCCATCTTCTAAATCCATTTTGGGTTCATATGTCCCAAGATCCACATCCTATCCTACATCAAAGCCTCAATATATTTCATCCACTTTTCCTCCATCATTCCATGACCCTTCAAGGTGTGTGTCAATTTTGATCTTGTCATCCTATTCACATACTCTTACAAAAACCTTTAAATACCCTATCCACTAATCAAAACCTACTTACTATCCTTCCATCCCCTATCATTTCATCCCTCGTATCCCATCCATTGCATAAATCCTTTGCTACCATCTACCTTATCCTACATATCATTCCCTACCATCACCCTATTAGTATCTTTGATCATACCTTTCAATGGCCTTGGTCCATCATAACATATCCTTAAAAAGAATCATTATCCAAAGAGAAAGAGGCTTGCGTTCCTTCCAAAAAAGAAAAAAATATCAGAGAAAAAGTACCTTGGTAGAAAAAATAAAGAGAAAACTATGGTGAAAACCACTTCTTATGGCACCTTGGACAAGTACCACGATAAAAACCTGGAAAACTTGCATGATGTGTAGTTCCTCTCCCTTGCACTCTACACTCATAGGAAAGATCCATATACATTGGTTATTCCATGTGTCCATATTTCTCTCTTTCACTTGTGATCTTGACAAAGGTTGAACTATCCATGAACATCAAATATCCTTCCACCCGCTATCCTTTCCATAAGCTTATTCACTTGATTTTGTCCATGCTATCCTATCATGATCTTTCTTATCCCAAGCCAATCCTATCCATAATCCCAAAAATAGTTACTTATAGCCTCCATCACCCCTTATCAAAATCATCCTATCCTATCAGTATCCTATTTGAATTGACCCCTTGGCCTTGATCAAACTAAAGAATGAAAAATGCAAAAAAAACAAAGTTCTTTGAAGTCTCTTGACATGTTCACTCTTTTGGACCACATCGCTTTCATGACACTAGGTCATTATCCTATATGCTATCCTACATCACATCATGAGCCTACATTTCTATAACTTTTTTCCCTAGCTTGGGTAATCTTGAGGAGACTGTCCTTAATGGTTGCATTCTCTTGCTTCCACTAACATTTTTATTTGCTTCTGATCCATCAACTTGCTAATCCATTTGGCATGTCCTATATCTTGCTAGACATTGGGGGCAAATCAATAGCATTTTGCTTGAGAACTGGTAATCTCTCAAAATCCAAAAACATCTTAAAATGTTTTAAAAGCCAAAAAATCTAAATATCTAAAAAATCCAAAAGAATAAAAAAAGTCTTAAAAATTAAAAAAAAAATCTTTTTTTTATAATATATATATATATATATATATATATATATATATATATCTTAAAAATCCAAAAAAATGAAATATCTCTAAAAATCAAAACAAATAAGAAAATCAAAAATCAAAAAATTATTTGTCAATTGCATAGCATTTACATTTGCATATATCCTCACCATTTGTACATATCTTGTATATTCCTTGCATCCTTGTACATATCTTGGTTAGTTTTGTATCCTATCATCCTAGCTTGGCATCAGTCCACATCTCATCCTTTAGACAATCATATCTAGCTAGGGGCACGTGCCTAGTCATTATGTGGAGTTAGTTCCTAGTTAGCACCAAATAACTTCTTGAGTGGAGTCAACCTCATTACCTCACAACTATAAGGTGTTCTAACACTAACACAATGGTGTTTCTCAACACCCACCTTATCAACACACACCAATGTTTCTTAACACCACCAAATATACAATGATGTTTCTAAAATAACCACACACCCAAACATTAGTTTTTCTTAACACTCATCAAGAAAACAAGGATCATAAATGCAAGATAAAACCAAAATCACTTAATTAATAGTGTTTCTCAACACCATTAAATAGAAAAACATTTATCCACAAACATACATCAAACCAAAACAATGAATAGACAAAACTGGCTTGATGTATGTTGGTCGTGTATTTCAGAATGACTCAATGATGTCCACAGACTAGAAGAACAAAAATGAAGATATTCAATTTTCTTTGTCAGTTGTCTGTTCTTATCAATTTTTTCTTATCACATCTTCCAAGTGACTCAAGGATGTCTATGGACTAGAGGAACAAGGAAAAATGGCATGATTTTTTCTTTGATTATTGTCTATGAATTGTACCAATGATCTTTGAACAAAAAGTATTTGTGGGTGTTTGCAATAAGAGCCTCCATTTCATGTGGTACTATGCAAATACCTTGACTATAAATATTTGAATGCCAAGGTGAGGTTAGAATTATTTTCTTATTTTCTTTCATCAAGCCATTTCTTAGTATATATTGTGCAATAAACAAAAATCTACCCAAGGATATGAACAATAAAGGGTCATTGTGGCTACGTCAAAAAGTTAGTCCAAGGATATGAACGTAAATGTCATTGTGGGAAACACAATCATTGCACAAGAACATAGGGAACTCTTGTTTTTTTTTCTTGCTTATAACTAACACTAACATAAGTAATTACTCTAGTTCAATTAGGAATAACATTCCACCAACACAACTAAGAGGGGGGGTGAATCAGTTGTGAGAGAGAATATTAAACTTTATAAACCAAAACACTTAATCATAATATCAACACAATGAAAGAAACACCATTAAAAAAAAAATTGTTGTCGATGAAACCCTATTAAAGGTAAAACCTCGGTGGGAATTATAACCCACAGATGATATATTGAAAGTATAGTATCCTTGCTAAAAGATTTAGCCCTTTAAGGAGTTTATTAATGCATATAGTACATAGTCCATGTTAAAGGACAAACACTATTAGGATTCAAGAGAAAGAAATGGTCAGCTCACTGACTAGGCACATTGCCTAAAGAAGGTTAAATCCACCTTCAGGACTCACAGTCAGAAATATAATTGTATCAAAAATATACAATCCAATGAACTGTCTGCTAGCAACTATCTTTTTTTGATCAATTCCAATGAAGCTCCTCAATCAAAACCTCTTCTCTACATCCATAAGACTTAAAAAATACAAGCTCCAACTTTTCTTTTACACTCTTTATTCTCCAAAAAACAACTCTTCTTTATACCCTATTACAATAATCAATTAGGTCGGCCAATTAAGACTTCCCCAATGAACAAAATTTTAAATAGACCCTTTCTAAGATACACATGGTACCTTACACAATTATATAATAGTTACAAAACATCAAATACACTCTAGGACCCAAAATTCATGCTCGCCATCTTCACATGTTACACATCTCCAGTTGACTCCAAATAGGTCTTCCTAAGACCACACGCTTTAGCCGACATCATAAAAAAAGAATTCATAATCACAAATAATATTCTCCAATATGTCTTTTATCACGCCTTAAGCTTGCAGGTCACAACTCATACTCGCATTTGAGTTATCTCAGAAATAAAGAAACTAACTTTGTCATTGTCCATTGTAATAGTCTAGCAACCATTCTTCACTAAAATAATTGTAACTCACTCCATCTACAATATTAATCCAAGAGACCTTAGACATAAGGTCACAACTCATCCCTATTCATATTCCTATCTTTGCAGGTCACAAATCATGCTCACATAAGAGTTATCTCAAAAATATAGAGACTAAATCTATCAGTATCTACTGTAATAGTCCAGTAACCAGTCTTCACTAAAACACCTATAACTCACTCCATCTGCAATAGTAAGCCAAGCAACCTTAGACATAAGGTCACAACTTATCCATGTTCATATTCCTATCTTTGTATGCTCTACAACAACTGTACAATACCCGTACACTTTTGTCAGTCATCCATATATCATTGTTAACCAGTTTTTTGGCCTTCATTTGAAACATATGTTGACAACAATGACAAACAATGAGAGTCAACACATATTAAATAACCAATTCCAATAATCTCCCCCTTTGGAATTGATGGAAACATATGAGAAAATCCATCAACCCAAAAGTACTCATCTCAATACAACTTTCTCAGTATCCTCTTTACAATCTTCTCAATATCCTCTTCCCTAAAATAATAGGGATTTTCATAGAATCTCTCCCACTTTGACATCAATGGAAAAGGATGTCATTATCAAATCTCTGATTATCTCATATCAAGTGCAAAATCACCAAAATATGCTTTATTATGTTCATGCGATCACTCCCTTTGAGGATTAGATCCAAGCATCAAGTCAAGAAGTGATATAGCTCTGAAAACCATGGGACTATTGCATTCCTACATCAGTTAATTCTCACAAGGAGGGGCTCTCACCCCTAGCATACCTCTGAGATATTCAAATGTATCTTTTGGTAAAGGTTTTGTAAATATGTATGCTATATGTTCCTTTGTGCTGATAAACTCCAATCTGATCTCTTTCTTTGCTACCTTGTCTCTTAAGAAATGATACTTTATTGATATATGCTTTGTTTTAGAATGCATAATTGGATTCTTTGACATATTCACTATGCTAGTGTTATCATAGTGTATAACCATAGGTTCTTTAAAATTTATTCCAATATCTTTCATCATCTGCTTCATCCAAACAATTTGAATGCAGTTTATAGAAACAACATATTCTAATTCAACAGTAGACTAAGCTATACAGTCTTGCTTCTTACTTAGCCATGAAACCAATCTTTTCCCAAGGAAAAATGCACTTCCACTAGTACATTTTATTTCATCCATACTTCCTTCCCAATCACCATTAGTATAAGGATGTAATACAAAATCATCATATTTTTCGTACCATAATCCATACTCAAGTGTTCCCTTCAAGTATTTAAATATCCCTTTCACAACAGCAAGGTGAGTCTCTTTAGAATTTTCTTGATATCTCACCACAATTCCAACAACATTAGCTATGTCAAGTCAGGGATGGGTAAATGTTTGAAAAATACTTGCACTTTCATCTGTATTTGTAAATTTATAACTAATAACCATGGGTGTTCCAACAGGTTTACAATCTTCCATTCCAAATTTTTTTAACATCACTTTAAGATACTTTGTCTAAGAAATGAAAATTCCATCTTTTTTCTGATTAATTTGTAAGCCAAAGAAATTTTTTATTTCACCTATCATTGACATCTCAAATTCATTTTCCATTTCCTTAGAGAACTTCTTACTCATCTCATCATTGCCTCCAAAAATAATGTCATCCACAAAAACTTCAACTAGTAGAATTCCTTCTTTACTAGTTCTCAAGTATAAAATACTATCAGTATTACCTTTTCTGAAACCAAGACTCAGTAGATACTTATCCAATCTCACATACCATGATCTAGGTTCTTGTTTCAGTCCATACAACACCTTCTTTAACTTACATACCATATCTTCATTCTCTATCAAAGAAATTCCTTCAGGTTGCTCAATGTAAACTTCTTCCTCAAGATCGCCATTTAGAAATGTAGATTTAACATCCATTAGATATAATTTAAAGTCTTTATGTGCATCATAAGTAAGAAATAGTCTTACTTCCTCCAACCTAGCAATGGGAGAAAAATTTTCTTCAAAGTCTATGCCTTCTTGTTGAGAGTAGCCTTTACAAACAATTCTTGCTTTATTTCTTACCACTGTCCCTTCTTCATTCATCTTATTTCTAAAAACTCATTTAGTTCCTATCATATTCTTGTCTTTAGGTATAGGAACCAATTCCCATGTATTGTTTTTCTTTATCTGATCCAATTCTTCCCGCATTTCTTTAGTCCAAGATTCATCCTTACAAGCTTCATCAGTAGTTTTAGGTTCAACTTGAGAAAACAAACAAATTTCATTCCTTAGTCTAGACCTTGTCATCATTCCTTTATTAGCATCACCAATGATTTGATTCATAGGGTAGTTCTTCTTTATATACCTTGGTGTCTTTTGAGTATCAGTAGAGTCATTCAAATATATTTCCATCTCATGATTATCTTCAAAAGGTCCTTCTTGATTTGTAACAACTTCTTTGTTATCTAAATTTTGTCTGTAATCATAAACTCTTTCCTGAATCTAAAACTTGTCATCAATTCTCACATTATAACTTTCAATCATCTTTCTCAATCTCAGATTAAAACATTTTAAAGCCTTTATCTTGGTAGAATATCCAAGAAAGATCCCTTCATCACTTCTAGCATCAAATTTTCCTATGACATCATCTCTTTTGATATAGCATTTACTATCAAATATTCTAAAATATTTCACAGGAGGGGTATGATTAAACCACAATTCATGAGTCTTACTTATCCTTCTCTGATTTGAATTTTGTTCAAAGTATAAACAACAGAATCAACAACTTCTCTCCAATGAATATGTGACACATTTCCTTCGAGAAACATAATTATAGCACCATCTAAAATTATTCTGTTTCTTCTCTCTAAAATCTCATTCTATTGTGGAGTCCTAGGAGATAATGTTTGTTTATATATATCATGCTCATTGTAGTAGTTATTAAACATATCTGAAGTAAATTCTCCACCTTTATTTGATCTCAAACATTTTATCTTTAAACCAGATTCATTTTCAACTTTTTCTGTAAAAATCTTAAACTTGTAAAAATCCTTAGACTTTTCTTTAAGAAATGTAACCCACATCATCCTAGAGAAATCATCAACAAAAAGTATAAAATACCTCTCACCATAATAAGATCTTATTCTTGTAGGTCCACATAGATCAGTATGCACAAGATCAAATTTCCCTTTAGTTGAGTAAGATTTTCTTTGAAAATTGCTTTTAGTCTGTTTCCCCATTACACATTCTCTACACATGGTGTTCGATGGTTTTACAATCTTCAGTAGGTCTAACAACATTTTTCATACTTGCCTTCACAATATTAGCAAACTTCACATGGAAAAATCTTTTGTGTCATAACCAACTGTCATCAATCTTCACAACAAAACAAGAAACCTTAGATGTTTTCAACTCAAATACATTACCTCTTGATTTAGTGCCAGTTGCAATCAAATCTCTTGACTTTCTTCTGAGAGAACATCTCCCATTAATGAACTCCAGTTTATAACCCTTTGTCTACAAGTTGTCCAACAATTAACAAATTATGCTTAAGTCCATCAACAATTAGTACATCATCAGTATTAGTCTTACCATCCAGAGAAATTGATCATACTACAATGATAAACTTAGGAACATTATCACCAAATCTAACTACACCACCATCATACTTTGTTAGCTTAACAAAATTATTTTTATCACCAATCATATGATGTGAACAACCATTATCTATGATCCATTATGATTTCTTCTCAACATGTGAAACTAGGGCTTTTTCTTCATGAATAGGTTCATCATCTTTCATAGTAATAAATCTAATCTCATCATAATCTATTTCATCATCATTAGAAACACCTTCACTAGCATAGTAACATTCTTTATCCTTTGAGTAATTAGGTCTGTGAAACTTAGGTTTGTACATAGGAACCCTTTTAGGAAACCTAGATGTAAAATGACTAATCCTATTACATGAAAATGATTTTAGGGGTAGCTTTCCTTCAAACTTACCTTTACCTCTCTTTTTTCTTCTTGCATTTAGGGCCACAATCTCATCTAACTTCTTTTCTTCTTCCTGTATCTTTTCTCATTCATCAGCATACTCACCAAGCTCTTCTCGCAAATCATTTCTTCTATTTCTCACTAGTCTTGGTAAAGCCTTTTTGTCATCATGTATAGTTTCCTTAAATGGTGATTCAGGCTAAGGTAATGAATCTCCAAGTTATGCGGCCTCAAAGGTAGTTAATTTTTCAATCAACATCTCTCTATTAAAGTTCACAGTTAAAGGTACGATCTCCTCTATCGCTTGAACTTTAGTCTTATACACACGTGTCAAAGATCTAAGAATATTTGCAATTAATTTATCTTCACTGTATGTTCCCCCAGAATTTCTAATGCCGATAAAAACCTCTGTAACCCTCTGTACATATGCTCTAACATTTTCATCATCTCTCATTCTCAAAGTCTCCATCTTGGTCTTCTAATTCTGCAACTTCACTTGTTTAGTAATTATGTTTCCTTAATATAGTGCTTCCAATCTTGACCAAATTTTGTGTGTTGAATCCAAGTCTTTAACATCAGTAAATTCACCTTTAGAGATTTCACTAATAAATGCTTTCCTTGCAACCATGTTACAAGAGAACATCTTCTTCTCCTCATTAGTGGCACTGTCCAATTCATCTTCGAACTTGATCTGCTCTTCCTTCTTTGTTATCATCTAGTAGTCAATACCCAAAAACAACAGATGTGTTCTCATCTTGTTTTCCAACTGTCAAAATTATCAATATCAAACTTTCAACTTTACTTCCTATAGAATTCCATATCCAAGATCACCTCAAGCTATTAAGCTTTCTCTCCGAGTACTAGAAGCTCTGATACCAATTGTCAGGAATAACAGTCCACCAACACAACTAAGAGGGGGGGTGAATCAGTTGTGAGATAGAATATTAAACTTTAAACTTTATAAACCAAAACACTTAATCATAATATCAACACAATGAATGCAACACCATAACACAATATTTTTTTGTTGAGGAAACCCTTTTAAAGGTAAAACCCCAGTGGGAATTAGCATCCACAGATGATGTATTGAAAGTATAGTGTCCCTGCTAAAATATTTAGCCCTGTTAGGAGCTTATTAATGCATACAGTACATAGTCTATGTTAAAGGACAGACCCTGTTAGGAGTCAAGAGAAAGAAATGGTAGGCTCACTACCCAGACACACTGTCTAAAGAAGGTTAAACCCACCTTCAAGACTCACTGTCTAAAATAAAATTGTATAGAAGATCTATACAATACAATGAACTATCTGCTAGCAATTGTCTTTGCTTGATCAATTCCAATGAAACTCCTCAATCACAACCTTTTCTTTACATCCAATAGACTTCACAAATACAAGCTCACAACTTTTCTTTTACACTCTTTTTTCTCCAAAAGAAACTCTTCTTTATACCCTATTATAATAATAAATTAGGTCAGCCAATTAAGAATTCCCCAATGAATGGATAATTAAATAGACCCTTGCTAAGATACAAATGGTATCTTACACAAGTATACAATAGTTACAATAAATAAAATACACTCTAGGATCTAAGATTTATGCTCACCATCTTCACAACATGTTACACATCTCTAGTCGGCTCCAAATAGGTCTTCACAAGACCACATGCTTCAGCTAACATCATCACAAACACAAAAAATTCATAATAACAAATAATATTCTCCAATATTTCTTCTATCATGCCTTAATCTCACGTATAATATTCAACAAATATTTAATTGATTAACTATTGTGATAGACCTATTAACAAGAATTTATGGAAAGTTTTGAAGATGATCACAAGGAAATACTTGACACAATAAGGGTTAGAGCTGATCCAACATGTTCACTTGATTAATTTTGGTTCATCTACAAGTTTTCAGTCTCTTAGATCGTTACAATGAAGAATGATTCTACAAAAAGGTAGAATAATTTTGAGAATTATACACACACACATGGAAGAAAGTTGTAAATTCATTTTTTTAATATATAAATTGCTATGAATTGATCTATGCATATTTATAGGACAATTTTTTTATATATAAATGGTAATGATCTGATATGTGCATATTTAGATGCCAAATTTTATATATATAAGTGGATATGTGCTAATTTGTACATATTTAGATATCTTAATTTTGTACCATTTGATTATAAATGCATAAATAAATTTTGTAACATTACGTAACAAATTTTTTAATGTGTAGGAAGTTCTTGGTAATGTATAAATAATGACCTCTAATTTCCAATAGGTTTTCATAATGTATCCTAATGTGTCGGTGACCTCTATTTTCAAAATGTATACCAAACGCATAGTTTCATGGAAAAATTGCTAGATATTAATGGTGTTCTTTGGTTCATTACATTTATTATGGCCAGGCTATTACATTATGGATGTTGCTACAATGAATCCAAATTATTATTATTGTAACATTTTCCTAGGTTCATTAGGGTTGTCCTTGGTTCATTACTATTTTTCTAAGTTCTAGAAATCACTCAAGTTCAATAGGACAGTTCTATGCACTTAGGGCGCATAAGGGACATCATCGATACGGCATGGTGTTGAACATTTAGGTGAGTTGAGAGGAAAAATAAGACCATGCTTAGGGTAAACCCACCCAATCATATTTGATCAAACCATTAGTTCATTCCCATGACAAAAGGAACGATATTTAGGCTACTTTGCAAATTCTCAGTGAATGCAACTAACTATTTTTGCATCAACAAAAAAATTGCTGCCCTACAAAAACCACTTTGAGTCTTTAATTGAGATAGGTTATTGAAAAGGGTCCTCACATGATGCTTTAGGTTTAGATATATTGTTTGCAAGTGTCATAGTTTGCAATAAATGACCTATCAAAGTTTGGCAGTACTATGCACTCAAGACACATAAGAGACATCATAAGTAGGGCATGGTGATGAGTATTCATGCGAGTAGAGAGGAAAAAATGGGATCATAATTAGGGTAAATCCACCCAAAAAAATGTGATCGCAATGTCGCTTCACGCCAATGATGAATAGAACAAGATTTAGGCTACCTTGCAACTTTTCACTGAATGCATCTAACAATTTTTGCATCAATAGAAAAATTGTTGCCTTATGAAAACCACTTTGAGTCTTGAAAATTTGATACAATTTATTGTATCTAGGGTCCTCACATGACCCTATAGGTTTGGATGGATCATTTTGAAGTGCCACATTTTATGATAAATGACCCATAAAGTTTTTCAATTTTATGCACTTAGGGCACATAAGAGACAACACCGATAGGGTATGACACTAAGTGTTCAAATTGTTTGAGATAAAAAATGGGACCATACTTAGGGTAAACCCACCCAATTAGACATAATTGCACTAATGATTCACAACCACAATAAATAGAACAAGATTTAGGCTACTTTGCAACTTTTTATTGAATTCATCTCACAATTTTTGCATCAACAGAAAATTTGTTTCCCTACAAAAATTACTTTAAGTCTTAAAAATATGAGACATGTTATTGTAGAAGGGCCTCACATGACCCTATAAGTTCAGATGGATTATTTTTAAGTGTCAAATTTTGTGAGAAATGACCCATCAAATCTCAACAATTTAATGCACTTAGGACACATAAGGGACATCGTCGGTAGGGTATAGCACTGAGCATCCAGGATAGTGGAGAGGAAAAATGGGACCATGCTTAGGGTAAAACCTTCCAATTGAATGCAATCATATTGATGATTCGTGCCCCCGATGAATAGAATGATATTTAGGCTACCTTTCAACTTTACACTGAATGCATCTCATAGTTTTTGCGTCAATAGAAAAATTGTTGCCCTACAAAAACCACTTTGAGTCTTGAAAATCTGAGACAACTTATTGTAGAGGGGCCTCACATGACCCTATAGGTTCAAACATATCATTTTTAAGTTTCACAGTTTGTGGGAAATGACTCATTAAATTTTGAGAATTTTGTGCACTTAGGACACATAAGGGACATCTTTGGTAGGGTATGTCATTGATTTTTCAGGCGAGTCAAGAAGAAAAATGGGACCATGATAAGGGTAAAATTTTCTAATTAGATGTGATCACACTATTGGTTCATGCTCATGACAAACATACAAGATTTAGGCTACCTTGCAACTTTCCACTAAATGCATCTGACAGTTTTTGCATCAACAAAAAATTTGTTTCCCTATGAAAATGCCTTCAAGACTTGAAAATATGAGACATTTTATTGTAGAGGTGTTTCACATGACCCTATGTGTTCAAATGGGTTGTTTGCGATTGCCACGGTTTGTGAGAAATGACCCATCAAAGTTTGATATTTTTATGCACTTATGACACATAAGGGACACTGCAGGTAGTGTATGGCGTTGAGCATTCAAGAAAGTTGAGAGAAAAATGTGACCATGTCTAGGGTAAAACCTCTCAATTGGACTTGATTGCGCTCTCAATTCATGACCTCCATGAACTAAAGAAGGATGAAGCAAAATTTTCAAGTGCATGTACAAGAACGGAGGAATATATGAATCTTAATGAAAATGTTGAGGTTGAATGATTTGATGAAAAGGTGTTAATGGTTAAAAGGATGCGTCTCTTGCTGAAGTGCATTTATGATGAAAAGGTGTGACCTTTCCCTTGCATTCAGAGATATGCTTAATTTAACTTAGATGCATATACATTTTTATAGATGAAAGACCAATATAAGTAATGACCTAGTCCTTAGTTTTTTTCTAATGCCTTTATACAAAATGACATATTAGTATCCTTAATCACTCACTATATCCCCTTAAGAGGATAGGTTGGTGTTGTGTAAGGGGACAGAGTAAATCCTAACAAGGTAGATGAATCCAAAGTTGAAATATGGATGGGGTTTCAAAGCCTTGAGGAAGCCTACTTGTAGATAGGTGTGAAGTGCCCTACAAGTAATCCCCACCCTTCTTAGGGTTGAGTTTAGGAGAGAAGTAAGGATTTGGGGCTTAAGTATGTTAACTGCCAGTTGTATTATGAATCATTCTTTATTTCTTAACAAAATATTTTATATTAATCCAAACCTTCAAATTAAGTCAAATTATTAACTCATATAAAGTAGTGGAAGATAGACAGAAAGACATTCACAAATGACTTCACCAAACCAATCCAATACTTAAAACACCAAAATGAACATTAATCACATTAAGGATTCTCCTACATTAACAATAAATAAAATGAAATGAATACAAGAAGTGTCATATTATTACCAAGACATGCACAACATGAACAAATTGGATTACATTTTTGTCATAAATATTTAAGTTTCAAAGTAGAAAGACATGCACACCAATAACAAATTGAATTGAATATCAATTTTCATGTATATCAAAATGTACAATTATTGTGTATGTATAAAAAAAATGGCATAAATGTCAAGTAAATATTTTTTTTACAAAAATGTGGCACATGTCATGACAAGATTGATATATAATAAAAATATCGAATATATACATGTATTGGTTCTTCAATGACCACAACTAACACTACATGTCTATATCAAATTGTATGGCTATAGTGGATTATCAAAATCAAGCCTCTTCAAAGTAGTGCATGACTTTGTAGATGGTTGCAAACTAATAATTCAAATGCTAAATTAGATTACTTGTGTCAAAAATAGATTATAGTTGTCAAAATAACATCAAAATAACTATATATTGAACTATAATTTCTTTGCAATTGAATTTTTTATTACCTCATGTGTTTCTATCATTGTTGGCATGTTCTCTAAAGGTGTTGGACCCTTTCTTTGATAATCAAGACTCCTAAAAACATGGAAAGGTAGAGGATCTGTGTTAAGTTGCGAAGGGGGTTGCAACAGATAAAATCCAATTAATACAAGCTAATAACATAAATAGTTGAAAAACACCAAAAACTAAAAATGCATATACTTCTATCTAAATGTATATATTTTTAATATATATAGAAAAAACACATACTAGAGCCTCAGTTGGTTCTTTTGCACTCCTAGGAGGAATCGTTGTTGATGAAACAACAATGATTATTTCTTGTATGAAAAATGATAATAAATGTTATAGCCACAGAGGAAGGACTTAGGGATTTGAAAGGAAAAATAATGCAATCTAAGAGGAGTTGAGGAGGGTTTAAAAAAATAATGCAATCTTAATTGAGGGTCTTAAGAAAAATAAATAGACATACATACCCATTCCCTCTCTTGAACCTCAGGCATATCAAGTGCATTCATCAATTCTATAAACCTCATTTGTCTTTGTATATAGAAGAGATGAAAAACATTGTATCAATCTACATATACATGTTTAATCATAATGAATTTGAACAAATGAATTCTAGATTGTGGTTGAATAAACTATTTAATATTTTCAAACAATTGTGTCAATTAAAATTGTGTTTAATTACCTTTTTATTCTTAGGTGTCCTCGAGGATGCCTTATGCCTACGAGATGTCCTAGACACGGGTGGGGTACCCTTGGAGAAAAAAAATTAACATAAGAGATATCAATATGTAATATAAAATATAAGTTAACAAATCTAAATTTAAATGACTCTCATATTCAATAACAATTTGATGAAAGGTGCTCCCCTTAATACCACAAAGACATAACAAAAATAGAGAAAAAATAACAATTTGCAAGAACATAAAATGGCTTCTTATTATCTCCACAAATGTGGAATTACAAACTTTCAGAATTACAATATGCAAAGCCACATGGGCATTTCCCTTACAATATTCTGTAGGACAAAGCCTCAAATCAATACCCAGATCTACTACCCAGAACTGTCCCAAACTGCCTAAGACAACACTACAGCCTTCCTTATATAGGCAATTTTCCACTGCTTGGGAAGGTTCTAGAATTTTAGCCAATAAGGCTGACCAAACTTAGAATTATTTTATTTTTCATTTTATTACATCATAGTCGGCTCAAAACAACTTTGAAACCCAAACAAAAATTTTGAAGGAAATTTATTTTTCGCCATTTCAGGTGGCCCAACTTCTGGAGACCATAAGTCATCACCCGTTGAACCAATTGACTATTATGACCCCATTTCGGAAAGGGCATGAAGTGCGCTACAACAATTAAATAAGCAAGCTTCATTCAACTGAAGTTTTGACCTCATTCAGGGCCTCTAAAGCCTTCAAAACTGAGTTCAAAGTTTCTGTACTCTATTTCCAAAACCAAAAATTTTCAATATCTTCAAAACTAGACTTGATCCGGCAAGGAAACTTTACTGGCAAGCTGATACGACCAAAATGAACCTCCACCTATGAAATCAAAACATTTTGAGATCATATGACCAACTTACTAAAAATAGTAAGTTTCCATAAATAGCAGCTTTGCACAAGATAACCCTTATTGAAAAGAAATTAGAAATATTTTTGGGTGATGCAAGATTGTTCTTACATCCAGGATGCTACTGCATCACAATTATAAATTACAGGAGTGCAAAATATGATACTGCATAGCTTTCTAGGCCAAAGTCAATGGGTGAAAGCGTGACATCGTGGATCTAGGAAATCTAATCCATTGACAACCCCTATCAAACACCAAATAAATATACATTAAAGAGTATATATTATCAAAAATTATTTTGAATTCATGTATTATTCTATTGTAACATTTTATAAATTTTTTACCTCTAGCGTTGAAGCGATAGGTGTACCAGAAGTGGAAGGAAAATGTGGTGATGTACTACCACCACCTACTGCATCCTAAAATGTGTATTATTCATGTATCAATTTACATTTATCTATAAATGAAAATTTATTTGCATTTATAAGTTTTAAGTGATTTAGGTCATCTGTGAGAGCCACATTCTCTGCAGTGCCAACCTAACATCTAGCCCCATAATGTGTACACAAATAAGATATGGAACCATCTACATGGGCATCATTATCTATTCCAGAACATATATGTTGATAGTTGGGACACTGATGGTATATGGGCTTACAAGAGATAGATGGTGTGAGTGTTAAACCATCATGTGGCCCAAGAGGTTCTCCTAATTGTGTTCCATGATAAATCATGACATCAGTCAATGAGGTATCCTCCTGAAGAGTTTGTACCTCTATAGACTCCTTTAGGGCTACAGGGACTGTGACGTGAACCCTAGATTTAGTAGCTAGAGGTATGTGATCTTGTGGGTTTACTACCCTCTAAGCCCCTAGTCTATCCTAGGCAGAGTCTCCACCTCTACCTTGAAACTCCCTCATGTCAAAATAGTTCGACCACTCACTGAGGATAAACTCACAATATATTTTTGTCAAAAAATATTATAGAACCTCAAAATTATTACAAGGTGGTTTGTTGAAGACCATATACCACCTATCCCAAAAAGGATCTTTTATCCCCAAGTTATTACACCAATGAATAGGAAACCTCTTTAAATTAAGAGCTAAGAGCTCATTAGTTTTAGGGTCCTTGAAAAGAGCACATATATCTTCTTTACTTATCATTTTTATTTTCACCCCATCATATGAAAACCCAGCAGCATAAGAGGCACAACCGTTGGTATTGAGGAACACTGAGAGGGGGGGTGAATTAGTGTTCAGTTATTACTTCTTTTAACTAAATAATTCCACAACCATAAGCTAATTGCAATGAAAAGTAGACAAGAATAAAGTAAATTAAATATCCACAAACTCATGAGGCCATGATTTTTGTGTAGAAACCTGGTTAAGTGAAAAATCATGGTGGGGATGGTACCCACAAATATCTCTGCAGAAATATAGATAACCCAATTAAGGGTGAGTTACAAAATGAAAGGAACTCTTCCTAGAGTATATTTCTCAAATACAAAAGAGAGGGATACAACCCTTATAAACAACACTACTTACAAAAAGGTTTGGACTACAATCCAAAAGGTTGAATTGAAAATAGAATCAAATATGCATGTGAAGCTCCATAGGATTTCATCATCCATCAGGTTTTGTTCTCTTCTAACCTCATCTTTCTTCTGATCATTTGTATGAACAATTTCTATCTCTGGTTGTCCTTGATCAAGATCACTAGGTCTTTCGTTAGTGTTTTCTTATTTTTCTCCCATGACCTCCATCCTCTGTCATTGTAGCCTTATAGTTCATCACACCAGGTATATCTTATTCATTATCTTGACCTATAAAGAGTGATATAGATACCCATTGATAAATAGATTAGGTTCTTCAAGTGTGGAGTAGAAACCAGTATGCATTATTGACGCTTGAGTTCTCTTTTTTTGCTCCTACGGTGTAAGATCTTTAGACCGAATCTCAAAGATTATCTTAGATATTAATTCCTCAGTTTCCTTAATAATTTCATCAACCTTTCCACTCATAATCTTTTTATCCTTGTTTTTGACAAGTGTTGTCTTTTTTATTCCTCAAGGATTCTCTTATGATCTTTGGTTATAATAACCACACATAGTTTGTTCAAACTCCTCTTATCTTCCTCTCTTCTAATGCAATTAGTCTTCTCTCCTCAATATTTTTAAACGGATCATCAAGTATTTCCCCTTTGATCTCCACAAGTGATCTCTTAATTGTTTTTAGATAATTAACTATTTCTTTTTCTAGTTTCCTCTTTTCTTCTTCATTATACTTATGATAGTACTTCTTTACTATAAAAAATATGATATACTTAACCAATTCATTTAGAACTGCAAAAAAAGGTGTCTAGCCAATAGAAATTTCCTCAGGCACTTTGTCGATCACAAGTTTGGCTGCTTTAGTCCCTTCAAACCTCAATTTCTTCTTTGAATCGTCCTATTTAGTAGATTCGCCTTTGTCTTCTTCCTTTTCTCTCTTCCTACTAGACGTGGCTTCTCTTTGAGTTGATGTTGAAACTTTATTTGGTATGGATGCCTTTGGTGGAGTGAATTTTAGGTGTAGATGATTTGTGTGTCACTTTATTCTTCATAATCTCTTCTTCTAATGCCTTCACTGAACTTCTAGTGAATATTCTCTTCAATGGAATTTAGGGAGGGGGTCCATTACTATCATCCTCAATATTAATAGGATCAACATCTTTTTCCTACTTATTCTCTTCATTTTACTTGGTCCTCGCTTTTTCCGTATGTGCCTTGGTAAAACCTAGACTTTCTCCTACTAATTCAACTTCCCTTCTAACTTTTCTCTTCATCGCTAATTTTCTTACTACAAGATCCACTTCAAGGATCTTCTCTTTATATGTCACAAACCTCTTCTCATTAGGATGAATAGGTTTCTCCAAGAGATATTTTACATAGCATTCCACAATTACAGGATCAACTTCATAACCCATTGGCATGATCCAAGAAGTTCTTGGTTCTATTGCTTCTATCTCGCAATCATCAATCTTGACCATAAAGCAAATGGTATCTTCATACTTCTCAACTATCTTAGAATCATCCATCTTAACTACATTTGTTCCTAAAATGTTTTGAAATATGCAAAATTTCTTTTCTTCTGGATGTTTTTATCAAGCCTTAGGTAGTAATTAGTAATATTCCTTGCAACTAGTATGACCTTCCTCTATGTTATATCACGAACCCTGGAATGTGGTTCATAAAGTATAAAAAGATGTATATTATTAGCAAACCATCCTTGAATATCTACTTCTTGTACTTCTTAATCTTCTCAAAATTTTGCATAAGTTGTGCTCTCAGTACTTCACACATATCAAACTTAACTCCCTCTTTCACCATTTAGTAGGTTGTGTAGATGATTGTGCCAGAGATAGAATTTTCTCTGCTAGAATGGTTGATCTTCTAGCTAAACACCATAGATGCAAATTTTACATCTAGTTGTTTGATATCATTAACTATCATTTCTCTTTTTTTCTACTTTGATCTAGAGTTAGGTCTATTACTAGGTTTTGTCATATAGATTTCAATTATGAGGTTTCACCGTCAGCACATAGTCCAATAATAGCCTCCAAGACTTCCTTGGTAATCTTATAAGGTTTATCTAGCCAAATAAATTGGTCATGAATCCTTCTCAAATGATATGTGCCCACTTTGGTTCATTAAAAGTGATAAACTTCATAATCTGCAAAATCTTCATAGATTCCAGTGATTTAAATCCTACCTTTAATTTCTATTGTTCACACAAAGACTCATATGCCTCAAGTTGAAATCTCTCATATCTCTTCAAAATAACAGTTAATGTATGCCCTAATGTCCTCAACATGAAGAATGTCATATGGAACTTTTTTTTAAAAAAACCTTGGGATCATCTTCCATTGATTTATAGGAGTGTTTCTTGAAAATAGGATGGGGTCTATCCTTAATGTCTACTGTAATCTAAGTATCCATGATTTCAGAAAGAATTCAACAGGCTTTGGAATGATAAATACCTTTTCATCATTAGTAGCGTCTGCAACTTTGATTTTGAAAGCAATTCAAGACTTTAGCTCAAATCTCCTTCAATCTCTCTATAAGCTCGATCACAAGATAGCAAGGTGCAAAATGCCATCTTAGAAACTCTTTTTATTCCTTCACATGCTCTAGAAATTGGTTTGCAATAAATGTAGTGGAATCCTATCTCATAAAGATGCTCAAGACTAGTAAAGGAAATTATTCTTGTGATCCTAAAAATTCATGATGAAATTTACTAAGCAAGATATCAATAAGATACAAATTCAATTTCATAATTATCTGATACGATCGCTTCCTTTGATCCTTTTGAAATAGGGGTTAGGTAATATTTTTCATTAAGAACTCCCCTTTAGGTCAAATACCTAATTATTTAGTAGAAGAATTTTCCACACCAGAAATTGGTGTGATCTATCATGTAGAATCAATCTACTCTTTTCTCATCCATGTCTTCTTCATTTCCTTCTTAACTTCATCAACATCAACTATTTTCTTTCCCTTATCATCTCTAGCATTATTTCTTTCTATCAAACCTCTACTTCTATTATATCTACAATTCTTATCAATGTGACCAAATTTTTTCAATTAAAACACATCACATTGGGATTTCCATACCTTTGATTAGTTTGATTCAATCTGCATTGCTTCACCAAGCGTCCAAAATTGTTGCATTTGTAACAGGTAATATTTCCTTGTCTTGTCTTTGTTTTGCACTTGATTTGTGTTCATAGTTGATGTAGGTGTAACAATAACCAAAAAAGGATACAACATTTGATTTGCTTATGCATTCTTTTTCCCTATGACCAAATTTGTTGCATGTAAAGCATCTGTTATTGAAATTTGGTTATCTCACAGATTTCTCTATCTGATTTTTTGATGAATTTGTATGTCCTTCTGATCCGAGACTTTCTTCCTTCTCAAAGCCTAAAATATGTTTGTCTCCAACTGCTCTTTGTCTCTCAAGATTCTCATCAAGCTTTGTCGAATTGAATTTGAATTTTTCTTTGAAATCATTAGCTGTTGCAACTTCTTTCCTTAGAATTTCATTGACTCTTCCAAACTCTTGTTCATTGTATCTAGACTCCCCAAGATCAAGTTGCAATTGTCCAATCTCACAATTTAGTTTGTGACATTCCTTAGATTTTTCTTTCAAGTATTTCTTAAGGTTTCCTTGCTTCAACTTCCTTAGTCATTGCCATCAACATGGCTTCTATTTCATGCTTCAAACTGTCTCTATCTTCAACAAGTTGTTCATATTATGATTTTTATTTTTGGTCTTGTGAATTTTCAGTGACATTTGTCAACTATAGCTGATCAATAAGTGATTTCCTCTTGTCTCTAGATTTGTTTAGTTGTTCCTTCATACTTTCTATAAAACTTTTGGTATCTTTGAGTTTTTATTTAAGTCCAAAGTTCTCATCATTTGATTTGTCAACATCTTCAAACTGTAACTAGGAATTGCTTATGAATACTACTAGAAACTGATAATTCACCCATCATGACCTTCCTCAAGTGGTTAGACATCTTCCAAGACACTAGGATTTGATACCAATTGTTGGTATTGAGGAACACTGAGAGGGGGGGGGGGGGTAAATTAGTATTCAGTTCTTACTTCTTTTAATTAAATAATTGCACAACCATAAGCTAATTGCAATGAGAAGTAGATAAGAACAGAGTAAATAAAACATCCAAAAACTCATGATACCATGATTTGTGCATACAAAACCCGATTAAAAGGGAAAAACCATGGTGGGGATTGTACCCACAAATATCTCTACAGAAATACGAATAACCCAATTAAGGGTGAGTTACAAAATGAAAGGCACTCTTCCTGGAGCACACTTCTCAACTACAAAAGAGAGGGATACAACCCTTACAAAACACACATCTTACAAAAAGGTTTGGAGTGTAATCCAAAAGGTTGAAAAAAAGCATCACATATGTGTGTACATTTCTATGTAAATACATTAGATAAACATCAATTTAGCCTCTACAATTAGATACATAACATCTCTGTTCTTTTCACAATATTCTCTAACCATCACACCAATCTCATCATCATAATCAATATGCAAACTCGATCTTATATACCTATTACCAAAATATGATGGGTCCATTGTCAGCTCCAATAATAAAGAGTGTACTCTATGTATCCTTGAGAAACCACTAATCAAATCTTCATGCTAACCCATTCCAAGCTATAGATAATGTGTATAATGTTGACTCTACCAAAATGTGTGATTAAACTGATCGGATCATTGATCTAGTAGGATCGCCAATTGATCCATCTATTGGCTTACTTTGTCTCTCATACTTCTATGCCAACCTGATACTCAGATCATCAAAACATATCCAAAACATAACATTAGCTTCTGCATCATAGGATACCATAGAATATACTCCAACCAACCTTCTATCAAGTTTTCTACTCATAATTCAACTGAACATATCTATACCAATCATATTGTTGAACCTATATACTATTGTTTGATTATCCATACTTAGCAGATTATCATTCTAACATTTGGTATACACAAAGTATGTTGGGAGACCATATAAAATAAGTGTACTTTCCATCAATGACAACATACAATAAATGTATGTCACCATCTCTTGCCCAGCAAAGACATTTATCCCTATTTATACCCCATTTTGTAACTTGTCTAGAAACTTCCTTGGTATTATTGGCCATTGATTTTAAGGTTGTGGAAAGGAATGAATGATGATCATGCTCAGAGGTCCTCTACACACTCACTAATTGAGAAATTTAGGTTGTATTTTTTGATAATTAATGTAATAGATTATCTTGTGTGGTTTGTACGGGGTCTATTGGAGGAGGAGGATTTCTATTTTCAGGGACTTGTTGTTGTATGTTTTTTTGAGGGGCATGTTGGAAAGTTAACTATACTAGTGTATATGACTAAGATTAGTTTTATCATTATGGAAACAAAGTCATATGGAGTTTTGGTTTCAGTGCACTTACTTAGAAGATCATAATTTGGCTAAGTATGGAAGACATAACAGTCAGTTAAGTACTTGATGAATAGAGCATCAACGCACGTGTGTATGACCAATTTTTGGTATGTGTCCTTGAAGATAATATTTTGGGTATGTTATTAAGCTATGGTTAATAATGGATGATTAGATGAGTTGGTATGGAGAAGTTATGAGTTGAAGTGACACAGTTAGTGAGCGGCAGAACAAAATAGAGCATGCAGCTGGCAGGAAAGATTTTGTTTAGTGTGTATAATATTGTTTTGTAAAGGCTATGTGCATATTGTATTTATGTTGTAGACATGTTAATATTAATTTATGTAAATGCACTTGAGCCAATTCATTTGGAGGCATTATATGTAATAGGTTATAGGCTGACTTAGAAAATAGTTTTGGTTGTGCCTATATAAGACATGCACTTTTGTATTTGAGAATGTGATGGATTACGAAGATGAAATAGAAGAGAAGAAGTATGAAAAGTATGTGTTAAGAGAAGTAAGAATTTTATATAGCTTTACAAGAGGTTAAAGCATCAATGCACAAAAGGAACTGATCAGACAAGCAGTGTCATAGCAACAGTTCAACATTATAGATATAGTGTGTATCTGATATCCAGGAGGTTGTAGCCTTCCTTATTGAGCAGTGAGCTCTGGCAGTGAGCCATCCACCCCTAATAGGGTTTGTTACTTCAAGACTCCTAACATGGTCTGACCCTTAACAAGGTCATTGTACTAAAGCATTGCAATGACTGCTCCTAATAGGGAAAAGGAACATTAACAGGTTCATAATACACAAGTAAAATTATTAGTGGGTATTAATTCCTACTGAGGTTTTTCCTTTGGCCAAGGTTTCCCTGTAATCATATTTGGTGTTATGTGCTATTGTTGTTTACTTTACTTTCTTTAATATTCAATTCAATAATTAAGTTATTGAGTTAAGTTTCTAGTATCATAAATTAATATTATAGAACATAGATTCACCCTCCCCCTCTCAGTGTTCCCATTCCTAACAATTGGTATCAAAGCTTTGGTCCTCTGAAGACAAGTTTAACCACTTGAGGAGATCATGGATATAGGAGAAGTGAAACATCTGAAGAAGAATCTTGAAGTAGCTTTTGAAGATCTTGACATATCTGAAGAAGAAATTGAAGAGCTGAAATTGAAGGTCAGTGGCACACAAGTATTCATCAAGAAACTCAGAAAAGATTTGAAATATTGTTCAAACAATGATTTTGGAAAAATGGTAAAAAATATTAATGAAGAAAACATGTCTCTGAAGGATTGTATTGAAGAGTTGGATGAAAAGCTAACCAACAATCATGAAGCTTATGAAGAGAAGATCAAAGAGAACAAACAGTTGGATGAAGAACTGAGGCAAGAAAACATGAAATCTTGGAGTTAGAAAACATCAAGAAAAAGGTGGAATTTGAATTGACTGAAGAAAAGAATCATATTAACAAATTGCACACAAGTAAGGATCTAATAGAGTCATAGTTGTATGCACAGAATATTAAAGGTGATACCACTGGTATTGGATTCAATGAAGCACAAATTTAAATCAATGATATGAAAGAAATAATGAAAGCACCAAAAGAATCTATAGAACCTAAGAAGACTGAAAAGCATACTCAAGCTAAAGTTGAACCATCTAAGGATGAACGCAAGCTAGTAAAAAGAACTTGTTATGCCTGTAACAAGCATGGACATATAGCAAGAGATTGTAAAGAGGTAAGACCTTTCAATGGTTATTGTTATTCATGCAATAAATTTGGTCATAGAGCTATGAATTCTAGATCAAATCAAAGAATTCAGACTCAGCATAATTAGAGAAATCAACCACAGCAGAATGTTAGAAGTTCTCAAAACATTACATGTCAGATAGGCAATTATAATGGTCACGCAGCTAGACAATGTAGTATGGTAACTCACATCAATGTGTTGAGGAATATAAGGCCTCCTGTTATTTGTCACACTTGTAACAAGGCTAGACACATCTCAAAGTTTGATAGATCACAAGCATAAAGACAAGAAAGACCTAATAAGTCTCAAGGATCAATTTTGGATGAATCTGGAGAAGTCAAGTTTGTGAAAGCTACAGAAGATGCGAGCAAGATTTGGATGAAATTAAAGAAAGATAATGTTGATGACTATGTAGTAGATGCATCCAAAATGGATGCACCTTCTACTTCTGGATGAATGACCCTCCTGGTCATAGGGCGAGCTAAATTAGCTCTAGACCCTTGTGCGGCTGCTATACTCACCCTTAGAGTATGCACCTTTGGTTTTAGATGTTTGGATACTAGTTGATGTTGTATGCAAGAGTGCATAGATTGATTGATAGTAGAAACAAAGATTGGAATTCTCTGTTGCATTCTGTATTATGGTGGCAAGCATTAATTGCAAAAATTTGTTTTTATAGTCACCGAAGATCCATTATCCACACATTTGCATTCAAGTTCGAGCCTTTGGAGATCACAGGAGATCAAAGAAGTTAGGGTTGGAAGATTGCAGTTGATTTCATTAGCAAAAGGAAGTTAAGATTGTTGCGGAACCCTAGTTCAGTCATGACAGTTTAGAAACCATTTGGAAACCTATTTGAGTGATTGATCAAGTAATGGCTACTCTAGTTATTTTTTATGTTATTGAAAAGAAGAGATACATTTTCAAGAAGCATCCCTTTAAGTCAGTCCTAAATGATTTGGAAGGGGCATTCTCTAGATCTCTGATGGGAGTTATGCACATATAAGAAATACACGCATACATATACTACAAGAAGGAACCTGTAGGATTGGACAAGATTAGGTTGCACCTTGAAACAATGATGAAACTAGACATGACATTTATGGATGAGTTCGTGCACCTTGAAAATTACCCAATTATTGAGTATGCAACTGCATATGAGTTATATGAATCTGAATAGATTAAGATCCTACTTAACAAAATTCATGATGATTTATTTTGGATAGGAGAAGTTCTAGTTCACATCACTTTAGATCTCATTTATGAGATGACAGGACTATCCAAGACTGGTACCATTCTTCCTATTGGTAAGGATGTTAGGAAACTAGTTGAGCAAGCTTGTAAGTCTCATAGTGATGAGCGCAGCATGACAATTGAGCCGATAGAGGAGAAGGATATAAAGATAATCTCCATGATACTTGGTTATAAGTTCTAACATGAAAACATAGTCAATAGTGTGTCCACAACCACAATTTTGGTAGCTATTAGAATTGTAAGGGAAAATGGAGAGTTCAACTTGTGTGAGATCTTGCGCACACAATTGATGGATAACATAAGGGCTATTAAGCATGACAAGAGAAAGATATTTAGGTTTGGGTCATTGATCATCTATATGTACTTTCATATAGTCAATAAAGTCTTTGATATATACCTTGATAAGATTTTACCTACAATGCCACAAATTTCATTCAAGGCATCATATGAGAGCACCTTGAAATATTTCATGGACTTAGAAATAAAGACATTCAGAATCAAGATGCAGAGAAGGTATAGGATACCTGAGAGTTTAGTGGAGAAGTATAAGGACATCATTTTCTTTATGGTAGAGACAGATATCACATGCATGGAAGCTGTAGAACCTAGAACTAAGTAGATTCAACCACTTGGCTATGAAGTGGAGGAACATATTCTAGAATCCTATGCACAAGTCCTCCTATGAGTGCCTAAGGATCCAAATGAGCCAAGATGGGGTACTTATGAGGAGAAAACAAGACAAGTGTATTTAGTCTTGTACAGTGCAACTACAAAAAGAAAGGCATCTAAAATCACATCAGACATATTGAAAATTCATGGTGTCACACAAGAAGACCTAGATAAGGCAAGGGGAGCCAATATTTCAATACAACTTGAGAGTGCACCCTCTTCTAAAGTGAAAATAGAGAAGACTGATGATCCCAAGGAAATGAAGAAAAAGATAGTAGAAAACACTCCTGCACCCACATATACTATTGATCTGGAGTCCACACCACCTCCTGAGCCTAGAAAGATGCCTAAGAAGGAGACCGACGCAAGCCACCCATCATCAAAGACAATAAGAAGAAAAGGTAGAAACACTCAAGCACCTCTTGAAGTAGGATTCAGACTAAATATTGAAGTGTTGAGAACCACGGTAGTAGATGAAGGAAGAATTCATCAAATTGTTAAGTTCTATGATAAATATCATGAAATAGATAAATTAGAGATCCATAATATGATCATAAAGCATATGATTAAGTTCAAGAAGACAATCTTGGAACTTAAGATAGTTATTCCTGATCAAGTATAGAATATACTTGATTCTTTGAAGAGACGGGCTATAGAAGAAGATTTCAGGATAAGGGAAAAGACACTAGATGATAACCTCCCTATTTTTTCATTTGAAGAAAAATCATTGTTGCTAGATTTGGTGAAGCCTCACCTTAGAACCAAGCTTAGGACTCTGCAGATTATGAACAAGGATTATGAGTTGGTTGCAAAGGAGACTAAGAAGGCATTTGAGAATGTTTTCTTGGAAAGACACATGTATCCGCCTACTATGCTTGTAACTCAAGTTCCCTTTAAGCAAGCCAAGGAGTCTAAGATCTCAAATGCACCTATAACAGGTCCATAGGATTTTGCGCCTATGCCTGAAGCTAAGGATGACACTATCATGATTGATAATGTTGAAATATCAATGGTGGCTATAGATAAGGACTTAGATAAGTTTGAGAAATCATTTGTAAGAATTGAGGAAGTAGAGATTCTATGCACTGATGAATCTCCTAAGCAGCAAGAAGAAGTACAGATTGAAGACTTGACGAGACAAGAAGAAGAGAAGGAAGATGAACCTGCAGATGAGACCTATGTTGAATTACCAGTGAAGGTAAATACTGAAACCATGGACAACACACTCATCACACCCAAGCCCTCAATTTCATTGTTGTCAAGTTTGACCCCTGATACAACAAGTTTAGATTCATGGGGAGAAGAAGACTTGATAAAAATAAGTGTGTTAGCAATGGAGAAAGAAAAGGAGAAACAAGTAATGAGGAATCCATTATTTGTAGAATCAATAAGAATACTAAATAGCCTACTTCCTAAGGACAAGAAATTATCAAGTGTACATTCAATGGATGATGTCAGCACCATCTTGACATGCTTCAAAGAAAATTTCTCAAGTCTTGAGGAATCAACATCCAAGATTGCAAAAGAGAAATATCTTAAGAAGAGGTTGAATGAATTGATAGGTAACTTTGCACTTGACCTCAATTCTCTTAATTTTGGTCAAGCTATGTTAACTTGGAGATAGCAAAAAAATGAAGGAAGATAATAACTGATTGTATGAATAAAGACAAACTCACATCAGACCTTACCAAGAAGATTTAGGAAGTTGAATCCCTAATGTAAGTTGTAAGAAAATTAGTAGAAGACCCCTCCCAAGATATCAACATGTGTAATAAGGTCTATCAAGATTAGATAGATAAAATTGAGAAGGCAGAGAAAGAGATTGGGAAAATAAGGGCTAGACAAACACAGAGACATGCACTTGCACCCTCATTAGATGTAATCAATCAGAATATCAAGGAGATAGATGCTACCATTGTAAGATATGATCAAGGTCCGTGTACATAATTGGAAATGATGGAGAAGTTAACTTATGCACTATGCACCCATCTCTAGACAGTAGATGCACTCAAGGCATTTTGGCAGCAAGAGATCCAAAACCTTAAGATTGCATACCTAGATGTACTATCTGTGTAAGTACTTGAAGTTTCATTTTTGAGCACCTTTTTCATTAATATCAAAGGGGAGTAGAGTAATATGGAGTAGTAGAAGGGAGATATAAGATAGAGTATATGATGTATTGAAAAAAAAGATAAGGATATATGTTAGAAAGTGTTTTGTAAAGATGTAGTTTAGCAACTTCGTCATATTCCTTTGTTGCCATTAATGACAAAGGGAGAGATTTTTGGCAAGTTGACTATACTAGTGTATATGACTAAGATTAGTGTTGTCATTATGACAAAAAAGTCATATGGATTTTTGGTGTCAGCGCACTTACTTAGAAGATTAGAATTTGGCTAAGTATGGAAGACAAAACGGTCAGTTAAGTACCTGATGAACAGAGCATCAGTGCATGTGCATATGACCGATTTTTGGTATGTGCCCTTGAAGATAAGATTTTGGATATGTTAGTAAGATATGGTTAAGAACACATGATCAGATGAGTTAGTATGAAGAAGTTACAGCGAGTTGAAGTGACACAGTCAGTAAGCAACAGAACAAAATAGAGCATGCAACTGACGGGAAAGGTTTTGTTTAGTGTGTATAATATTTTTTTGTAAAGGCTATGTGCGTATTGTATTTATGTTCTAGACATGTTAATATTAATGTATGTAAACATGCTTGAGCCAATTCATTTGGAAGCGTTGTATGTAATAGGTTACAGGTCGACTTAGTCAATAGTTTTAGTTGTGCCTATATATAATACATGTGCTTTTCTATTTGAGAATGTGATGGATTGTGAAGATGAAATAGAAGAGAAGAAGTATGTGAAGTATGTGTTAAGAGAAGTAAGAATGTTATAGATCTTTACAAGAGGTTAAAGCATCAGCGCACAAAATGAATTAATCAAACAAGAAGTGTCATAATAGTAGTTCACCATTATAGATATAGTGTGTATCTGATATCCATGAGGTTTTAGCCTTCCTTACTGAGTAGTGAGCTATGGCAGTGAGCCTTCCACCCCTAACAAGGTTTGTTACTTCAAGACTCCTAACATGGTCTAACCCTTGACAAGGTCATTATACTAAAGCATTGTAATGACTACTCCTTATAGGGCAAAGGAACATTAACAGGTTCATAATACACAAGTACAATTATTAGTGGGTATTAATTCCCACCGAAGTTTTTCCTTTGGCCAAGGTTTCCCCATAATCATATCTGGTGTTATGTGTTATGTGTTATGTTTGTTTACTTTACTTTCTTTAATATTTAGTTCAAAAATTAATTTATTGAGTTAAGTTTCAAGTATCAGAAATTAATATTATAGAACACTAATTCACCCCCCCTTCTCAGTGTTCCCATTCCTAACAGGGAAATGTTTTAAAAACTTTCCATGAAAATTATTTAAAAATAACAAAATCAATCAAATAATTTGATATTACAATGAAATTTCAAACAAAAACAATTTCGGGTATACTAACATGTGCAATGATGCAACATGGTGAAAATTTATTGTAAATGGTGAAAATTCTCTATATTTTTCCAAACACGATCGGGTTCTTCTTGTTTTTGGTCTTCACTGTCTCTTCCACTGCATGACCAAGGGTTCAAATAACCTAGTTGGTGAACAACCTCATAACAGGTAATAATAACTACGCCAAAGCCTTTCCTAGGAATGATATATTCAAACTAGGTATTATTTTTCCTATCACAAAGTGCATTTAGATTGTCAACCCAGGGATGTATACTTGAAATGGGACAACACAGTTTGTGCACTAAGTTTCACATAGAGTCATCTTACTTAAACTGCTATAGGAAAGGAAAATACATTTAAAGAACCAAACTATTGCTGCAAGAAAGGTAAAACACACAAATGAACTAATATAATCAACCATAAATCTAACTCCAACTCATTCTACCATTATAATGCACAAACTATGACTCTCTCTGTATATGCTGGAGGAACTAACATAGTTACAATGCTACAGGAACAAATAGTGAAATACTACCTTAAGTGATAGAAAAAAATTAAGCTACTCCTCTCTACTCTAATCTACTCCACCTCCCAAGTGGGCCCTCCTTGGTTGGTTTCGACTAACTACTAACGCAGAAGATAACTCAAATTATTCCTTCATTTCATATATTCAGAACATGGGTTACAATCAGAACATAGACTTAAAGAACAACTTGCTTCAATATAACAATAACATCATTATTTGTGTAACTAGATTTCCATTAAACATCTCCCTATATATAGAGAGTTACATTCAAAACATTCAGATACACTTGACTGATTCATCCATGAAAGAAAGAGAACACATCAATCAATAACAAAAAATCATAAGGATCAAACAACCATCTTAACAGAACATTAATCAGTAGAGAAGATCTAGGATGATCATGCTCCCCCATATTCCCTGAAGCATTCATCATTCCTTCAACCTTGCAGGCATATCCTATGGCTATCTTGATGGGTCTTCTGATCCTGACCGAAACATCTCCACTCCTTCATTGATGTAACTGATTTTTTCTCCAACTGCTCCTTCATTCTTGGCAGGTTAGTAGCATATGCATGCACATTCATATATTCAAACTAATCAATTTCATCCAAATGTTAAAACACACATTAAAACAGCTATATGAAATATTGCATTATGTATATATAATATTGGAAAAGTATGTATACTATATCCTACCCAAAAGTTTAAGGATATAACTCTACTTATGGAGTATATACAAGCTAAAAACACTTAAAGGTCACACAAATGTTTCAAGAATGTCTTAGGAATAGAGCATAAAATATTATAAAACATAGACCAACTTTGGTCTCATCATTTGCCCCCCAATAATTATAATGCTTGTCCTCAAGCATTACACTTCTTGGCTACTATTTTGAATTTACCAACCTCTATCTTGCCTCTTCTTTTACTCTTGAAGGTGTAATAAAATCCTCTGGTCCAATCCAAATCCATTCTATGATCTTCCTGTAGCTGGTCTAATCTGGTAGTGTTAATATCATATAGTGGCCACAGGAGCATGGGTGGCTGGAAAGTTATAGGACACCAAAGTTCTCTTCTGATTTGCCTTGCTAGCTGCATGTACTTCAGTGCCCTGTTCATAGCTACCTAAAAATTAATTGGGCTATGTGGTTTAGGTTTCCTAAAAACCTCAGGAAATCTATTCCACCTACTTCTTACCCTGGTCAAGCCACTTTGAAATGAAAAATAAGGCAATCCATGATACTCCCTTTAAACTTTATCTCTAAGAGAAAAGATCTTGTCTATGACTTTAGGTTTCTTATTTCCATAGGTGAGTGATACCCAATCCCTTAAAAGGACATCTTGTTTGTTAGATTTAGCTCTTAGAGGTAAAGGTTCAGAATTTTCCTAATCTCTATAGTTATTCAGCTGCCTATCATAATTGGCTTCATTCTACATCCAGGACATCAGTGCCTACAAATGTACATCTCCTATATAGAGGAGAGGGTTCCAATTAATTTCATTAGAAATAATGAAATTAGGAATGTATAATTCACAGAGTAGATTCTACTACCAAGCAAGAAGTGTTTGATAAAGACCATAGAAGTCTTTGACTAATTTGAACTCAGAATCTTTATTCTGAATGGTCATTAGGAGTTGGAACAAAAGGAATTGTTCTTTTAAACAAATGGCATATACCCTTGGGGGTGGCCTACAGGATATAATCTGATCAACTAGCTTGAGGGCATGATCCATTCTCTATTTTTTCTTTTCTATTTGCTCTTTTAGGCTTTCAATTTCCTCTTTCTGCTCATTAATTTCCTTTTTTCAACTTTTTATTCTCCTCTCCCCACATAATATTTTTGAAAAAAAATTGGGTATACAAACAAAACATAATTAAATGTAAAGAAGGTAGGCCAGGCTCCTCTAAGTGTGCTCTCCATTGTCTTTATGTAATATGATCCTATTCAAAATAGTCTTTATACCAAGTCCTTCTAAAAGGTACTATGGCACTGTGGGCATAGGAGTAGACAGGTGACTGGGGTGTCTGCAAGTTCTCATGACAATCTTCTTGAATTGTTTGTGCACTTCCCTTAGGGATTCCTTGTTGATTAGGAGACTTAGCATGAGATGAATCATCTACATTGAGAGGGGGTCCTAGAATATCTGGTGGAACTGGAGAATCAACATCATGAATATGAGGCTCCATATGAGATTTCTTTGGTGGAACTTTTTTACTTTCTAGGGAATCCTTAAGAATCTGTCCTCTCATCCTGGAGCTTCTTCTTAAGGGAGTTTCCTTTATTTCTACAATTTTTCTTTTACTAACCTTTTTCTATCTCTCTACTACAGGAGCCAATTTTCTTTTTTGACTTCTTGAAACTGTAGGGTTGTGAGATTTTGGTTCCAAAACCAGGGTTTCTTCATCAACCTTTTTCTTCCCTTTCCTCTGGGATGGGGTAGGTACATTATCAACCAAAATAGGAGAAGGTGATTTTTCTTTTGGACTCTCTGATTCCTTTTCTTGGGATACTTCTACTTGTTCAGGGGGTATTTCAGTTTCAGGAACTGGCTGCTCTATAGGCTCATTCTGGGGTTGAAAGGCTTTTTTCTCAAAAAATTATTTTCATTCCATAGGAGAGACATCCCTAAGGGCTCTCTCAATGAGAATTTTGATTAGGGCATGATGGGAAATAGAATTTGGTTTACCCTTTTGGGTCTCTTTAGCACTGATAGTTAACATGTATAGAAAGTTCATAATGTTTATTTGAAGATTATTCCTGATACAACTAAGTAACTTGAAATGATGAGCATGAAAGTTGGAAAATATCCCTTCACAAGTAAAATAGCTGATGATATGTGTAGCTAGCTCATTATATGGAACTGGTAATGACATTCTTTTGCATCCTTTCTTATTTACTTCCAAAGGAGGGTCGGTAAATTAGGTAAATTGAGGTTGTACAGACCTGGCATCATGCTCATTTGGGTAATGCTCTCCCACTATAGGTAAGCCCATTGTGTGTGTGAATTTTGTACCTAGCTATAGACACAACACTTTAGTAAAACATTAGAGGTTAGTTAAAATCAAAATCATGCAGTGAAATGGAAACTAATCTAACTAGATGATTTACTGCCTTCTAGTAGATGTGAGTATGTATTCTCAGATTGGACCGAGATCAGTGACCTTGACGACACCTATGTTGGTCATTCCCTTTGATCTTCAACTTGTAGATTTATACTTCAATGGATAACTTTAATATAACTTTGACTCTATCACCACTCCAAAGTCTACAAGGAAGAGGGCCAATTAACAAGGATCAACAATGAGATCCTCCTACACTTTGAGCCTTAATGCTCAGGTGTGTGTACCCTTGACTCACTTCTCCAAAGGAGTCTCAAAACAATATACAACTATGTCCTTTACTAATTGACTGAAAGATATTATCATTTAAATTTGGGTGTGTGTGGTTGATGACAATGAAATACCTCCAGAGAATAGACTAGTGCCTTAACCTAGGGCAAAGAGTCACCCAATTACATACATCATCTGAAGATCTTAAATCAAACACTCTTGGGCTCAGGATAAGTGCTTTTCCTATTACCCCTCTCCCTCAAACACAAGGACATCAGGTTCTTATTTGGTTGTAAACTCATTGAACTCACCTAAAAGACTTTAATCCTAACTTTGTTAGGAAGTCAGAGATGACTTCACAATACTCTTTGTTTACCATATGCTAATACAATTTGTGACACTAACATATATGAGCTCAGAACCAAAACAAGAAGACATACACAAATGCAAGATTGGAACTCAATAGCATTCTCATTAACATATTCAGGATCAATATACAATCAAAGCAACACAAAGATAGGAAAAAGACCCAAAATCCAGCTCCTCCTTCCTCAAATGTTCATACAATCATAACTACTAGAACTGACCAAAATTCAGAATAGAACCTCAGGACCGAACCCCCACTCTATCAAAAAACTAACTACTTATATCCCTAGTCACCTTGGAATCCTCAAAGAGGATGCATCAAGCTTCGGGTGACTAGGGTTAGGGTTTCAACTACCCAACCAATCAAAAATTACATTAGAAGTTATTGCAAGGGAAGAAACATAGGCAACCCAGAGAAAATGAATCTCAAATAGATTTGCAATCATCAAAATCTACGAGAACAGTACAAAACAACAAGGAGTTGCCATGAAAACCAGTCAAATCGGCCACCTGCAAACACATCTCAAGCCCAAAACCACAGAGTACAAACCCCTCCAAATGATCATGGAACACCTTGGACCACACTGCAACCATCAGTGCCACCAAACAAATCAAATCCAGCCTCAAAAGCAATTAAAATCAGTCCTTTCTATCGCTGGAAACCCTATGCAAATTTGAATTTGAAAAACAACAGTCAATTCCAAGCACCAGCAGCAAATCAGCGATCGACGTTTAAAATTGGATCAACTTTAAGTCCTGACCATTAGATCTTCTGGTTTCACAGGCTTTATGACCTTAACTCAACTACCAGCCCTTGGGTTTACTCCTAGTGAACATGCGACAACGCATTTCTTATTCGCGAAGTGAAAACACTAACCAACCTTTAACTCCGTGACTTAGCAAATAAAGGAAACCTAACTCATCTCAGCTACATCTGGCAAACTGGCCACTGAAGAGTTTCGCCAATTCATAGAACACTTTTTATCTAGCGACAACATGAATTCTTGTTCACCAAATCACCAAAACATTTAGAGTACTGCCACCTTTCCATGCAAATAAGTGAAACCTTTGAACATTTATCAGGACCGCTAAATACTTTGTCCAAACCGCCAAAAGACTGAGGAAATTAATCAGGCCCACATCAAGAAGATCGACGGTTGTCTCATCTTCGCATAGACCTCCAAGATTCCTCAAGATCATAAGATAACCATCGGATGAAGAATCTTACCCTGTCCTGACAACCCTCTGACACCAAAAGAGATCAACGACCGTCTTAAGTTCACATGTGTTAGAAAAAACCCATCAAATTACACACTGACCGTCGATGCTCTACAAGCATCAGAACCCACTGAACCTCAAAAAATGTGGCCCCACTGATAGCATATCCAGTCATTACTACATGGACTAATCAAATACCACCAAATCAGCACACCTAGCATGTGGACCCGCCGCACATTATCCCCTCTAAAAAATGTAGAATCGACGGTCGGTGCATGATCTTAAACCTCTTACACATCCCATAAGATCATACGCCCATCGTTGATTTTTTGACAATGTCAGGACCCTCTGACGCATCCGAAAACCAGGTCCCACTGACAACTACCAACGTATTAATACATGGACCAATAAGATGCCACCATTTGTGCATACATGTCACCTTGGACCCACAGTTTGGAGCGTCGTGTCATAAAGAGAATCAACAGCCGTCACAAAAGTGCAAGCCTCTGACAAAACCGTTGCACTTTTGCGAGAACCATTAGATCAAGATTGTGTCAGAAGGATGGGACCAAGAAAATATTAAGCCAAAACATAGGAAATATTAAAAGGCATGACTTAGGAAAAATTTAAAGCACCGCCGGGCTTGTAGACTTAGGAAAAATTAACCTGGGAGACTTAGGCAAATCGACAATTATTAAAACGAGCTTGAAAACATTAGTCATAGGATTGCATAACATTAAAAAGGTTCACATGATCATGTGAAAAAGGGGGTAACAATTAAGCACATGTGAATTAGGACCTTTAAGTGACCCAAAAAGTTAACTTGAAATTAGAACAAGGCCAGGGCATTACAAAGGGTTTTTATGCAACAGCTAGTTTTTCAAAAATTTGAACTAGGGGTTAATGCCAGAGACCTAAAAACAACTGCAGAGACCACAAGAAAAGGGCTAGAGCCATGAGATTTTTTCGAGGTGCTAACAACCTAAATGAAGGATTTGAATGTAGAATCTAGATATGAGATGAATGCAAATTAATCTATTTTTTTGGTTTTCTATGCAATAAGATCATAAATTATATGAAATCTAATCTATATGAAAGAAATTGATATGAAATGATTCTAAGAATTGATATGAAAAACAAAATTGATCTCACAAATGTGGTTGATTTGCAAGATTCTTCAGATACCAATTCACCAGCATAAGTTTGCAAATTATGAGATGATTTGTGAAGAGCTGAAGCCTTGATTTTATAGAAATCCAGGGCTTTGGGGATGCATGGACAAAGCCATAAATCACTTAGTTGATTTTTGAGTCAACAAGGAATTAAAGATAGTTAACTCACAAAAAATCATGCAAAAATAGCTTTTTGATTTAAATCAAAAGTTGAGATAAGCTTTCAACTCAAAATAGAGTTGAGTTTATTTTTAAAACAACTTGAATTGATTTTCTGATTTATAGTTTAACTATTTTTTGGGTGTGCATAATTAATTATGAATTAAATAAATAAATAAAGTGATTTATTCCTCAACTTAACTGATTTTAAAAATAAAACAATTGATTTATGGGTTAATCAATTATTAAATCAAACTTTTATTCTAAAATAATATCATTAAATATGACAACTTGCTTTAATTAATTAAATAAGAATTTAATCAATTCATGATAGGAATTTTGATTTATTATCAAATTTAAATAAAAATAATTAGGAATAAATATAATTAAATTCAATTAAATAATTAAGTGGCAGTATCAAATCTAATTAATTAAATATTCAAAATATTCAATTAATCAAACTTTAGGATAAATAGGATTTATCGCCAAATAATTATTAAATCAAAGATAATTAGAATAATTTTAGGAATAAGGAATATTCCTCGATGAAGAATTTAAGATAATCAATTAGGATTCGATGATGTGTCGATGTGCCTTAAGTTAGGACTTCGATGTCAATTTCATTTGATGTGTCGATATATGAGGTTAATGAACCTATAGCCCATTTTTGGGGTATTACATTTTGCCCCTCTTTGAATTGATGTGCAAAGCGCAGTGGTTCAAAGATAGTCTGTGTATGATGTTGAAAGTGATGTTTGAAATTGATATTGATATGAAACAGAAACTGATTGAAATTGATATGAAGATAATAGGTCCTAAATGACCAAAGATAATGTTAACTATAACAACAATGAACCGACAATTGTGAAGAAGTGTCAAAACACCTGATTTTGAACCCTATGATTGTGAAGAAGTGAGTGACTGATTCCAGACTTGATTATCGATAAGAATCACATTGGTATCACATCTGAACCCTTCAGTTACGAAGAACCAAGGAAATAACACTAATGAACCGATGGTTGCAAAAAAAACTGATATAGTTTACAAGATTAAGAGAATACCATATTGATATGGATCTCGATGAATCTGATATGCCCCAAGCGATGATTGATTTTCCCTAAGCGATGAGGTCTTTTTGATGAATCAACAATCAGATGTGGTTGTTGTCTTGATTACTAAGGAAATATTTGGTTTCAAATTTAGATTTACAGACTTGAATGATGTGTAATACCATACCCCCTTCGGGATAAAAATTGAAATCTGACAAGAAAAGTTACTGTTGATAGTTTAGAAGCATGTTAATTGATTGGAGAAGTGGTTATACATGTTTGAGAATGCATTATGCATCATTTAGAGGTCCTGGAGACCAAGTTTGACTAGGTGTGACCATGGTTGATCAAGTTGAAATTTTAATAGTTTGACATAAGATAATCAGTTAAGTTGAATTCTGGATTCATGGGATGATTAAAGGTTGATTATGTAAGTAGTTAATAATATGAATGATCTCAGATTTTGATCTTGATCCCGAAAAAGGATTCTTCTTGCTAATTCGTTGGATGGACCTTCGTGTAAGATTTATCTCTTGTTAGATTTGAAGAGACATTTGAAGAATTGTTTAAGATTTGAAGTTTATCCAACCATTGTGAGATCATGCAAACATGAAAAATGCAAAGAAACATGCAGAATGAAATGCAACCTAAGACCTAGGACCTAGTCACTGATCATGTGTCGATCGTTGTCATCATTGAATTTTTAGGTAACCGGATAAATCAATACAATGCCCACTAGTTATGAAACCATAGACACATGAATATCGATTTGTATGCATAGGAATCAATACAACACCCACTGATTAGGAAACCATGGATATATGAATATTGATTTTGTTTTCGGAATGTCGGATTAGATATAAGCATCAAGGCACAAATGGCAGGATGACCTGAATATCACGTACATTTTGATATAGCAATTTTTATAAGCATCAAAACATAAATGTCATGATGGCTAGAATATGCCTTGCATTACAAACACATCAAACATTTAAGAGGTCATTCTAAATCCAATGTGAAATACTCGTAGTGACCCTTTATCGTTCACATCCTTGGGTAAGATCGCATTTCACAATAGGAGAAAGAACTCACTCAAAAATAAAATAGTTAGATCAAACTTCCTTGAATTTTCTGAGTATCAATGGTCGAGGTACGCATGGCCATCCAATTCAAGATAGAGGCTCTTACAGTCGGACACCATTTCAATCCAGAATTTCCAAAGTTGTTAGATTTTCACATACAAAGAGAAGACAAAGAAAAGATTATGCCCCTAGTCATCACTCTCTAAATCCTATAAAGGACATCATCGAAGAGCTCGAAGGGACACAATATGCAAAAATCTCAATGTCAATTAGTAAGCATAAATGGAGATAAAAGCATGTCAAGCATAGATGGTTTTCAATTTGTTTTTTATTGCGTTGTAGATACAAAATCCTTTCTGGAGAGGAGACTGACTGACTGACTTAGATGAAGATTCAAAGGACTCTGACTAGATATGACATGTCTAAAGTATACTGGAGGCCATAGGATATGACTTTGATTGTCCCCAAGTGTTAAGCATTGATAGGATACAGACGCTTGAGCTGATTGGTGTACAGACTGACTTATTGAAAATAGGAATGCAGAAACAAATGGGAGATATGTACAAACTAAAGCAAGACTGAAAGCTGGGAAAGACAAAGATTGCACTGATAGATGGAGCATTTGAAACAAGTGGCACCCATTTGCTAGGTTTTCACCATCTTGGCAGAGATTCTATTTTTGCTACCAAGGCACCTGTTTCCAGGTTTTCACCAAGGCACTTTTTTTCTTTTTCTCATTTTTTTTTGTATTTTTCAATTTTTCAATTTTTTTGTACTTTTGATATTTTTTAATTTTTTTGTGAATCATCAAGGTGCCTATTGCTAGGTTTTCACCAAGATGTTCATTTTTTCAGGACTTTTTCCAATTTTAAATATTTTTTCAAGACATTTTACCATAGACTGAATGCCTTAGGCATAGAATTTCTTTAGATGGAGAACATTGATTGGTTCTCAGAGTTGTTCTTTTTTAGTCATTGAGATTTGATAGGCACCAAAGCCAAAAGTAGCAGTGATAACAGAGGGACCCAACTAGTTGGGTTCAAACTTCCCCTTGCATTCTTGATGTGATTGATTTTTAGGATTTTCTCTCAAGACTAGATCACCAACCTAAAATTCTCTGTGTCTGACTTTCTTGTTGTAGCCTCTAGACATTCTCTTATGATATACTCTGAGATGATCATATGTTGATTGTCTGCACTCATCTAGTAGTTCAATTTCTTGCAACCTAGACACTCTGTAGTCATCATCAGTTACTAGACCATGCATTCTGATTCTTAGTGATGGGATTTCAACCTCAATAGGAAGTACCGCTTCAGACCCATAAACTAAAGAGAATGGAGTAGCCCCAGTGGGCATTCTGATACTTGTTTTGTAGGCCCAGAGAGCTAGATTGATCATGAGATGCCAGTCTCTTCCTATTTTATTAACTTTACAGTGCAAGATTTTCAATAGATTCTTGTTAGAAGCCTCTGCTTGTCCATTTTCTTGAGGATAGTAGATAGATGACCAATGTTGTGTAATCTTGAATTTAGCACATAGATCATCTAGATCTTTGTTCTTGAATTGTCCCCCATTATCTGTGATTATAGAATGTGGGATCCCATATCTGCATATGATGTAGTTCAAGATGAACATAGATATTTGTTTCCCAGTTGCTTAAGTTAAGGGAACTACCTCTACCCATTTTGTAAAATATTCTGTAGCTATGATAATGTGGGTATGCCTATTAGAAGAATGAGGATGTATAGATCCTATAAGATCAAATGCCCATTGGTGAAAAGTCCATTATGTAGTGAAGAGGATTAGATCTCTCCTTGGAGCATGAATTAAGTTTCCATGCACTTGGCACTTTTGACATTTTTTAGCAAATTTGATAGACTCTTTCTCCATTTCAGGCCAATAGTACCCAGCCCTAATAATTTTTCAAGCTAGTGTTAAACCATTCGAGTGTGACCCACAAATACCATCATGGACTTCCTCTAATGCACGTTGAGACTCTTCCCATTCTAAACATCTAAGTAGCATACCATCTAGACCTCATTTCTACACATCGTGACCAATGATGACATATCGGGAGGCATTATGGATAAGGTATCTCTTTTCATGGCGGTTGAAGGTATTGGGAATGATTTGGTCTTGGAGATAGGAGAATAGGTTTTTGTATCTAGATGAATCATGACCAACAATAGTGAAAATCATGTGGGTTTTAGGGGAATCATATGCAAGATAAGATAGTGCTTCCACAAGGAACTCGTAGCGTAGCTCATGTTCAGGTTACTGTAAAAATGTAGATAATGTTGCCATTGCATTGGCAGCCTTGTTCTTTATTCTAGTAATTTTCTCAAATGTGATAGATATGAAATACTTCTTAAGATCATCCATCATTCTCTTGTAAGGAATGAGCTTTTCATCTTTAGTTTGGTACACATCATTGACTTGATGGATAATAAGTTGAGAGTCTCCATGAATGTGTAATTCTATTGTTGGAAAATTGGTCAGCGCTCCCCTCGGGATTCATGACATGGTTTAATAGCCTCATGTGTCTTCTATAAGTCTAGTGGTTATATCAGGCATTAACAGGTTGATCTTTTGGTGCAACGGCAACCACTACTTGTAACAAGTGGTATCATAGCTTGGTCACAGGTTTGAATCCCCTCGGGTAATGCTGAGGGGGAGATTGTTGGAAAATTGGTCAGTGCTCCCCTCAGGATTCATGACATGGTTTAACAGCATCCTGTGTCTTCTATAAGTCTAGTGGTTGTATCAGGCATTAACAGGTCGATCTTTTGGTGCAACGACAACCACTACTTGTAACATCTATTACTCTCCATTCAATTGCTATTTTCATGCCATTAAGAAGGGCTTCATATTCTGCAATATTTTTTGTGCAAGGAAACTTTAATCTGAATGCTTTTGGGATTGAGTATCCTTGAGGAGTTATGAACAATATACTTGGTCCAAATCCATTTTGTGTATAGGAGTTGTCAAAGAATAATTGCCATTCTCTTGAAGAAAGAGTCATGATAGAGGAATCTAGAAATTCCATTTGCATTGGTGTATCATCAATCATAGGTGCATCTGCTAATTGATCAACAATAACCTTCCCTTTTATAGCTTTTCTCTCAACATATTCAATGTCAAATTCACTTAAAAGCATGACCCATTTATCTAATCTACCTATGAGGGCAGCTTTGCTTATAAGGTACTTGAGTGGATCAATCTTAGCTACCAAATGTGTGGTATGAGCTAACATGTAATGTCTCAGTTTCTATGAGGCAAAGATCACAGCTAGACAAGCTTTCTCAATCATTGAATAGTTCTTCTCATATGCAACCAATGTTCTACTGATATAGTATATAGCTCTTTCCTTTTTGTTCTCATCATGTTGTGCAAGCAATGCCCCTAGTGATGTATTTGTAGCAGAGACATATAAGATCAAAGGCTTCACTAGAATGGGAGGCATCAAGATAGGAGGATTTGATAGATACTTCTTGATATGATTAAATTTGTTCTCACATTCTTCATTCCATGCAAAGGTCACACCTTTATGTAATGTTTTTGTAAAAGGTTGTGATATGTCTGCTAGTTGAGATATGAAGCGTCTGATAGATTGAACTCTTCCTTGCAATGTCCTCATTTGACTGATGTTTTTGGGAGGTTGCATCTCCATTATAGCTTTTACTTTAGCTGGATCAACTTCAATGCCCTTCTTTGAAACTATGTATCCTAAGAGCTTTCCAGAAGTGACACCAAAAGCACACTTCTTAGGATTTAGTCTGAGACTAAATTTTTCCATTCTACCTAGTATCTTGCTCAAGTCATTTAGATATTCAGCTCTAATCATAGATTTTGCTAAAGTATCATCAACATAATCCTCCATAGTCCTAAGCATCATGTCATGAAAAATAGATGTCATGGCTCTTTGATATGTAGCACCAGCATTTTTAAGCCCAAATGGCATGACATTCCAACAGAAGGTGCCCCATGCACATGTGAAAGCGGTTTTCTCTTGATCCTCTAGAGCAATTTTTATTTGATTATATCCAGAAAAACCATCCATTAAAGAATACATCTCAAAGCCCACAGTCATGTCCACTATCATATCAATGTTAGGTAATGGAAAATCATCCTTAGGGCATGCTCTGTTTACATCTCTAAAGTATGTGCATACTCTGATTGATTTATCGGGTTTTGAAATAGATACAATATTAGAGATCCACTCTACACAATCAATAACTTAGATAAATCCATCTTTTAGGAGCTTCTCTAATTCAGCTTTTACCAAGAGTGCAACATGAGGATGCATCTTTCTTAATTTTTGCTTAACAGGTTTGACATTTGGAGCTATAGATAAATGATGCATTATAAGATTAGGATCCAACCTTGGCATATTTGAATATTTCCATGCAAAGTTGATCTTCTTTTCTATTAGGAATGTTGTAAATTTTTTCTTCTCTTCTTCTGATAAAGATTGTGCTACATGGATCAACTGTGGTTCCTCTATTGTTCCCAAATTGATAGATTGAGTGGGCTCAATTAGAACTGGAGATCTGTCTTGTAAATGACTCGAAAGGACATCAAATATCTCATCCTTTGGTGCCTCGGAGAGGTTTTCACCTTTGGATATGTCTTTTATTTTTATTTTTATAGGTTATGAGATTGCCACAAAGTGGTTTTCACCCTCAGAACTCCTTTTCTTTTTATTCTTATTCTTATTTTTTTTACTAAGATACTTGATGTCTGACTCCATCATGCTAATGCTTGATTCACTGATGGAAGTCCTCATAGGCTCAACTACATTGAGGTAACAATCAAGGGCATAGTCATTCAGGAAGGTATAAATACCATGGCTCGGATTTGTGGAGATTTGATCAAGAAGTTTAGGATGTTGGATAGTCAAAATGGGGAAAGATTGGGAGATAGTGTTTATGGATATGGATCTGTCATCATTGGTCCTAACCCGATGCTTGAGTTCAAAGGTGATATTACAACTTAAGAAATTCAATTCATGAATAGGCTCAATGTCATCATGGGAGTCCACTTCAGCCATTGGTGGATCAGACTCGATAGGTTCATCATTTCATTCTAGACTTATGTTGGGTTTAGGTGCATATTGGTGAATAACATCAACATGTTTCTCTGTAATAAATTCACCTTCTTTTGGAATGGCTCCCCATTCATAGTCATTAGATTCTTCATCTATGCCTCTAGGAAATCTAAGAACATGAGTAAAGTCAAGATGAATACCCCAAGAAGGGTTACCCTCATATTCTGATTTGAATTCATACAAATGAGAATCTGTCTTAGAATAAATACCATCTTCATCATTCCCTATTTGATTGTCTTCAAGATTAGCTGGTTCTTGTGTTGCAACTATCTCTTGATTGATAGTAGGTTCTTGTGTTTCTACTACATTAATTCTTTTAATTGGATCATCTTCAGCATCTAGAAGGTTCTTGATTTCTTTAGGCAAACACTCATAGGGAATAAGTTCTGAGATATCTGAATCACTATCTGATGGTTCAATTTCTTCCTTCTTAAGAAGGGGTTCTCCTGGTGTGATCTGCTCTATGACATGGGAACAATTACCTATGAGGTGGAAGGGTTTCTTTTTAAAGCCTAAGCCAATAGTATCTTTGTTTGCCCTACCAGTATGTGAAATAGGTGTTATAAGACCTTCTCCTTTGACTCCTAGAGGTCCTTTACCTGAATATCCCATCTTAGCTATCAGTTTATCTCCTGGACCATATGCCTTAGAAGGGATTTTGGATACTGTAGAGTCACTAGTTGGAAAAACTTGAGATTCAGGTTCATCTTTGTATAACCATGTAAGCACAACTTCATCTTCTTCAAATTCTTGCTTGGAGACTTGTTTTGCTACAAAATTCTTTTTATATGCCTCAAGAGGTTCTTTAGAGTCTGGTTTGGACTATTTTAAAGATTTTCCATAAGACTTAGGTGAGATAGGTAGAGATGTCAAAGATAAGACTGGTTGTATAGTATATTCTCCCATACCATTTTCTTTGATATTGACCTCTTTTGCAAGGTCTTCCATTTTAGATGTGGATGCTTCTTTTGTTGGCTTAATGGAAGATTCTATGTTATTAGGCACAAGTTTATCTACACTTTCCTTCAATGTATTGCAAGTGGTGGATATGTCAGCTGGAATAGTGACCTCTACTCCTTCATAAGGAAATTTCAAGCATTGGTGGAATGTAGAAGGAATAGCCTTCATCTCATGTATCCATGGTCTCCCTAGAAGAATGTTGTAAGCCAAAGGTAGATCAAGAACTTGACATATAGTATCTCTGATAATTGGACCTGCTATGATAGGTAAGACAATGGTGCCTTTAGAAGATATTTCTTGTTCATCATAGGCTTTTATAGTTATTTTCTTTCTGGGATCAATAGCCAATTCTGAAAATCCCAATTGTGTGACCAATCTATAAGAAAAAATGTTTAGGCTAGCGCCCCCATCTATCAACACATGTTTGACTCTACGGTTCTATATCAAGACTTCTATGTGCAAGGGCTAGTTATGCGGGTGACTCAAGGATTTGTCATCTTCCTCTAAAAAGGATATATACTGTGGAGATGTAAGATGTCCAACCATAGTCTGGAACCTTTCTAAATCAAGGTCATCATGAACTTTGGATCTGAACAAAGCTTTATCTAGAATAGCTCTATGAGATGGAGATATCTGAAGCAACTCAAACATGGAGATTTTTGCATTAGTGTGCTGGAGTTGTTGAAAAATGCTATAAGATGTTGGCCTTGTATCTTTAGGATTGGAAGATTTAGAAGCAGCCTTCTGTTTGGAAGCGGAAGAAAGATTGAAGGGCATCTTAGGGACATTTGATGAATCTGGGATTTGTTCATTCAAATGTGCCTGAGCTTGTGATCGAGTCATTGTGTTACCTGAAGTATGATCTCTATCTCTTTTCACAATTGTGAGGACATTGCAATGCTTAGAGAGACAAGGTTCAACCATATTGATAACAACGTTATTTCCAGGGTAAGCATAATTGACCTTTGCCCCCATATTAGGCTGAGAAGATGAAACTTCTTAACCATGTTTCAAAAATGGTTATGTGAATTTTGTATTATCATTATTTCTCTTATGATTGTCAATTGTGATGTCTCCCTTATCAATCAGATCTTGAATAGTATGTTTCAAGCGTAAGCAGTTATTAGTTTTGTGACCTTTATCCCGATGGAAATCACATAATTCATTATCTCTCCACCATTTCGGCTTAGGATCAAGATCAGATTGTCGAATCTCAGGAAAAGAGATGATGTTATTAGCCAACAAAGTTCTCATAGCTGATTTTGAAGATTCCCCAAGAGGAGTGAACTTTTGTTTATTATCAGTGGACCAAGATTTGTATTCTGGCTTCTTTTGAGATGGTTCGGGCACCTTTTTCTCTGAAGCTTTGATGGCTTGGGTACCAATAGTTAGATTGAAAGCTGGTGCCTTTGATGGGGCACAGATAGTATCAACAACACCATCTATGATGATGCCTTTATTCTTGTTCCAATTTTTATTCTTGTCTTTAGAACTGGATCCTAATTCATACTTGTCCTTTTGAAGTGTGATGTCTCCTTTTTTCACAAGTACTTTTTCAATTTTGATCGCATTGTCTACCATCTTTCCAAAGCATGTATGATCTTGCATTTGTAAAGGGTAGTTGATTTCTGGAACAAGGTTATTGATGAAGATTTCCAATTTTTCAATTTTTGGAATAGGTCTAGCATATAGAGAGAATTTCTTTCTCCATCTTTTGAGAAATGTCAGGAATGGTTCTCCTAGATATTGCTTGAGATTGTAGATATCAATCATGGTGATTGGATGTTGAATGTTGTAGGAGTATTCATGATAGAACAATTTGATCAACTCCTCAAAAGTTTTGATAGTAGAAGGCAATCTAGAGAACCAATGAATGGTTGCTCCTCCCAGAGATTGAGGAAAGACATGCATCAGATAAGTTGGTTTGTGCATGAACTCCATAGATTGTGTATAGAATTCTCTGACATGATCTTGAGGATCAGAGTGTCCATCATACTTATCATATTTAGGCATCTCCTCTCTTTTTGGGAATGGTGACATGTACAAGTCTTTGTCAAATGGAAAAGGACATAGGGCCTCCATGGAGAACTCCTTGGGTTCCTTTTCTTTCTCAAGTTTATTAAGTTTGACTTGCATGGAATGCATCTATTTCATCATAGCTATGAGTGGAGTTTCTTCCTCATGCATAATGATATCTTCAACAGTAAAGTTGGGAGGAAGTTTAGCTCCTTAATGAGCTAATTGTAAAAAGTATGCCTCTTTGTCTTCTTTCAAGAAATGCTTCATCATTCTTTTGAAGTTATCATTATTTTGATATTGAGCAATTTCAGAAGGTGTAGGTTCTTGATCTGCACCATGTTGAGATTGGGCTCTTTGAGAGCCAAAGTTTGTCCCTACTTGAGACATGCTAGGAGTTTTCCCTAGGATAGATTAAGGAGGAGTTTGTTGGTTACCTCCGTGAGTTGATGAAGGAGGAATGTAACCAAATTTCAATCAAAAATTGCCAAGACCATCATCTTCGTATAGACCAAAATTGTAGAGTTGCTCAAGAGTTGGAGCTTGGAGAGTATTCAAATGTAAGATATGGGATATTTCTCCAGATTTCTTGTGAGAGGAAGCTCTAGTTTCCACCATTAACCTTGGGTGAAACAAAAGAATATGATGAAGACAACTGAAGAAATATCTGATTCAAGAAGATCAAATGATGCAACCTTGTCAAGGTTTGGTTGATTGAAGCTTGGATTAGACATAAATGAAGGAGATTGTGCCCTGGATGTATGGGTAGATTCCCAAAAGATTCCCAAAAGGTAGATTGAAGGTTGATAGTTATGACAATGTTTTGACACAAGATGAAAAAGACTCAAATCGATTAAACAGAAGGCTAAATCGGATTCCAAAGGCCACTTTAGGAAAATGATTGGATTCTCAGTGTTTGCTGCTCTATTCCTAACACAGTGATTTTCTTGACAGATTCTAGAAATAGGTTGGAAAAGCTGGGTCTCTGACAAATCTGACAACTTTTTGGAAACTTTTCAAAATTTGTCAAATGACTTTCTACAGGCTCATACGACAATGGGTATAGCATGAAATGACAATTGAAAAACTTGTACGACTATTGCAAAACTCACACAATATTTGATAGTAGGGTTTTTGACTTTTTGGAATTGACTGGCAGCAAAACTTGTATGATAATGTACCATATACCATACAACAATCTGGGGGTTCTGAAATGACAATAGCCAAAAGTTGTACGACTTTCTAAATTTACAAGATGACTTTTGACTCCAGAAAGGTGTTTGACATCAGATTTTGCAATTTTTTAGATTTTTAGTTTCAAATTGTTCACAAAATTGTCTGTCCAGATTTGAAGATTGTACCAGATTGATTCGTTCTTAGTAACCAGATAGATAAACAAGCATGCAAAATAGAAAGCAAGTGATTTCAAGCACGTCTGAAAACAATGAACAGGGGACAAAGCAACCCTGCACATGAACAATCAAGTGACTAAATTATGCTAATCCCTAGGAGTCTTAATAGTGTATGTTCCAAAAGTTTTGCAATAATGCACATATTCCTAGAAAATGAAAATTTGGCCTCACTAGGGTTTTTAGTAATGGTCTGACTCTGCAAATTTTGTGATCTCAAGAGGGCAAACTCCAATCTAGGTGCACCGGGGTTTTGACACAGTTTGAGAACTTAATCTTTAGGATCTGCTAGGGAGATTTGATAGCCCAACAAGAGACCACACCTATGAAGATTTCCTCCACAAGGACATTTATATAGCGACTGCTACTACCATAGCGAAAATGGCTATTACCGCTTGAGGTTCCGTCAACGTGGTTGAACCAATTAAGGGAATGTCCACTATGGTTAACCCTCTCTAAAGGTGACTCACAAAATATACCACATGGAGACTGATTCTAGATTCAAGGATCTGAGTTTCTGGTACTACCCAAAAAGGGAGTAGAGCATAATCCTCTAGCCTTTTCACTTTTAAGCCAAATAAAGTAGATAGATTAATCCGACATGCTAAGACCAAGATTATCTCACAAAGATCTATGATGTCAACTACTTATGATCTATCAACCTCTCCGGAGAGAGAATGTATCAATCAGAAGATGAAGATGCACAAATCTAGTAGAATGTGAGACGCTCTCAGTAACCTCCCTACCTACAAGGATTCCTTTGTTGAGAAGAGTTTCACTAGAAACCCACTCTCTCAAGAACCATGAATAGTGTTCATAGGGCCTATTTACTATGTGTAACAAAGATGTTGAAAAGAAAATCTATGTTTATTTTTATAGCCCCAAATGAAATTTGTGATATGAAAGGAATAAAGGTCATAGAAGCTTGAAACGCAAGAGTTATTTTTAATCCAAATTGAAATGTTATCAGCTGAGAAGATTACCTGAATTTCTCGCAACGCACTTAGTAGATTCTTACCTATTTTTAGCAATTCTCACGCTTTTACCCAATCAAAATCAGCAGAAATCAATCAGAGACAACAAATTTCAATTGTTAATGTTAGCTATCAGTCCAAATTAGGAAAACAAATATGGAAAACTACCTGAAAAAGTGAAATGACAATTGAAACTTGGCACTAAAACTTGTACGACAGTGGGTCACCTCTTAGACGATAGTCTAGAAACTCGTACGACACTGGGTATAGGATCATATGACAAAAGAGCTTCCAAATGACACTTTGATTCTAGTGGTATGATCCTTGCTCAAATAAACTATCATACGATAGTGGGTATCCTCTAGTACGAGTTTCTAAAAAAACTCATACGAAAATTATACGAACAGAAATTAAAAATCGCAACTTGGAACAAAAAATGACAAGAAGATAGAAATTGATAGAAATTGAATGGAAACCTATTTCAGGGCCCCAAGGTGCGTGCCAAAAATGTGTGTGTGAATTTTGTACCTAGCTGTAGACACAACACTTCAGTAAAACATTAGAGGTTAGTTAAAATCAAAATCGTGCAGTGAAATGGAAACTAATCTAACAAGGAGATTTACTACCTTCTAGTAGATGCGAGTATGTATTCTCAGATTGGACCGAGATCAGTGAACTTGATGACACCTAAATGAAGGATTTGAATGCAAAATCTAGATATGAGATGAATGCAAATTAATCTATTTTTTTGGTTTTCTGTGCAATAAGATGAGAAATGATATGAAATCTAATCTATATGAAAGAAATTGATATGCAATGATTCTAAGAATTGATATGAAAAACAAAATTGATCTCACAAATCTGGTTGATTCACAAGATTCTTCAACTACCAATTCGCCAACATAAGTTTGCAAATTATGAGATGATTTGTGAAGAGCTTAAGCCTTGATTTTATAGAAATCTAGGGCTTTGGGGATGCATGGACAAAGCCATAAATCACTCAGTTGATTTTTGAGTCAACAAGGAATTAAAGATAGTTAACTCACAAAAAATCATGCAAAAACAACTTTTTGATTTAAATCGGAAGTTGAGATCAGCTTTCAACTCAAAATAGAGTTGAGTTTATTTTTAAAACAACTTGAATTGATTTTCTGATTTATAGTTTAACTATTTTTTGGGTGTGCATAATTAATTATGAATTAAATAAATAAATAAAGTGATTTATTCCTCAACTTAACTGATTTTAAAAATAAAACAATTGATTTATGGGTTAATCAATTATTAAATCAAACTTTTATTCCAAAATAATATCATTAAATATGACAACTTGCTTTAATTAATTAAATAAGAATTTAATCAATTAATGATAGGAATTTTGATTTATTATCAAATTTAAATAATAATAATTAGGAATAAATATAATTAAATTCAATTAAATAATTAAGTGGTAGTATTAAATCTAATTAATTAAATATTCAGAATATTCAATTAATCAAACTTTAGGATAAATAGGATTTATCACCAAATAATTATTAAATCAAAGATAATTAGAATAATTTTAGGAATAAGGAATATTCCCTGATGCGGAATTTAAGATAATCAATTAGGATTCGATGATGTGCCGATGTGCCTTAGGTTAGGACTTCGATGTCAATTTCATTCGATGTGTCGATATAGGAGGTTAATGAACCTATAGCCCATTTTTTGGGGTATTACACCCGTCACCTTTGTAATTCTTTCCTTTGTTTCTAGAACAGTCACTCCCCACATAGTAGCTTCCCCCTTGTCAAATGTATTCATGAACTCTATTGCCACTTCATCAAACTCTATTAATTTCAAGAAGTAACCTAGCCATCCGCAGTCATGGAATCTATGAACAACTTCAACATTCGTCAATAAAATAGTATGAACAACAGGATCATGTCTCATCAACTGTCCACCCATTATGTTAGATTTTCCTTCAAAATTCCTTCTTAAATGCTTTCTCAAGCCCTTCCTTAGTCTACAATTTCACAATGTCCGCTTGCTCTGAAACCCCAAATATTTTGAATTCCTTTGAAAAACCCCTTTTTATTTAGCTCATAAATGCACTTCACTTCATCTCCCTTCAATCTTTGTGTCATACAATTTTGAAAATTGGGCAACAGAATGATAACGAAACTTGACGACGATGAATTATATTTCTTTTAAGTGCAATTAAGCCTTACATAAATTTAATTGTGTCACCTAGGGTAGGAATTGAGAATAATATGGGAAATTAAGCACAAAGGCTTGATGACACATCACATAAGTACTAATTTGGCTAACGTGCAATCTGGTTTGAAATGATAGGTACATGATATAGCAACTTGGAAATTAATACACTTTTCACCCCCGTACAAAAGAATGACAAGTGTCCACACTTGTCCTCCTTCACAGGGGAGAGGAAACTGGTGTAATGCCATAATATATAGACACATGGAGTACTAAATATAATTGCCGAAATCTATGTTTTAAAAGTGGAAATTAATTGAATAAATTGGATATATGTACCTGTCATTATGTTTCTGTGTGTGCTTAAAAGATTAGAATTGGTTGTACCTTGAAATTGATTATTCTTGAATGAATTTATGCTAGCGTGGATTTATTGAAAATATATAAAATTGAGCAATGTGGGTGACATAGAATTTGGATGGGTGGAAGGTAAAGAAATGAGGTGAGTTGGAAAGAGAATTGTAGAAAAGTGAATGTGGAATTGGACTTCATTGAAAATGAAGTTTTATTATGGATGTACACTCTTGTATGCTAGGGTGAAGCTGCAGGAAGAAGGTTGTCACCTTCTGTTGCAGGAGTGATTACCTATATTACCTTTGGCCCATCGTCTTTGAATTGTTGCAGGAACTTTGTCTTGGTTTGTGGTTGTTTGTATAGACAAAGTCTATGGCCATTAACCAGCAACTTGAACTGCACTGGATCAATTGTTGTCAATTGAACCACTCCATTTGCAAAGACATGTGTGATTTCATATGGCCCTAGCCATCTTGTTTGCAACTTGCCTTGTGTCTCTTGATATCTGGAATCAAACAGTAGCACCCAATCACCTACTTTGAATTGTTTTCTCTTGATGTAGTTGTCGGGCCATTTCTTCCTTTGTTTTTTTACTATTTCTATGTGCTCAAGGGCATATTTGTGAATCTCATGCAAGGATTTGAGAGTCAATAAGTGTTCATGCTGAGTTGTAAGAAGGTACATACTTAGTTTCAGTGCAGTCCTCAATGTTTTGTGTTCAAACTCAATTGGCAACATTGTTGTTTTTCCATAGAGTAGCTCAAATGGATTTAACCCAGTTGTGGTTTTCCATGTGATTTTGTATGCCCATACTGCTTCTACTAACCGGCTGCTCCAATCTCTTCTATTGATTTGAAATATTTTGGTAAGTATGGCTTCAATTTCCCTATTGGTGACTTCCACTTGATCATTGGCTTGTGGGTGGTATGGACTGGACTTCCTGTGTCTGATTCTGTATTCATTCATGAGTTCTATTATCATATTTGATGTAAATTATGCCCCTTGATCAGTCATTAGCTCTCTTGGTACTCCATATCAAGTAAATATTTCTTCATACAGGAAGGCTGCCACTTTGTTGTCACGTGCATGCTTCATTGCTTTCAGTTCTACCCACTTTGTGACATAATCTATGCGTACCAAGATATATGATTTTCCATTTCATGGAGGGTATATAGCTCCAATGAAATCCATTCCCCATTTATCAAATGGTGTGACAACTACTTGTGGATTGAGTGGCATCTCATCTAATTTGGTTGGCCTACCCATCCTTTGACATTTGTCACATTTTCTGGTATAATTGGCTGCATCTTTGTTAAGTGTTGGCCAATAGTAGCCTGTTGTTAACACCTTCATTATTGTTCTTTTTTCTGCAAAGTGTTCTCTACAAGGTTCATTATGGAATGCATGTAGAATATCATAGGTCTCATCTTCTTGAACACATCTTCTCATTACCTGGTCTAGACCTATGTAGAATAATGTATTGTCAATCCATGAGTATTGAAAGCTCTTTTCCACCAGAAACTTCCCGTCCTTTGGAGAGAAGTGTTCAGGCATCATGCTGGCTACAAGATAATTTTCTACATCAGCATACCATGGAGTTTTAATACTAATGTAAAATAGATGCTCATCTGGAAATGTGTCATCTATCAATGAAGTATTTGTGTCTGCATGTTGTAATCTAGACAAATAGTCAACTACTATATTAGCTCTTCCTGGTTTATCTATTATTGTGAGATCAAATTCCTGTAACAAAAGTAGTCATCTAGCTAATCTACCTAAAATCAAGGTAATCTTTAAGAAACCCCCCCTTCAAAAAAGGTGTAATAAAGTGGCGAAAGTTAGAAAGAAAAATAAAATTTATTGGCGAAATTTTTTTCTTTTCAAAGAAAAAAAAAATCTCAATTGGTGAATCATTCATGCTCCCTAAAAATATGTGGAAAATTTTGGTGAATCATTGATGCTCCCTGAAACTATGTGAAACTATCTTGGTGAATTGTGTTTTTGTTTCATAACTACTAGAATATATATTGGCGAATATAAAATAGTATTTACATTTAAAAATATATAAATTGGCAAATATAAAATAGTATTTATATTATAAAAAATATAAATTGGCAAATATTCAAAACATAGTGATAGGACTACATGTCAAGTTGGGTGCTACATGTCATTTACTAATGACTAGTTTGTGAGGACATTTTGTGTAGCTTCAGCAGGCTAAAAGGAGGGTCGATGGGTAATGGTTACGAAGATACGCAATGGTCATGTTGATGGTGTGCGTGAATTCGGCTATTATGTTGGCGGTTTAGAGTTGTAGACCATGAAGATACAAAAAGTTCAAGTAAGTTTGTGGTTGACAATTTGGCATTTGCATAGCTTCAACACAGTTTTTGGTGACTGGTGACAGTGTGCATAGTTTTGGCAGGCTAAAAGGAAGGTCGATGCTGACAATTATGAAGATATGTAATGGTTAGGTTGATGGCATGCGTGACTTTGGCAGTTATGCTGGAAGTTTAGAGTTGAAGGCCACGAAGATACACAAAGGACACATTGATAGTGTGCGTGACTTCGGAAGTTATGATCACAGGTAAGATATGGGGGTTCTGAGGCCATGTTGGTAGTCTACGTAACTTAGCCGCAAAGTTAGAGTGACATTGAACACTGAAGTACAATTAATGAGACTTAACGATGACAAGATTTGATTAGATGTTAAAAAAGGTTAATTTTTACAAGATCTCATCTATGAATCGTAAACATTCATTATCTTTCTTTTCAAAGCCAAGTCACATTACACGAAACATTCCTTCATAATTTAATGCGGCTGCCAAGTTGTCAGTTCAAAATTTAAAATCGCAGCTAGGATATGGTGGTTCCGAGGCAACGCTGGCAGTTTGTATAACTTGAGTGGTACATAATCCAAGGCAGGATTTTGATTAGACATTAAAAGGGATAATTTTATGGGATATGAGTTGTGATTACTGATTCATCAACATTCATTATTCTTCTTTTCAGCTTCGGAGCCAAGTTACGCAGGATACAATATTACAATGTTTGCAATTTTTTCTTTATCGATATTCATTAATTTCCTTTTCCCAGGCAAGCCACCTTATGTGAAACATTCCGTCAAAATTTATTGCGGCTGGCAAGTTGGTGATTATTTTCTTTATAGACTCCTTGGTAGTGGAATTGCAAAGCATGGGCGCTTTCTAAATTTCTAAATTTGGATGACAAGTTGGTGATTATTTTTATTTTCTAGGCGCTTTCACAAAATGGGTCTTCTAGTAGTTGAGGGATCATCAAATGAGAACCCAGAACCTGTTATCCAACCAAAGTTGGATATGGAGGAGGAGATTCAGCAGGATTTCCTCAGTCATCTAATGTTTGTAGTATGGGATCATGCTACCAGTTACGTCAGTTACCAAAGTGACATGATTGAACTTGAAGTAGAACATGACAAGGCAGAGATGCGCGCCATTTTTCATGATCATGGGTTCGACCAGGAGGCGTTCCAGGAGGAGATGAATCAGATGATCCCATTATTTGCTGGTCTGTGCATCGACTAATCTTTTTTTCTTTGTGGATCTTACAAAAAAATTTGTTACTTGTAAGTTGTAATTTGTAAATACGAAATAATCAAATGTACTTTTCATTTTGGTTTTAGAAATGGTTGGAAGCTTGTCACTTCTCCTTCTGGGGAAACCACAACCATTCAGTGAAATTGTGAATCAGTGATTCAGTTTAAGTTACCAGTATTATGTATATAATATATTGTATACAAGTTTTTGAATTTCATAGTAATACTGTAGTTTGTATAATTGTAATATTGTATAGAAATGAAACATTGACAAGTCAGAAGACTCTTTTAAACTTTTTCAAAGTGTTATTGTTTTTAGTTTTACATAATATGCGTTGTTTGCTAATACTTTAATTTTCAATAGTCAATACACTAAATTCTAATACAGTAACATTTTACATGAATCATGAAATTGAACAATAGTTTTATTATTTATAAATTGAAAAATATGTAAATTGTAATTACTAAATCAAAATACTAAATAAATTAGAACCCACTCCAAGCTTCGAAGTTACGCATGGTTGTTTCATAACTTCTCAACATTTAATTTAATATGATGGTGATCTATTCCAAAGTTACGCCTGGCTATTTCATAACTTCTCAATGGTTAATTTATTATGATGGTGATTGGTTCCAAAGGTACGCCTGGCTATTTCATAACTTCTCAACGGTTAATTTATTATGATGGTTAAGGTTCTGAAGTCCCGATTAACTTCATGCATAACTATGTAAGGTGTTGAAAAGTGAGAGATGGAAGGTAAGTTGCATGCCACGTGGAAAGTGTGAAGTAAAAGTGTCATGTTGCATGCCAGGCTGTGTCGTAACATCTCAAGGTTTCATTTTTCTAATCAGTTTAATAGTCCCAAAGTTTCAAAAATGTGTCGCGTGACTTCGCAAGTCTCAAAGTTTTTGGATTTCAAATTCAAATGGCCAAGGGTCAAGGCCCCTGATTTTCAGGTAGCAATTTAGCAAAGTTGAGATAGGGACCTAGGGTTAAATGTACCGTTAGTGTCACTTCAGCAACACGCTAATTATTTGCTCTTGGATCACCACCAAATCTATGCTGGAAGTGACAGTTGACAGTGACACTTTTCTGGAAAAGGTAATTACTAATTTCATGTGTGTGTGCTTGATGAGATTTTAATTTTTAATAGAGTAGGTGGCCTGGTGGGTGGTAGCCTAGTTATACTTATGAGTTTCTTGTTACTTGTTAGTTATTAAATACAGTTCAGACTTCAGTGACTTCACAGAGCATCCATAATTTCTAGAGTCAAAGAGCAACTAGACAGTTGAAACCTTTGGCTTTAAGTGCAGATTTGTAGAAAAGAAGCTTACTACTTAGAGTTTAGTATACATAAAGAATGGTAGAACAAGAATCTCTTGATGTTGTTGTAGTACCGAAAAAGAGTGTCATTGTGCATTCAAGAACAAAGAGGCCAAACATATATCCTAAAGAATAGATGAAACTGTTGCTTGATCCTCAAATTTGCAATCAACTAACACTTATGAATGGAGGGACCCTTATGCATTCTACGGGGATGTTGTCTACCCAAACACAACTAGGTGTGAGCTCTTCATGTTTTTCTATAACAATAGATTTAGAGGCCCTCCTATTTCAAACCCATGGGACAAGAACTTGGGAAATTTGATATTACCTGAGGTAGTTTTGGATGTAGACCTCATGAAAGTGTTAATTCAAACATACAATCTAGTGACATAAGCTTTCCACAAGCATGACAAGTCTATACTCTGCATGTTAGATAGAGTGACTTTTACTTGAGCTTTCGACCTTCAGGGACCTATGAGTGTGGATATTGACCTAGAAAAAGAGGAGGCCTTGTTTAATAGATAGAAAAGTGACTACCATGGAAGGTTATGAGGAGGCATATTCCTAGAGAAAAGAAATAGACAGGGTTGTTACCGAAGAAGGTTGTAGATTCATTTGATATTGAGCTTTTCTTTCCCTATTTATAGAATACCATCTACAGTCTACACAAATTTATTGGACTAGATGGAGGTTTGACAGTGACTCCTGACATTTTTGTCATGGCTACAAATATTCAGGACCTGTACACCAACAAGGAGTTTGATTATGTGGGGCACATAATCAATGTAATGCACACTTAGTTGATGAATATGAAGACTAATTTGAAAAGCTTCAAGTTAAATCACTACTCCATGTTGATGCACCTAATCCTCTATTGCAATATTGGCTACATCAACCCAGGGTTCATCGATGAGACCAAGAATGCAGGAGGAACTATTCTAGTTTAGCTGTGGACCAAGTTATGGCATAAAACTTACCATTTCTCTAATTCCATTATTTTTTATAGTGATGTTGTTGATCTAGTAATGAACATGTTAGGTATTGTGAGGGATAGATTTCCTTTACTTGTTAGAAAATTGCTTAGACCCTTAGCATTTAAAATTGACAATGACATTAAGCACAATTGGGGTGATATATTTTTTTTTTAGAATTTTACTATTATAAGAGTGTATGCTTGCCCTCAACCTCCACAAATATTGCCAAAATTTGTCCCAGTAAGATTGGCAATAGTAGAATTCATTTGGCAGCTTATCATGATGGATAGAGAGAACTTAGCCCTAAAATACATAAGGGAACCTTTCTGGAAAGGAGGTTCAGGAGGTTCAAATAGGAGATTTCTCTATAGGTAAAGATATTGTGGACCAAATCCATGAATTCCTGAGACAATTGAGATTTCCCTCTGGTAAAGCAAGGATGTATGACCCTAAATACTTCATTAGAGTAGCATTGAGAGAAATGAGGAATCATAATTTGGCTCTAAATTAGCCTATGGTAGAGGAGGATGTTATTAGAAATGTTTTTAGTAAAGATACCTATGAAGAGAGAACCTTTAAATGGAATAATATTGTAAGGGTAGAGGAACAATTGAAAAAGGAAGACCCTACCTTCCCCAGTTTCTTTCTTGATCTCAAATACATTTGGAGAATTGACATGTGTATAGAGAATTATGAATATATTATGTCTAAATTGTCAGAAATACCTGAGGAGAAGGAGGAGGATAGAATAAACCCTGAGGAAGTTGAACCTGATGTGGTGTTTATGGTAGAAATAGAACAAGCTGAGCCATCCACAGCTGACTAGGGGCCATCAAAGAAACAAAAGTTGATGAATGTACTACAAATCCTACCAAGTAATAGCCATTACTTTGCTGACTTAAGACAAAAAATTTTGACATCAATGGAAGATGAGGGAGACAAGGCCCTAGATGAGTTAGAATTGGCCGCAGCTAGATTAGATGATAGGGTCATCCAAGCTAAAGATTTTATAGATGATGATGAATTCATCAAGTCCGATGAGTTTAAAAGTTTTCTCTTTAGATTTAAGCATAATGAATTAACACTATCTTTGAAACCATGGGAATCACAGGAAAAAATAGTTGAAATGATTGAAAAATTAAAAGCCAATGATCCCAACAGTGAAACATTAACTGTGGAGGAGGCAAGAGATCTTGTAAAGAGAAGTGGCATGTTGTTGATCCATGGATGGGACTTGGAGTCCTCAGTCCTAATTGACCAAATCAAGAGGAAAGATAAAGTTGTAGCTTATGAAGCTTTTGGCCCTACTGGACTACAGAGGGGTTCTAGATTTAATATGGACACTAAGACACTAGCAGTATGGTGTGTGGCCCCAGAATCTAGTAAGCCCATATTGGTTGACATCCAAGACATAGCACAAGGTAGCCAATTAATATGGAGGTTGCAGGACACTATAGGATCAGAGATAGAAAATCTCCTACATCATGCATCCTCCATGAATAAAGTAGTGGTTAAGGACTTGGAGAACGGGCTAGCCAAGGCATTTACAGATTATGTGGCAACTAGAAAAAAGTTTGAAGAGGAACTGAAGAAGAATTTTTTCCTAGATAAGACTATGAAGGAGCTAAAAGATGAAATAAATACTCTAAAAAATTAGTCCAGGGCAGTTACAGAGGTCTATGATGCAGGGGTCCAAACTGAGCATGAGGTGGGCTTAGCTCCATAACTTGCAATAGAAAAGATAATAATGGACGTTCATGAGCCTAAGCTCGCTGATACTAGAATTGCTGAAAAGGAGACTTTGAAGAAGGTGCTATTGCACAAAGTGAATATTTTAAAAGAGAAGTCTCAAATCCTTCATAGTACTTTCATTTCTTTGCAGGGGACAGAATATCAAAGTTCTAATGCCTTCTCTGTACTAACCCCATTATTTAATACTTGGGGCCCATACTTGCAATCCTTTGATACGTTAGTTTTACTAATGGGGGAAAAAATGGAGTTAACTGACAAAATAATTGATGTTAAGGAAATGGTGTTATTAGTATAGGATTTGTATGTATTTTTCACTAGCAAGTTACAAAATGTTCAAGCAAAGCTTAAGGTTTTTGCTAAAGAGTCTGAAGGATATATCCTTGCTATTGTGGACAAAGAGGGACACTTGAAGGAATGGGTGGAGTGGGTTGATTCTTTCAACCAAAGTTTGGAATGTAGCAAGGTGGCTTCTTATTTTGTTGGTGATGCTCACATTTCAACTTTTTATGAAGTTGTGGATGAATTGTACAAGCAGGAGATTGACATGAATAAGTTTGTTGTTGAATCTCAAGCCATAAAAGATGCCAACTGGAACAAATGCCTTGAAGACTTGGAGACAGTTAGAGAGGTAACTTGGCCATCAAAGAGGGAAATTATGGTGTGGGAAAACATTGGAGAGATTCAAGCCTTGGTCTTGCCACATTGACATCGATGATGGAATTAGTTGAGACATTTCTGGTATTAGATGAAGAGCCGATAGAGGGAGGTCAGTTTATTCAAATAGGGTATCTTATGTTTGCTGTTCACCTGCTGTGGATACACCTTTGGTGCAAATCAAGACTGATTATGAAGAATCCAGGCTACCAGCTATCACTCTAATAACTGTTTCCAATTTTTCTTAATTTGCTAAATGCCAATGTTAGTTTTTATTTTCTGATATTTAATCATATTCATTGATCATTAACATTGATGTATAAATTTCAAGGAAGTTTTAGTTAATACAAATATACAAGGATAGTTTGTAATTTTTTGATAGATCATAGAAGTTTGAGACTTCAAGTCTTTGTCCTCTCACCTCCAAGTCTAGTTACTAGTACTATGATCATTGATTCTTGAATTTGAAATTTTGATGTATAAATTTCAAGGAAGTTAAATTTAATACATGGATATTTTGTAATTTTCAATTTTTTTGTCACTGTGCGTATGTAATTTTGTAAAGAGCTCATTGGCTCAAGTCAAGAATCTCAATTCTAATTAAGTAAATGCTTAGTATTAGGAAATTAGGAAATTGACAAATAATAAATTGACTAATGAGTATGAACTTTCAACTATGACAAATAAATTATAATAAATTGACAAATGAAAATTTCTAAGAAATTAGGAAGCTTTGACCATGTTGGTAGTCTTTTCAGTTTTCACAATTGCTTTGAGAATTTCTTGCAATTTTCCTACCCAAGGCCTAAATTTTGATCAAAATGTTAAAACCCTAAGTGCTAGGTTGAGATATGCTCTAAAGTCTAAAAATCCAATAAACCCTAGAAAGGCTCAAATCGGTTCTACTTCGTTGTTACTTTTTCAAGTCACTTAAAAGAACCTTTAAGCATGTGCGTGTTACTAACAGACCACCAGCAATGTTTTGAAGTAAAGATGGGTTGTTTTGTAACTTCTCAATGGTTAAGTGGTTAGGATGCTAATGGGTTCTGAACTTTCAAGGGACTCCCAACTAATGGTGTGCATAACTTTAGAAATAAAGAGACAGCTACTACAAAGTGACAGTGTGTAACAGTGTTAAAAGTGATAGTTAGTTGCATGCCATGTGGAAAGCACGGAGGGATGGACTGTGACATGTGTCAATGGATGGATTAATATTTGATGCTTTTTCAAGAATAGTTGGTTTAAAGAGCTTTGCGAGGGTTTGTTGGCCATTAGTGTTGGCGGTTACGAAGCTGCGATGAAGCATTTGGTAGAAAGGAGTAACTTTGAAAAGGTTAATTAGTTACAAGATTAAACAGTTGAGAGGTTACGAAAGGCTTTGTGCGGGACTTCACAAGGTTATATGAGAATGGAGAATCAGAGATGTTAAGAAGACCATCGGTCTATCATCGTAACTTCGGAAGGGTTTGAAAGGCCTCTAATTTACATGTAGTGAAGTTGAGACAGGGTTAGATGAACTATTTGTGTAACTTCACAACCAGCCTAGCTTAAGTTTTGAATCTTATTCTTGAAGTTGAAACTTGAAATAACATGGCTGCATGACTATGAGGCATTGAGGACCAAGGCATTTACACTTTACAGTGACGAAAAAGGACATTAATAATTATATGAATTCAAAATTACAAATTACAAATTTCTTGAACATTCTACATTACAAAAATAATGAATTCAAATTACAAATTACAAAAATCAAAATTGAAATTAATGTTATGTATGTGGAGCCTAATCAGACTTGGGTTCTTTCGGCGTGGTTTCTCCCTAGACTTATCTACGGGGGATTGGGGGTAGCACCCCTAAGCTCGGAGTCAAGGGGCAGAGCCCCTTGCGGGGTCCTGGGGTAGTGCCCCAAGCTGGATCAAGGGGCAAAGCTTAGGGTTAGAGATTTATTGCATGAGGATTTTTGTAGCTTCCTGTGGTGGTATTAAGTTGCAGGTTTTAGATTGTAATCTTTGGATGATAATAAAGATATTGGACTCACTGTTGGTGGACGTAGCTCAGGGATTGGGTGAACCACGTTAAATTTTTTTTTATTGTGTTCTCTTTTGTGTGTTAATATTTTCATTTTTCTTCTTATTATTCTAACAATTACAAAAATCAAAATTCAAATTACAAAAATCATGAACAATACTTATTACTTGTAGTTGAATATGAGTCAAATTGTCAATAATAAATATTCAGAATCAAGTCCATTATCAATTTATCCAACAAGTACAATAATAAGTATACATTGTATAAAATTATAAATACCTATTAACCAAATGCTAATTCTAAATCACTTCACTCAGTGTCAGTGAGCAATCTACCTCTTCTATATCCCACATGGAATCCAACTCCTGAAATTGACTACTACTACTAGCAAGAGGTTCTTCTTCATTCTGAGTTGGGTATTCAAAATCAAAAAATTCTTCATCTTCATTCTGAGTCTGGGACCTAGTTCCATCATTTGTCTCAGAACCACCATGTTTTGAACTAGTGTTCAAAAGCCCTCATCTTTCACGCAGGGAATTCCAAATTGCCAATGCCCTATCATAAGGAAAGTCTCTAACATTGTACTGAGTTCCAAAGAACCTCAAGAAAGTTTCCAAATTTCTGTCTAGTTTGTTTCTGATCTTTGATTTTAAAAACCTTAATGCACTGAAAACTCTTTCATCTTCCACTGACCCCAATATCATTGTTTGACATAAATCAACAAGTTTGAAATATTTTGATATTGAATCACACAATACTTCACTCTACTTTATCCTTTTCCAAAGCCTGGTTATTGCACCAGTCACCAGGTTCAAATAGATTCTCCACATTTTTTAACTGCAATTTCATACGTGATGCAAATTGTCTACATTATTTTTTAAGATTAGTTGAATCTATAATTCCATCAATTGGTTGTCCATTGCAATCTACATGTTTTGAAAACTCTCTGATCAATTAATCAATTTTTTTATGAAACATATGAGCTTCAAGTTTTCTATCTCTGATGTTTTTCCAAAAATGAGGAAACACACAACCCATGGCTTCAATAATTTCTTCTCAAGGGAATCTTTCACGAATCTCACTTGAAAGTTGGTAGGAAATTGACTTCAAATTCTCACTAATAGATTTAACAAACTTGTCAAAATCAGCCCTTTTAATTGGAAGTAGTCTTCCTCGCTTACCCGTCTTAGATTGGTGTATTGGTATTTCATATCCTTTCACAAACACACGTAAATCATTATTTGCATTGAATTGTAAAAAATTCTCAACATGATTCAAATCTGAAATTATTTGCCACCTAAAAAAATTTGGGCTTTCAAGTGTTATCATATCTGAGTATAAATTATCCAGGGCAATGCATGTCATTCTACATAAATCTGAGTACTCATGGATATACATAGTCCTATCTTGGGCTTTCTTAACAAGTTTTTTCATTAAATCCAGCATGGGGAGAAGACTAGATAAAGTTAATAGAGTCTCTATATCACTTAACTTATGTAACAAATCAGGAGCTTTGTCTACTGTGAGGCATTGCTCATATATTACTCTGATCAAGGATTGATATTCTGTTAGAACTCTTTCTACAGGTCCATGCAAAGAGATCCATTTGGTCTTGACATCCTTGAGAAGCTTGTTTCCTGGTGTTACTCCCTTTGAGAAAATCTTAAATTCTGTAAAAATGTTTAGGACTTTTGCAGAAGTAAGAGTAGATGTCGTGAACTAGATCTTCAACTTTTGACACTATAGGAAAATCACTTACAATTTTATATGCTAAATTCATTCAATGGGCCATGCAATGTATGCCAAGCATGTAAGGTGCAATACTAGTTTGTAATCTTGCACATAGACCATTCCTTTGGCCTTGCATTACTGTAGCTCCATCAACTCCAACACACACTAACTTCTTTCCAATTGTCAAATCATCCATACCAACAACTTCATTCAAAGCATTCTTCACTTCAAAATATAAGTTTTATGTTGTTGAATTGCCCCTCATTTTATGAACGCAAAGTAGATGAGCTTAGCAGACATGTTCTTTTAATGTATACACATGCATACAGACCCAAGTAGTGTTATCTACTACAGTAACTTCATCTATGGATAATGAAATGAATCTAGACTATTTTACTTTCTCCTGTATATTTTTCTTTTCCACCTCAGAAAGACAATTTTCTATTTCCCATCCAACGTTTGTTGACCTATGTGACATAGGATAGTGAGGAAATTTAAAAAAAGATAATAAATTACCATATTCTGAGAAGTCTCTCATAGGATGCCCTCTAGATATAATATGAAAAACAACACTCATCTGAACGGTCTTTGCCAGGTTTGCTTCATTGGCTGCATGTTTAAACCCAGCCTTGATTGGATTTTCACTATTAGCAATTACTGCCATTCTATTGTTATGCTCTTCATATTCTATGGCATACTTAACATGAAGACATTCTTCCTTTGATTTCCATCTCACTACTGATATTTCTTGTTCGTCTGTGGTCAGTTTTTCATAAACCTTACCAATATGCTTTTCTATAGTGTCAAGCTTTAGCTACAACCTCTTCTCTCTTTTAAGTTTCCAGGTACAAATCTTACACCTACATTTTGTTGGTTGTTCATCATTTCATAGGACTGGTTCAATGAACAAGTACTTTTCTACCCAATCAACCTTAAAATTTCTTGTCATTTGCCACTCCCACCCCATTTTTACTTCCCTTTTTCTTTTATTCCTACCAACATCATTATTATCTTCATTACTAGCATTTTCTTCCAACTGGTTTTGTGTATCCCTTATAACATCTTCTCTTGTACCACCATTGTTATCCTCATATGATGCATTTTGATTTTCATTTAACTCAATGACAACCCTAGCTTGTGGTACTGGTATTGGTGAGCTACTGTGAATGGCTTTTGCACTCGCAATTACAGATGTTGATGGAGCAGAAACATTGCCAACACTAAAGAAAGCCTTTATGGTAGTATCTTTAAGTTTTGGGCATTTTGATGGCCTCCCAGGCCCTTCACTACCCTGAGGAGTCTTACCCTTGTCTAGCTTTTGATTCTCTTCACTGCCATGAGCACGATGAGAAATCTGAGTCTCAACCTCCCCTGATATCTAAATCCCTTCAGTAGTAGTAGCCTAAGGATACTCAATCTCAAGATAGTCACCCTTGTCTGAAATCTTCACCCAATGACTTCTCACTAGTCACTAGGATTCTAGCCTCTAGGAATTAAAATTAATAGCAATACTATGAAATGTGAATAAATAATTATTTACCTTTCTCCTACTTCCTCTGAATTCTGACTCTCTGAAATGTTGAATCCTTTGATTACTATTGCAAGATTGTTATTTGTAAATATAACCATCCAGCTCCAAAAATTTGTAACAATGCACGATAAGACTACTTTTAAGTTTTCTAAATTTGATTTGAATTTATATCAATACATGATTCCAAATTCCAATTTTCCAAATTTTTTTAAAAAAATTCCCAGGCTTTTGGAAAAAATGTGTTGATTACCGACCTGATCAATGCTATTTTTGGTGAAAAAATAAAAATATGTGGTGGTCAATAAAATAATTAATTAACGGGTTGGCGAAATACGTTGCGGACCAATAAAGTCCACCAATTGTTAGAAAGTAAAGTCCACCAAGATAATTCAGAGGGGATGGGAGGATGAATTAGTTATCTGACAAATATAACTTTTATCACCCTTAATAGATTTTAACCATGTAAGCAATGTAATCAAAAACCATAGAAAGATATACATGCGTAATAACACAATGACATAAGATATGTTGACTAGGGAACCTCTTGATCAAAGAGTAAACCCCGGTGGGAATGATGCCCACAAAAGATGCACTAATATGAATATTCCTTGTGAAAGGATGGATTATGTTAGGAGTCTTATGAAATACATTCAGTACATGTGAATCCCTGTTAGGAGATTTTGAATCCCTGTTAAAAGATTCTAACTTTGCTAGGAGTTATGGAAGACAAAAGGACCCACTGCCCAAACAACTTTAGGGTAAGATCACTGAACTCACTATCCAATTCATCTTTGTATTACTCAAAAAAATAATACCATAAGATTACTGACCTCAACAATCCAATACTCCTTCTCTGACTGTGCCAAACCGCACCAACTACTTCAGATCTCAATACCAAATCTTAGTACTTCGCATATCCTCTTTCAACAATTTTGCTTTCACAATACACTTACATTCATTACATTCCACACTAACACAAGGAATACATTCCTTCCCTTATACCAAACTCAAGTAATTGCAAATGAGTTGGCATACAAATTAAAAAATAAAAGTTTCCACACGTTACATCAAAAATACACAAAACTGTCGGCTTCCAATCAATAGAATTCTTCACTCGTGCAATCTCAAATCTTGTGTTGTCATCCACATCACTATCAAAATTTCTCCAACTACTCTATAACTATGCATAGCCAGATTCCATCCCGAGCAGGAGATATCATCTGATTTCCACAAACCGCTACTCAAGAACACTGCCTAAATACCGCTTCCACTGAAATGCTCATAACTTCCATGAATAAATGAATTATTGTTTCCACTCTTAACCACTATCTTATAACACATCATAGATTAATTCCCCAACTCTACATAGCTTCATCTTCAATATCCCAAGTGCGCTAACTCAAACACTGTCTTCTTCTCTGTTAATCTTCAGTAGATCACTGTGTTGACATCAATGACAATCACAGTCATGAATGCAACAACTAGTACAGAATGGCTGCTAATACTCCCCCATAGGATATATTTAGTATTTATTTCTAACAATCTCCCCCATTGGCATTGATGGCAACATAGATGAAAAAACATCCAAGTTCCATAAATTGAATACTGCAACACTGCTGCTCTAAAAATGCTTCAAGTCTCCTTCATCAATCAAATCTTGCTTCATTTTCCTATTTAGTTCTCTCCAAAAAATGTTTCAAATGGTTTTTCATATATACTTCTCCCCCATTAACATCAATGACAGGTGTTTCATCATTATGTCAACAACAACTTCAATGTCAAAAGACACTGTTACAAAGAAAATACATTCACTAGAGTCCTCATGACTCAGCTCAGATACACATACTCCCCCATAGAGGAAGTACCACCATCCAATCTAGATGAAAGATAGGGCTCATGTACCACTGGACGGATGCAACAATCTGCATCACTTTTCAAAAGTAGGCTGGGGCATAACCCCAAGCATACCTCTTAGATACTCAAATGTGTCCTTAGGCAAAGGTTTTCTAAATATGTATGCAATCTACTCCTTTGTGCTTATGTACTCAAGTCTGACTTTTTATTTGCTACTTTCTCTCTCTCTACATGATACTTTATCTCTATATGCTTTGTCTTAGAATGTAACATAGGGTTCTTAGACATACTAATTGTGCTGGTGTTATCACAATGTATAACAATAGGTTCAACAAATTTTACTCCAATATCTTTCAACATTTTCTTCATCCAAATTATCTGGTTACAATTGTTTGCTACTGCTACATACTATGCTTCTTCTATGCTCTGTGAAATAAAATTCTACTTCTTGCTTAGCCAAGAAACCAATCTTCCTCCAAGGAAAAATTTTCCACCACTGGTGCTCTTTTTATCATCAATACTACCTTGCCAATCAGTATCTGTATACGCACATAGGGTAAAATCATCAAATTTTTCATACCACAATCCATACTCAATTATGCCTCTTAAGTACCTCAATATCATCTTTACTGCTGCATAATGTGATTATCTAGGTTCAGCTTGAAATCTTGCTACAATTCCAATTGAATGTTCTATATTAGGTCTTGTATGAGTCAAATATTACAATCCTCCAATCATAGACCTGTACTTCTTATGTTCCACTGTAGGAGTCTCATCTATGCTAGATAACTTGTGTCTAGTTACCATAGGTGTTCCAACTATTTTACAGTTCTCCATTCCAAATCTCTTCAATAAATCATTCAAGTACTTTGTCTGACTTACAAAGATACCATCATTGTTCTGTGTTATCTACAATCCTAAAAAGTATTTCATTTCACCAATCATACTCATTTCAAATTCAGTCTTCATTTCATCTGCAAATTTATCACTAGCTTCATCTTCTCCTCCAAATATAATATCATCAACAAAAATTACTACAACCAACAAACCATTTTCAATTTCTTTTGTATACATGTTGCTATCAGTTGTGACTTTTGTAAATCCCAATTTCAACAAATACTTATCCAATCTTGCATACCAAGTTCTAGGTGCTTTCTTCAATCCATATAAAGCTTTCTTCAGTTTACATACCATGTCTCCTTCTTGAGTTAAAGGAAAACCTTTAGGCTGCTCAATGTAAACTTCTTCTTCCAATTCTCCATTCAGAAATGCTAACTTCACATCCATCTGATACACTTTGAATTTCTTAAAAGCTGCATAGGCCAAAAACATTCTTACTGCTTCAATTCTTGCTACTGGTGCAAAAGTTTCTTCGTAGTCAATTCCTTCTTACTGTGAGTATCCTTTACATACCAATCTTTCTTTGTTACTTACTACTTCTCCTTGTTCATTCATCTTGTTTCTGAATACCCATTTTGTTCCTATAACATTCTTATATTTAGGTCTAGGGACCAATTACCATGTCTTCTTCTTTTCAATCTGATCTAGTTCTTCTTTCATAGCTTTAATCCAATTTTCATCATCACAAGCTTCACTAGTAGATTTAGGTTCAATTTGAGAAATCAAACATAACTATTCTTGTACCTTATTTCGAGTTTGAACTCCTCTGTCTATGCTTCCAATAATCTACTCATAAGGATGATTCCTTGATAGATTCATGTTAGGTGTCACTATCTCAGATCTTACTTCAGGTGTTGGTTCTTCAAAGATCTCACCATGGCTTTCATTCAACAAATCACTATCAGTTTCATAAAATAATTCAGTAGTCTCAGGGTTAGGTCTAGAATGAGTTCCTTCATCTGATTCATAATCAAGCATTCTTTCCTGAATTTTGAACTTTTCATCAACTTTTACATTTGTGCTCTCAACAATAGTCTTAGTTCTCTTATTGTAACATCTATAAGCTTTTCTCTTCAATGAATATCTAATAAATATACCTTCATCACTTCTAGGATCAAACTTTCCAATGTCATCATCTCTCTTAATATAACATTTCCTTCCAAAAATTCTAAAATACTTAATTGATGGTGCATGTCCAAACCATAGTTCATAGGGTGTCTTTTCTATGTCTGCTCTAATTTGTACTCTATTCATTGTATACACCAATGTGTTCACTGCTTCTCTCCAAAATCTCTTCACTAAGTCATTCTCAAATAACATAGCTCTTGATACTTCATTCATTGATTTGTTTCTCCTTTCTACAATACCATTTTGTTCAGGTATCCTAGGGGTTGAAAATTGTCTCTTAATACCATTCACTTCACAAAAGATGTTAAATTATTTAGAAGTAAATTCTCCACCTCTATCTGATCTCAACATTTAATCTTCATTCTAGATTCATTCTCAACTTTATTCTTAATGATCTTATTTCTTTCAAATGCTTCAGATTTTTCTTTAAGAAATGCAATCCACGTCATTTTTGTAAATTCATCAACAAGAATCATAAAATACCTTTCTCCATAGAATCCTCTAGTCCTTGTAGGACTGCTCAAGTCTGTATGAACAATCTCCAACTTCTTTTTTGTTGTAAACTTCTTGTTGGGAAATGAGCTTCTCTTCTATTTACCATCACACATTCCTTGCAAATCATGTTAGTAGGCTTCATAATTTTAGGCAAATCTCTTACTACAAGTGTAGTACTCACTTTCACAATGTTATCAAAGTTTATATGACAAAATCTTCTGTGCCATAACCAACTGTCATCAATCTTAGCAATCAAGCATGTCATCTCAGTAGGATTCAACTAAAATACATTACCTCTAGTTCTAGATCCAGTACCAATCAAATTTCCATCTTAGTCTTTTATCACACAAGTTTTCTCAGTAAACCAAACTTGATATCCCTTATCAACTAACTATCCAACACTCAAAAGATTATGTTTCAAACCATCCACAAAGTAAACATCATCAGTACTACTCTTTCCATCAAGAGTAATAGATCCTATACCTTTAATCAAACAAGGTGCATTGTTTCCAACTCTAACAACTCCTCCATCATAATTGTTAAACTTTATGAACTTTTTCATGTCTCCAGTCATATGATGTGAACAACCACTATCTATAATCCAATCAGCTTTCTTTTCTACTTGAGAAACTAAAGCCTTTTCTTCCTTAATTTTAGTTTCAAGATTTTCTTCTTTAATTGCTACAAATCCTATATCGTTATTATTCTCAGTATCACTTTCACTCAAATATTTCTCCAAACTAGCTTCAAGTTCTTCATCATTTACATAGTAGCATTCTTTAGATCTTCTAGGATTAAAGTTCTTCCTATACTTCTTAACTCTCTTAGGATATTTAGATGCAAAATGACCAAATTCTTGACAAGTCCAACATTTAAAAATTTTCTTACCATCTGGTTCTCTCTTCACAAGCAAGGCAATACCTTCTTCAATCTTCATGTCTTTTTCATTTCTAGATCTATTGCTGCTAGCATAGTCTTCACTCACACTGATGCTTCTTGACAAAGTAGGGCGAACACTCAAAGCACTAAATGTTGTCTCCATTCTAGGTAGGTCTCTTGATAACCTCAGGTTCATTTCTGCTACTTCCAATCTTCCAAGAAGAGTCTCTCTTGTAAAGTTTGTAGTACAAGGTATGACTTGTTCAATCATCTGCGTTGTTTGCTTCAATGTAGGAGTCAATGTCCTCAGAATTTTCCATATCACTTCATTCTTTGTCTTTGTTCCACCACAAGATTTTATACCTACAACAATCTTTGACATTCTACCAATATAGCTTCTAATAGATTCATCTTCCATCATTCTTATATCTTCAAATGCACATATCCAATTATGCAATCTAACTTTCTTTGCATGTTCATCACCTTCAAAAGTAGAGTGTAAAGCTAACCAAATTTCATGAGATGTTTTCAAATATTTTACCTAACTGTACTCATTCTTCGTAAGGGCTGACAAAAGTGCTTCTCTGGCAAGTATGTTACACATGAATAGATCTCTTTCCTCATTAGTACATGTTTCAATGTTATCCTCATCAATTATAGTCTTCTCATTCTTTGTAATCAACCAATAACCTGGTCCTAAATACAGTAGATGTGTCTTCATATTTTCTTTCCAACTGTCAAAATTTACTCCATCAAACTTAGGGCTTTCTTTCCTAAAATTCACCATGGATCTCCTTAAGCTGTAAAAGTTTTCCTTCAAGGACCCGCCACTCTAATACCAATTGTTAGAAAGTAAAGTCCACCAAGATAAATGAGAGGGGGGGGTGAATCATTTATCTGATAAATATAACTTTCATCAGCCTTAATAGATTTTAACCATGTAAGCAATGTAATCAACAACCATAGAAAGATATACATGCATAATAACATAATGACACAAAATATGTTGACTAGGGAACCTCTTGATCAAAGAGTAAACCCTAGTGGGAATGATGCCCACAAAAGATGCACTAATATGAATATTCCTTGTGAAAGGATGGATTATTTTAGGACTCTTATGAAATACATTCAGTACATATGAATCCCTATTAGGATATTTTGAATCCCTATTAAAAGATTCTAACTCTGTTAGGAGTTATGGAAGACAAAAGGACCCACTGCCCAAACAGCTTTAGGGTAAGATCATTGAACTCACTATCCAACTGATCTTTGTATTACTCAATAGAATAATACCATAAGATTACTGACCTCAACAATCCAATACTCCTTCTCTGACTGTGCCAAACTGCACCAACTACTTCTTCAGATCTCAATACCAGATCTCAGTACTTCGCATTTCCTCTTTCAATAATTTCACTTTCATAATACACTTACATTCATTACATTCCACACTAAAACAAGGAATATATTCCTTCCTTTATACCACACTCAAGTAATTGCAAATGAGTCGGCATACAAATTACAAAATAAAAGTTTCCACACGTTACATCAAAAATACACAAAACTATCAGCTTCCAATCAATATAATTCTTCACTCATGCGACCTCAGATCTTGCATTGTCATCCACATCACTATCAACATGTCTCCAATTACTCTCTAACTTTGCATAACCATATTCCATCCTGATTATGAGATATCATCCGATTTCCAAAAACCGCTACTCAGGAACACAATGTGAATACTGCTCCATTGAAATGCTCATAACTTCCATGAATAAATGAATTATTGTCTGCACTCTTAACCACAATCTTATAACACATCATATAGTAATTCCCCAACTTTGCATAGCTTCATCTTCAATATCCCAAGTGCGCTAACTCAAACACTGTCTGCTTCTCTGCTAATCTTCAGTAGATCACTGTGTTGACATCAATGACAATCACAGTCATCAATGTAATAACAACTACTATAGAATGGTTGCTAATACTCCCCCATAGGATATATTTAGCATTCATTCCTAACATAAAACAATTAATTAACAGGTTGGCAAAATACGTCGTGGACCAATAAAACAATTAATTAACGGGTTGGTGAAATACGTCGTGGACCAATAAAACAATTAATTAACGGGTGGTGAAATAGGTCATGGTTAAGATAACAATATAAACCATTTGGCTATTTTAAATTTTATATCCAATTCATAATTAATATTATTGGTGAATAAGAGACCATTAAAAGAACCATGTCAGATTATTTATAGGCGAATATGATGGTCAACAACATCAAATGGAAAATCTAATTGCCGATTCCAATGAATATTTAGCAGTTACCGTGTCAAGATTGGGCGAATATGGGCCAGCCTATACCTACGTGATTCACTAATTTCATGAAATGTATTCTCCAAAATTTTCCAAAAGGTGAATATTCACCACTAAAAATTATGCTTCCTGAAATGGCAGGTTTGTTCATGAGATATTTTATTGCAGCATGGTCAGTATGAACAAATATGGGGTATCCTGCTACATAGTGTTGAAACTTGTTTAGAGAATATACTACTGCTAATAGTTCTTTTTCTGTCACTGTGTAGTTTAGCTCTAGGCCATGTAGACTTTTACTAATTTACTAAATATCATTTTCAAGGTTTCCAGACTTCAGACCTAAGACAGCTCCTAGTGCATAATCAGATGCATCTATATGTATGTGAAATGGAAAATTCCAATCAGGGCCTTTTAATACTGGTGCTTTTTTAAGAACGTTCTTAAGCTGCAGGAATGACTCTTCACAAGCTAGGGTCCATGTGAATTCAGTCTCTTTTGTAAGAAAAGTGTATAATGAACTTTCTATTTGACTGAAGTTTTGAATAAAATATCTATAGTATCAAGCATGTCCTACAAATGATCTAACCTCTTTTTGCTTAGTAGGAGTGGGAAATGTTTGAATTACCTCTATCTTTGCTGGATCCACTGGTATGCTGGCTTCTGAAATGAAATATCCCAAGACAACTCCCTCCTACATCATCATAAAACACTTCTCACTGTTAAGTGACAAGTTATGCTCTTTACACCTTACTAGAAATTTCTCCAAATTCTTCAATGCTTCTTCAAATGTGACTCTGAATGTAGTGAAGTCATCTATATAAATCTCCATGCAATCATGTGAGATATCAGCAAAAATGATGATCACTACCCTTTGAAAGGTTGCAGGAGCATTACATAACCCAAATGGTCAAACAGAGTAGGCGTAAGCTCCCTAAGGACATGTGAATGTTGTCTTTTCTTGGTCCTTAAGTGCAATGCTAATATGATTATAGCCACTATAGCCATCAAGAAATGAGAAGTACTTTTTGCCTCCTAATGTATCTAGTACCTGATCAATAAATGGTAGTATAAAATGGGCTCTTTTTGTTTCATTATTGAGCTTGCTATAATCTACACATATTCTCCACTTACCCCCCTTATTAGGTACTATCATAAGAGGTGAAACCCACTTACTATCTGAGATTGGATATATGAAACCAACATTAGTAGTTTCTGCAATTCGGTCTTCACAATCTCCCTGAGGGCTAGGTTGATCCTTCTCTATGGCTATCGTAGAGGTAGACTCCCTTCATTGATGTATATTCTATGAGTACATAGTTTTGGACTTAATCCCTTCATGTCCCCATATTCCCAAGCAAAAGCCTTTTCATGTTTGCATAAGAGTTGTGATAATAATTTTAATTATTGCTGAGATAATTTATTGTTAACATGAAGGCTATGGTTAGTGAGAGTTGCACAGTAGTGGTTAGTTCTAGCATGGAGGCTTCATACACATAGCTAGTTGATATTTCACAAGGTAACAATTGCTGTATAATTTCAGGTGGTGTTGGCAAGACACAGTTTTCATAGGTAGTCAATTGCAAAATTGAGCTTTGAGAAATGTCTCTTGTTGTAACACAATCATTTGTGAGGATACTTTGGATTATATCATCATCCTCTTGTAATTTCAGGAAAGATTGTCTTTGTAGCATCATCAGTTGAGCAATAGAGTTTATTTCCTCTTCCTCATCTCCTAGGTTTGGCCATATAGGATTGTTTAGATCTTTTTGTGGTTGTGCTGGAGGATACAGTGCTAATTTCTTGACAATTTGGCCATCAGAGGTGGTCATATTTCTTGATCTATAGCTGATATTATCATCTTATGTTGCTAACCAAGGCCTTCCAAGGATTACTAGATAACCAAAAAGGGTTACTTTAGGTGATAGAATCATAAAATCAACATGGTATTCCCAAGAGTCCAAGGTGACTACTATATCTTAAATCATGCCATCTAGAGTAACTGTAGAACTATCTACAAGTTGTAAAACTATTGGAGTTGTCCTTAGTCCCTCTATACTCAACCTATGCATAGTGTCCTTGTGTTAGGAATGGGAACACTGAGAGTAGGGGGGGTGAATCAGTGTTCACTATATTTTAACTTTTCACTTTAATCTGAATACTGAATTATAAATGCTTAAGTACCAAATTAAAAATTCACATAAACGTGAAACATGAAATCAACACATGACACCAATATGGTTATAGGGAAACCCAAATAGGTAAAAACCCCGATGGGACTTGATACCCACTAATAATCTACACTAGTGTTTTGTGATCCTTGTTAGAAGATCCTTTACCCTGTTAGGAGTAGCTTTACAATTTTTTTAGTATAGTAGACCTTTTTAAGGGTCAGACCCTACTAGGAGTCTTTTACAATGATCCCTATTAGGGGAGTGGACTCATTTTCCTAGAGCTCACTGCTCAAATAATGAAGGCTACAACCTTCTGAATCAGATACACACTATATCTGCAAGTGAACTATTACTGCGACACTGCTTGTCAGATCGGTTCCTTTGGTGCACTGATGCTTTGACCTCTTGCAAAGCTCTAATACATCATATTCTCTCTCTGCATACCTATGCTTTGCTTCTCACAACTTTATTTCCACTTCCATACCAAATACAATGGGCGCACCTTATATTTATGCGCTCATATCAAATATACAATTAGGTCGGCCCTATAACTAATCACAAATAATGCTTCCAAATGAATTGGCTTAAGCATGCTTACAATTATACATATACATATGTCAGAAACCTAAATACAATGGGCGCATAGCCTCTACAACATTAATTTACAATCGCAAACCAAAATAGTCACTATCAGCTCTATGCTCTGTTCTCTGCTGGCACACACTAGCTATGCAACTTCAACTGACTGTAACTTTCACATCTTTGCATATCTACTTATGCACTCTTAGAATAAGCATAAGTATAGTCTGACAACCTTAACTTCTAGGGCGCATACCATAATTCATCTGTACACATGGGTGCAAGTGCTTTGAGCTGTAGGAACTTTGTATGTTGTCCATTCTTCAACACTTAACTGATTTCTGATCTTTACACTTAGTGCGCTGACTCCAAACTGCTATATGACCTTTTTTCCATAATGACAACACTATATCTAGTCATATACTTCAATATAGACAACTTGCCAACAATCTTCCCCTTTGTCATTGATGGAAACAAAGGAATATGGCCAAGTCTCTAACTGTTCCTTTACAAAAAACTTTTGTCTTCTATACATTTTATACAAACTCTTATATCTCCCTATACATATATGTACTCCATATTCTATACAACTCTCCCTTTGACATTAATGACAAAGGTGAATAAAAAACTTTATCTATATACACTCACTGAGGGAATATGCAATCTTGAGTTTCTGGATCTCCTTCTTCCAAAAGGTTATTAGAGAATTGACTATCTATAGATGGGCACATAATGCATATTGAAGCTTCTCCATCTTCTCCAATTTTGTGCTCAAACCTTGATCATAGGTTATCATGGTCGCATCAATCTCCTTTATGTTTTGACTGAGAATGTCTAGTGATTCCTCAATTGAGTCTGTCTAGACCTTATCTTCTCCATTTCTTTCTCTACCTTCTCAATTATGTCCAACTGACCTTGATAGACATTTTTGCACATGTTTGCATCAGTGGCTGTGTCTAGCACTGAAATCTTCACCTTCTCAATCATCACCTCTACATTTTTTATCTTCTTAAGATGGGCATCAATGAACTTATCCTGATCCATGGATTTTGCAATGACTTTCCTTCTTTGATCTATAAACTCCTTCAATGATGCCTAATCAGACTTAAGAGAGTTCAAGTCTAGTGCAAAATTACTCATTAGTTCATTGAGTCTCTTCTTTAAGTATTTCTCCTCTACCACTATGGCCGAATATTCTTCTAGGCTTGAAAAATTTACTTTGAACTAAGAGATGATTGTGCTTACATCATCAACTGAATGTACATTTACCATTTTCTTATCCTCTGGCAGCAAACTATTCAAAATATTTATTGTTTCCACTAGGAGAGGATTCCTCATTAATTGCTTCTCCATAGCTAGGACGTTGAACTTAATCAGGTCTTCTTCCTTCCAGGAGTCCAAACTGCTAGTGTCGGGTGTGAAACTTGACAACAATGCTGAGGAGGGAGTGATAGGAGTTCTATCCATCACCTCTTGCTTCACCTTGACCAAATCAATAGAAGATTCATCTTTCTTTTCTACCTCTACTCCTTTATTTTCTTCTTTCTCATCATATATGGTTTCTATGATTACTTCTTGCTGAGTGGGAGGGGTATTGCTGCATAAGATTTCTACTTCCTCAATGCTGACAAATGCTTCCTCAAACTTGTCCAAGTCCTTATCAGTAGCCGCTATGGCTATTTCCACATTATCTATGATAATTGTGTTTTCTTTGGGTGATTTTGTCATAGGTGCAGACTGATCTACTTCTTTTTGAGTTTCTGCTATGGGCACTAAGTCCTAAGGACCTTTCATTGGTATATTAGTGGGCTCTACCACTTTATCTTCCTTAATGGGTGCATGAGTGATGGTCGTAGTAGGTGGTTTGATCTATTGTTCCAACAACAACTTCTCAAAGGCCTTCTCTATTTCCTTCGTAATCAACTCATAATCTTTATTCATGATGTGAAGAGTCCTCAATTTAGTTCTTAGGTGTGGCTTCACCAAATTCAATATCAATTTCTCTTCTTCTTTAGAACATACAGGCAGAGTATCTTCTAATACTTTTTCTCTTATTCTTTGATCTTCCTCATTAGCTTGTCTCTTTAGATGTTCTAAAATGTCCCATACATTATCTAGAATCTTTGTTTTCAGCTTAAGAACTATCTTCTTGAACTTTATCATATGTTTGTTTATCATATCATGAATTTCTATCTTATCAATCTCACTAAATGATTCATAATGTTTCCCTACTTGATCAATTCTACCCTCATCAATAATTCTAGAGCTCAAAACTTTAAGGCTAGGCCTGAATCCTACCTTAGGAGGTGCTTGAATATTTTTCTGGAGTATCTTTGGGTGCAGAAGGAGTATTATCTTCCTTATTCTTCTTACTGTCATCTTTCTTAATTTTTATCTTCTTTACCTTGGGATCTTCTTATTCTTCTACTGCACTCTTCAATTCTAGAGCAATCTTCTCATCCCTTGCTTTATCAAGGTATGCTTGTGATACACCATGAATCCTTAGAATCTTTGATGTGACCTTTGCAACCTTTCTTTTTGTTGCAACACTATTCAGCTTAGCATCAACTTCTCTAGTCTTCTCTTCATAGGCTCCCCACCTAGGTTCATTGACATCCTTTGGGGCTAATAGCAGTACCTATGCATAAGCTTCAAGAACTTATTCTTCAACATCATACCCAAGTGGATGAATCCACTTAGTTCTAGGTTCCACAGCTTCCATACATGTAGTATTAATCTCCACTATGAAGTATATTGTATCCTTATACTTCTCTACAATACTCTCAGGAATCCTATACCTCATCAGTGTTCTTGCTCTGAAAGTCTTCAATTCCAAGGTAATGTAATCTCTAAGTGTGCTTTATGTGGTTTCCTTGTTTGATATCTGAGGCATGGTAGGAATGGACTTGTCTATATACAAGTCTGACACTTTACCAAATATATGAAGGTACATATAGATGATTAGGGACCCAAACCTAAATACCTTAGTCTTATCATGTTTGATGGATTTGATATTGACTATCAACTATGCACGTAGGATCTCACACAAGTTGAACTCTCCATCTTCTTGCACAAGAGGGATGGCTACTAGAATAGAGTCCATAGACACACTATTCACCCTATTGATGTGATGAAATCTATAACCCAATATCATTGATATCAACTTGATGTATGGTTGCTCTATAGGCTCAATGGTCATGCCGCGCTTATCACTTCTAGATTTACACACTTGCTCCACCATTTTCCTGACATCCTTACCCATAGGAAGGATGGTACCTATCTTAGAAAGGCCTGTTATCTCATGAAGTAGGTCTCCTATGATTCTTACTGGTACATCTCCAACCCAAAACAAATCATCATGGATTTTTCTTAACAATATCTTTATCCATTCTTCCTCATAGAATATGCCATGGCATATTCAACAATGGGGTGATCATTCCATTTTGTGTATCCATCCATGAAGGTTTTATCTAGTTTTAACATTATGTCCATGTGCACCCTTAACCTATCCAATCCAACAGGTTCCTTCTTACAATAGATGTAAGCCCTTATGTCTTCTACATGCATGACACCCATCGGCATGCAGGAGAAAGCTCCCTCTAAACAATCTAGGGTTGATTTAAATGGGTGCCTCTTAAAAATATACCTCTCCTTCTTAGCAACATAAAAAAAAATAGGAGTGGCCATGACTTACTTGATAGTCACTTTCCAAATGATCTCTGAGATGTCCTGATGGTTTTTGAATCGGTGCAACAAGCTAGGGTTTTTGTAATCGATCAAATGCACTGCAATTACTGATAGCTCAATCTCAAATCTTCACAACTTCCAAGGCTCAATCTACTCTTCAATCACTCTAAATATGAATGCAATGAGTGAACAAACAACTTTTTGTGTACTTAAAGTAAGATTTTTTCCATTAATGCAACTAGCGTAAACTAGGTTGTCACTTCAAATTTTCAAACTCGAGTTCTGCTAACAATCAGCATGTGCGCTCTTGCACAATGGTTCCCAAACACTTAAATAGCTTAATTCCAAAGGTGCATACTCTGAGGATGAGTATACCAGCCATGCAAGAGTCTAGAGCTAAATTAGCTCCCCCTATGACCTTGAGGGCCATTTATGTAGATGTAGAGGGTGCGTCCACTTGGGATGCATCCAATACAATCTCAACAGCATTGTCCTTCTTTCCTTCTGACCAAATCAAGCTTGCATCTTCTGAGGCCTTCACAAACTTGACTTCTACTTCAAGATCCAAAACTGGTTCTTCGGTCTTTTTAGGGCTTTCCTGACCTTGCGTCCTTGATCTACAAAACTTTGAGATATGTCCAGCCTTGTTACAAGTGTGACAAATCACTGGAGGTCTATTATTCCTTGGCGCATTGACATGAGTCACCTTTCTACATGTTCTGGTTGAGTGACCATTATAGTTACATATCTGACATGTAACATTCTGAGAACTTCTAACATTTGTCTGATTCTGATTTCTTTGATCATACTGAATCCTACTCTTCTTACTAGTCTTGAAATTTATTTCTCTATGACCAAATCTATTACATGTATAACAGTAACCATTGAAGGGTTTTACCTCTGTACAGTTCTTTGCAATGTGTCCATGCTTGTTACATGAAAAATAGGTGCATTCTACAGGCTTGCACTCATTCTTAGGAGGATTACTATTGTCTTTGGTTTGATCTTCAATCTTCCCAGTATCAGTAGAGTTCTTTTGTGAATCCTTTCTTGCTCACATATTGTTAATCTGATTATGTGCTTCATTATACCCAATACAAATAGTGTCTCCTTTGATTCTTCTTGTATACAACTATGCACTGGTGTGTAATTTGTCGATATGATCCTTTGAATTCTTCAATTCAGATTCCAAGCTTTCTTTGATATTCTTTAGCTCCAAGATTTCTAAGTTAGCTTCCCTTAGTTCTTCATTTAGCTGAAGGTTCTCCTTGACTTGTTCATTGTAGACATCTTGATTGTTCATTAGTTTGTCATCTAGTTCTTCAAGTTGACTCAATAGAGATGCATTTTCTTCACTCAATTTTTTGACTTTTTCTTCAAGTTCACTATTAGAGTGTCCTTTCAAATCTTTTCTTAGTCTTTTGATAACTAATTGAGCATCACTGACTTTTTCTTTTAGTTCTTCAATTTCTCTTTCTGAATTGTCTAGGTCTTCAAGAGCTGCTTCAAGATTCTTCTTTAGATGTTTCATTTCTCCTTTGTCCATGATCTCCTCAAGTGGTTAAAATTGTGTGCTAAGGACCAGAGCTCTGATACCAATTGTTAGGAATGGGAACACTGAGAGGGGGGGGGAGGGGTGAATCAGTGTTCACTGTATTTTAACTTTTTACTTTAATCTGAATATTGAATTATAAATGCTTAAGTACTAAATTAAACATTTACATAAATATGAAACATGAAATCAATACATGACACCAATATGGTTACAGGGAAACCCAAATAGGTAAAAACCCCGGTGGGACTTGATACCCACTAATAATCTACACTAGTGTTTTGTGATTCTTGTTAGAAAATCCTTTACCCTGTTAGGAGTAGCTTTACAATGCTTTTTGTATAGTAGACCTTGTTAAGGGTCAGACCCTATTAGGAGTCTTTTACAATGATCCCTATTAGGGGAGTGGACTCACTATCCTAGAGCTCACTACTCAAATGATGAAGGCTACAACCTTTTGAATCAGATACACACTATATCTGCAGGTGAACTATTACTGTGACACTGCTTGTCAGATCAGTTCCTTTGGTGCGTTGATGCTTTGACCTCTTGCAAAGCTCTAATACATCATATGCTCTCTTCACATACCTCTTCTTTTCTTCTCACAACTCTATGTCCACTTCCATACTGAATACAATGGGCGCACCTTATATTTATGCGCTCATATCAAATATACAATTATGTCGGCCCTACAACTAATTACAAATAACGCTTCCAAATAAATTGGATTAAGCATGCTTACAATTATACATATACATATGGTAGAAACCTAAATAAAATGGGTGCATAGCCTCTACAACATTAATTTACAATCGCAAACCAAAATAGTCATTGTTGGCTCTATGCTCTATTCTCTGCTGGCACACACTGGATGTGCAACTTCAACTGACTGTAACTTTCACATCTTTGCATATCTACTTATGTACTCTTAGACTAAGAATAATTATAGTCTGACGACCTTAACTTCTAGGTTGCATACCATAATTCATTTGTATGCATGGGCACAGGTGCTCTAAGCTATAGGAACTCTGTATGTTGTCCAGTCTTCAACACTTAACTGATTTCTGATCTTTACACTTAGTGCACTAACTCCAAACTGCTATATGACTTTTTTGCCATAATGAAAACACTATATCTAGTCATATACTTGTATGCACCCTAAAATGGTCACCTAGACTTTGGGGCCCCATTCAACAATTTATCAAATCCCTGAATCAATATTTTCAAAAATCAGCATTTTTCAAATATATCAATTTCCTTGATCAAATCCTATTTTATCATTTTCGATTATTCCTTGGGCTAACCATTTTATCCTAAAGTCTTTATTTATTTAAAAGGAATATTTCCTCCCCTTTTAATAAATAAAAAGGCCCCCACCTTTTCTTCTTATCGTAAGTTGTACAAATAAAGTACTATTCTTATTTTATAAAAAGAAGAAAAGCACTTTTTGTCTCATATGGACACAAAAGTCAACTCTTATTTTCTCATTGGAGGATATTTGTGCACATGGATTGCTCCTCTTTGATGCTCCACCATTGATTAAATATTTTTCCTCTTAATCTCCATGGTCCATTCCTTCTCATTTCCTATAAAAGAAGAGCTTTCTTCCTCATTTTCATATGCATTTTTGAATACTAATGTTATGCTACAGGTTTTCTAGGTCACTTTGGAGCTTTTGAAGATTTGGAGCACTCTTGGGCTTTGCATCTACATTTCATTCTTAGTTTCATTCATGCATAGTAGCTTCATGTTTATGCTTTCATAGTTTAGATTTCCTTTCAAGCTTTAGAGTAAATCACATAGCTTAACTAGGAAGGCTTTGTAATACTTGTACTTTCCTTTTCATAGCATAGTTTGTACTTTCATTTCCATAGCTTAGCTTGCATCTCTCATTTCTAGCTTGCATATTCATCTTAATCTAGTTTCATTTGCATTTCATAGTGATTCTTGGGGATATTGGCATCCTTACCCTTGTCTTCATTTGAATCTCTCATTGTGTGCTTGACTAGCAAGGTCATTAGCTTAATAGCTCTAACTGAGAGAAAACTTAAAATAATCTTGCAACTCCATTCATAGAGAGCTCTAAATCAATTTCTCAAGGTTTCCAATCCATGGATTCTCTTGGATGTAATGATTTAGAGAAGTGCACTACTTGAGTGTGTACATTTTTGGTGCCCACTGTGGGGCAGAACAACTCTGTTTTGTCCTTCTTTTCTTGCATTTCCGCTACAGGTTTTGGCTATTTTTATTTTTTTGCAATTTTCATACGCTATCCATACTTCTATGCGTCACTATTATGGAATCTTGCGCGAGGTTCATCTTCGTATCATGAAAAGATTTATTGTTTGTAGCACTTCTGTGCATGATGAAGTACTTTCTTGCATGGGCCTGTGTATTTTCTCACATGAGCCAGTGTGCTTTCTCGCGTGAGCTGACGTGCGTTCCTACACGGGCTTGTGATTTCTTGTGCGAGCTGGCATACGTTCTTGCACTTTGAAATTTTCACATACTGTATTAAAAATTTAAGTGTGATATATCGTTGGAAAGCTCTTTCCGAGCCTAATCCAACCATGTTGATTTCATTTTCAAGTTTTGTCATTTGATTAGCTATTTTACTTGTAGATTATCTAATTTTTGATATGCTAACCATTGTGGGGCTAACAAGTTGTGCTTGTAGGTGCTCTCATTGCTTGATTATTTTCTCAAAAGAATGCATGTCAAAGCTTCAAATGCACAAGGGCTACTAACAGTTTTTGTAGGGCTGCCCAAAGCATAAAAAACCCAATCAAGTGCTTGTTGTTTATTTCATTTTCAAGTGTGGCAATTACTAGTTGTTTCATTTCATAGGAACATAATATCTTGTTGTAGAAATTCTTGGGTGGTAGGAGAAGTATGTTCTTCACCCTTGTGGTGAACCAGAAAATCTCTACCCATCTTTGGATTTTGAAAGCAAGAGGGTAATTGAACATTTGCTTGGTGTTTGGGAGAAAGCTTTGGGATAAGGGAGTATGCTCTTCACCCTTGCGGTGAAACAAAATCCTTGAACCTCATAAGTTGATCCACTTTTTGTTTAGATCTTTAGAATCCTTTAGCGGGCCTACTCTTGAACAATCAAGAGGAACTACCCAAGTGGAGACAAGCTTATTGTCAGCTATTCCGACCCACTATAAACTCAAGGTTATCAAAGACACAAAACCTTGGTAGACATAGTGCTTGTCTTCGCTTGATATGAGTACTTGTGGGATTGTGACCATGAGGAAAATATTGAGCAAGAATGCTTAAGGTACTCTTGAGGCCGCGAGGTCCATTACTTGCCGCAAGGTAAGGAGTCCCTTTGGGGAGCAAGAGGGATACTACGAATGGAAGCCCTTACTAAGAACCCTAGATAGAGGCCACCCTATTTTTCCACTTAGCTTCTTGGTGCAACGATTGATCCAAGTGGAATAACTCAGATTGCCCCAAGATTACTCACCATATGTGTTCCTTTGGTTGTGTCTTTGGCACTTCCATGACAAAGCCAATATCTATTATGGGCAACCACTTTGTGTGAGGCAAGGGAGCATCAAGTGTGGGCCAAGTTGTTAAGTATTGAGCCATTGTCTTTTTAGGCTAAAAAGTGCTTGAAGTGTTCTTGTTGTGCTATACACATGTAAACATTCTTGCATACTCAACATCTCGATAGTGTTCATAGGATTTTTCAATTTTGATATCATAATTGTTTGTCTTGGCAAGGTTGCTTTTTCCCTTGTTTCAAGTGTTTGAAGACATGTTTGATCCCATACTATTTTCAAACCTGTCAATTTTCTATTGTCTTTGTGATTGGAATCAAACAATCAAACCTCAAACCAAAAATTTTGACCAAACAGTCCCAAAAACTAAGATTTTGCACTTCACTGGTCAAGAGTCATACAATTCTGCAACAGTATCATGCCCTGTGGAGAGAAATATCATGTGATAGTTCGCCCCTGCTGGACTATCGCCCTATTTTCCTAGAAAGTATCACCCAGAATTATTTATAGTTTGTCCAATTTCAGCCATTGTCAATCACTTTTAGTTGACCAGATCTTTAAGTGGGTGATTTATTCTGCTGCTGGAAACTTGTCTGTACCTTGAGCTGCTATTTTTAGGCCTCCTGGATTAGTTTTCTTTGATTTTACAAAGTCATCTTGTGTGGAATTTCCAAGTTAAAAAAAATTGTCCTTGTTGAAAAAGTACATCTCTAGATTCATTGGTAACATTCTTGGAGAATTTCAGTCCTCTTTTGTCCAAATTCATTTCCATCAAAAAATCAATTTCAATTATATAATTTGGGTAAATCCATCCTCCTGGTTCATACATGCAAGGATACTAGAATCCTTTGATTTAAGCATCTCTTTGATAGTGTTGGTTTACTCCTATTTGCAATTTGTTATCTCACCATCTCTTTTTGGACATTTGAGTACTTTTATTATCCTAGTTTGGTATTGATGTTTTGTGAGGTCATCTTACCACCAAGGATATTTTTCTTTCATGTCAATTACAACAAGGTACCAAGTTAGTCAAGGGAAATGACCTCAAGTTCTCTTCAATCAATTGCCCTTAGTTAAGACTCGTCAACAGCAAAAGGGAAAGGAACCCATTTTTTATCAATCCCCTAAGAGTGAGTCTGAAGTTTGTTTTGATCCAGAGAGAAATTTGAATACCTCTTTGGCACCTTCTCAATCGAATATGGATATGAGTTACACCTTGACCAAACAACAAAGAGAAATAATAGATCAATCTCTTGATGACATTTTCCAAAGACATAGGGGTAACATGTCATTCGAAGATGACAATCAACCTAACTCACCTATTAATTCAAGATATCTAGATGCTCATCAATGAGCTGAAAGACATTATGCACAAGCTCATCAAGATGCACAGTCACAACTTAAGGACCAAAACAACCAATCTTATGATGCTCATGTGAATGTAGCTAACTTGTTCAACCATTCAAGACCAAGTTCCCCACTAAAAACAACTTCAAGATATACAAGTGAGAGGCTAAAAAGAATTGAGAGGGAAAAACAAGCCGCAAAAGAAGAACGAACTACAAAAGAAGAAAAACTTGGGCTCCTAGAAGAGGAACAACGAGCCTTGTTGGACATAGAGAGAAAAGCATTCCAAGATGAACAAGATAGGATATTAGCCCAACAACTCAATAATCAATTTAACAACGGGGGTACCAATAGTGGAAACAACTCTCCACCCTCTACTCCCCCAAGAACTCCAAGAAGTGGAAGGCGGTCAAGGACTCCTTCAAGATCTCCTAGTCCTAGAGGAAGGACTTTACAACATGCTTATTATAGGAGATAGACACCTCCTAGGAACTCAAGACAACCCTCCCAACGAGCTCGTCATGGCTCTCAACATGGAGGAAGTAGTGCAAATTATGAAGCTCAAGACTTTATGAGAGTACAACAAGAACCACTCTTTCAACAATATGTGGAGAAATATGTTGAGAAAAATAAAGATAGGTTCCTAGAGAGCTTAATCAACAAGGGTGTGAGGGTCCCTTATAACTTTGATGTGGATAGGAAGATCAAGAAACAAAGCCCCTCACAAGAAGATGAAATTAAAAAACTCAAGAAAATGATGGAGAAGATGATGGCTCCCAAGAGTTCTTTCAACCTTGACTCTATTTGTCCTAATCCTTTTGATAAAAGTGTGAGCATGAAGGATTTTCCTAGGAAAATTGAGTTTCCTCAATATGACAAATATGATGGTAATGGTGACCCACACGATCATGTGCGACAGTTTTACACCATGAGTTTTGAATTTCACCATGAAGATTCCTATTTGATGAGATTATTCCCAAGGAGTCTAAAGGGTCAAGCTATGGAGTGGTTTACCAACATTACCCCTCCTGTCAAAACTTTCAAAGAATTGGTACATAGATTTGTGCAACATTTTGCATATAACTTATCAAGGTCAGTCACATCAATAAAAGGTAATTCAGTTTCTGCAAATTCTTCATTCAAATTTGGTGGTTCTCTTGGGAGAAATTTTCCATTAACATCTCTTCTTCTTCCCCTTTGATGCATACAAGTGTTTTTATGAACTTGTGAAGCAAGTTTAGATTTTACAAACTACTCCTAGAAAAAAAGAAACTATCAAGAATGACTCAATGGGATTCTCAACTTGACACCATCCTTGAAAACGATGCCAAAAATGAATAGCCTCATAATAGGTAATAATAACTATGCCAAAGCCTTTCCCAGGAATGATATATTCAAACTAGGTATTATTTTTCCTATCACAAAGTGCATTTAGATTGTCAACCCAGGGATGTATACTTGAAATGGGATAGCACAGTTTGTGCACTAAGTTTCACATAGAGTCATCTTACTTAAACTGTTGCTGGAAAGGAAAATGCATTTAAAGCACCAAACTATTGTTGTGGGAAAGGTAAAACACACAACTGAACAAATGAACTAATATAATCAACCATAAATCTAACTCTAGCTCATTCTGCCATTATAATGCATGAACTATGACTCTCTCTACATATGTTGCAGGAACTAACATAGTTAAAATGCTGCAGGAACGAATAGTGAATCTACCTTAAGTGCTGGAAAAAAATTAAGCTACTCCTCTCTACTCTAATCTAATTCACCTCCCAAGTGGGCTCTCCTTGGTTGGTTTTGACTAACTACTAACACAGAAGATAACTTAAATTATTCCTTCATTTCATATATTCAGAAACATGGGTTACAATCAGAACATAGACTTGAAGAACAACTTGCTTCAATATAACAGTAACATCATTATTTGTCTAACTAGATTTCCATCAAACATATTTCTATATATAGAGAGTTGCATTCAAAACATTCAGATACACTTGACTAATTCATCCATGAAAGAAGGAGAACACATCAATCAATAACAGAAAATCATAAAGATCAAACAACCATCTTAACAAAACATTAATTAGTGGAGAAGATCTAGGTTGATCGTGCTCCCCTATATTCCCTAAAGCATTCATCATTCCTTCAACCTTGCAGGCATATCCCATGGCTATCTTGATGGGTCTTTTGATCATGACCAAAACATCTCCACTCCTTCATTGATGTAACCGATTTGTTCTCTAGCTGCTCCTTCATTCCTAGCAGGTTAGTAGCATATGCATGCACATTCATATATTCAGACTAATCAATTTCATCCAAATGTTAAAACACACATTAAAATAGCTATATGAAATATTATATTATGAATATATAATATTGGCAAAGTGTGTATACTATTTCCTACCCAAAAGTTTAAGGATATAACTATACTTATGGAGTATATAAAAGCTTAAAACACTTAAAGGTCACACAAATTTTTCAGGAATCTTTTGGGAATAGAGCATAAAATATTATAAAACATAGACCAACTTTGGTCTCATCAGTTGGCTGTAGTAAAAAAGTTTTATTATAACCAAAACCTGATTAGCTTCTTATTTTAATAAAAACTCATACGATTTATTTGAATTTAGGATTGGAAATTTACCAAACCATAGCCCAATCAAGATATTTGAATTAAAAATAACTCAATCACATTAAGCGTGTTTTGAGGTTTTTTTGGTGAGTGGCCACTTTTTTGCACACCATCTTAGTGCACTTACCCATGTATTCTATCATAAATGGGCTAAAACTAAGGGTGTTTCTATGTACTTCCATATTGTTGTAATACCTTTTCTATGTTAGTGTGAATGAGGTTATATCCTATCTAGTTATTAGTTGGAATCTCTTTACATTTTAAGTTTACTTAGGAGTTAATTTAGTCCTAGGCCATGACATTCTAGAAGTTAGTTTTTATGGAGCCATATCTCACATTTAATATTTGGCTTAGGAATTATTGTTTTACATTGGACATGTAATGTTTCTATCAAAAGTATGTTGAACGTAGATGTGTCATTGAGGTCAAAGGTGTGTAGTATGTGGTGATTCTAATTACTTACTTTTAGTCATTGGACATTTAATATTTGGCTTACATTTTTATTTTTTACATCGAGCATTTAATATTTGTATCAAGGGTATGTTGAACATAGATGTTATCATTAATGTCAAAAGTGTGTAGTTTGTGGTAACACTTATGATATTGTGAACATCTGGAAGCTACAAAAATGTCATAATATCTAATAAAATGACATATCATTTTGAGTTACAATCACATTAATTGATATGATTACAAAATTTGTTCAAATACATTTGATAGTGTTGGATGTATTCTGGAAGGTTACTTTGGAAGGTTAGATGTATTACTCAGACAGTAAGCTTCCTTCAACAACCCTCTCTTGTAATATAGTCATTTATGTTCATGGATGATGTCTTTCTACTTGAGTGGAGAATATGCCTACACAAGATTCATCTATATTATTTTTTTCTAGAAGATAGATGTGTTGGCAGTTGGTGTTGAGAACTTGATGATGAAAATGATAGGTGTTGATGATATGTGTCGATGGAAATCAATGTTGTCCTTTTGTGTCAACCCTCAACTTGATGTAATATTTTTAGCTCTGAGACTAATGTGTTGCGATGGTGACAACCCTCCATTGATATGGCTATGAAGATATGGAGAGTTTGGTAAAATTTGAATGTATACTAGATGTCTTTCTACTCCAATATTGGTATGTTGTGGAAGATAGATGATTATGTTGGTCTTTGTGCTTAGCAGATGAATATTCTCTTTTGTGGATTTCCACCTATTAGGTGAGGATTTTTATACCATTGGGTTAAGATTATTTGAATTAAGGTGTTGTTGTTGTGGTACTAGCTAGAAGTGATGCACTCAGAATGATGTGTGTGTTGATGAAAAGATATGAAATTAAGATTAGAAGCATAACATTATCAAGAAAAGGATTATAATCATAAAACTATCAAGATAAATATTATAAGTGTGGCACTATCATGGATTGAAGAATGATGTTGATGTGTAATTGACGTGTTTTGACCATTGAAGATGTGTCTACAAAGAAGTTCTCCAATAGCTACCTAGAAGAATGTTCCACATTCATCCACATTTGATGATATAATATTGTGATTTGGAACATAGATTTACATTTTGTGGATGTTTTAGTACTATAATTTCAAGTCCCTAGTGTTGCCACTAATATTTTTGATGTATGTAGTGTGTTGGAAGTTTGGGTATCTATCAAGATTGGTCCAGACATTTCTCTACATTGATATTTCTTAGGTTTTATCTTAGAGGGATGACTTATAACTTGTGTGTAGTGCCTAAATTCAATTTTCTAGTAAACAGATGTATTAAAAGTTTGTTTTTGGAGATATGCTTCCTGATTGTGTTTTCCTAGCTTTCCATTTATGAAGAATTGTGTGGTTGTGTTAGCTTGATCATTGACAAAATATGATATATGTACTTGGGAATTATTTTAGATGTTCAAGCAGCATCTCCATGAGATCTTCATAGAAAAAATTGAGTTCTTTGGAGCTGCATTATGTCTAAATTTAGTCTACAAAGTTGTTTCTGGCAATATGACCAATAGGGTTTGTTCCCTAGCTTATGCCATGTTCTTTATTACATTGGATGATGTGTTGATTTTGTTTTGGGTCTCAACTCGTCGTGTGGAGATCTTGATTAATGGGTTTCATCTTGAAAGCATGTTTTAGGATAACTAATTCTTGCTACATGTTACCCTATTTCTAACTTCAAAGGATGTGTGCCAAGTGTGTGTGATGTTTGGGGTCACCTTGAATATTGTGTTATGATGTTTAGGGTCCTCTCTATCTCCTGGATAGGAGGCCTTTCACCACAATTATGTTATGGTGATTATATTTCCTCATATCCCTTGCTTTGGTTGACCTCATTATTGTTTATCATTGATTTGGATGGTATAAATCGAAGATAAATTCAATTGAAATGCATGTAGTGTATGTAAGTTATAGAATGTGCAAATTTGAGGAAGTGACAATGTGTGGTGTAAGTTATGGAGTTGAATAGTTAATGTTTTCTTGAGACATCCTCTCAAAGGTGTTTACATTCTAAAAATAATGTTGGAAGTAGTTTCTTAAAGGCATGTTTCATTATATTTCATTTCATGTATCTTAAGTTGAGACGAGCCTCCTCTTGAGGTCCTATTGTATCTTGCCTTTGTGAATCGGTCTTCAAAATGCAAGCCCTTTGTATCTTTCCCTAAGATAGTGTGTCTTGGCAGCAAGTTTTACACTAAGTTTCTTGTAAAATATTACATATATTATGAGTTGATCCTCACAATGAATTTTTCCCTTCTTGAGTTTTCCATGTAAATCTGGTGCTCTCATGTGTATGATTCATTGCTTTATCTTCATTTGGTACTAATTTGGTTTACATTAATTAATGCCTAATTTTGATTGAAAATTTTTTAAGTGTATGACCAAGATTGGTCCACCTCCTCTTAGTCTTGGGGTGTGTTGAACACCATTAGCACCGCCTTGGTGTGAAATCAATTATCACAATATGGGCACAAAATTTAGAGGTTGGCCATAGTTGTAGACAATAAATTGTGGCATGTTGGATAATATGGCATGAGACCAATATAGAATCTTATGTAATCCCATCTAATAATGGTTCATATTATAGAAACATATAAAGTATAAGTGTCATTCTTTAGATATATAATTTTAGAAATAGAGATTAGCTGTTTAAAATAAATTTATACAGCCTAAATTGAAATCAACTTATATTATCATTAAGGCCCCATTTGGTTAGCGGAATTGGGTTTGGGACTTTCACTTTTTTACCAAATCCGTCATTTGGGACACTATAATGCAATTCAGGGTTAGGGCTTAAAAATCCATTTTAGGCCCTAAAATGGGCGGCACTATCTTCCCACCCAATAGGTGGAATTCGAAATCAAATGCAAGTTTTGGAAAATTGTGAACCCCATTTAATTTGGCTGTTGCATCCGTGATCTTCTTGCATTGCATTTTGGGGTTTTGAAATAGGGTTTGCAAAGGAGTACTGCTTTACAAAAAACTCAATCGTCTGCCTCATTTTTCATAGGGTTTCATCACCATTCCATACCTCACATTCTCCTACAATAACAAACAGGGTTCAAATCTTAGCCACAAGTGAGCAGAATCAGGTAGTTTTTGCAACATGCATTTGTTTTTATTCTTATGTTGAAAATATTTTTAACCCTATGCAAATACAAAAGCGACCAGTCCAAGGTTTTGCATTTTATAGTCACGGAAAGATTATCTATGTAGTTTCTGCAACATGTAATGTCCCCGCTAGGGAACCCATAAGGAATTAGGTCTATGACCAAAAATTACAACTAACAATTTTTTTCTTAACATTCTAACTGTTGCCATTATTTTCACTCTTTTGGAAGCCTAGTTCCTAGGTGAAGCTACAGTACCCTAGTTTGTGTTATTAGGTGATCTTGCTTAAAATTTGTGTTCATTTCATTGCAAAATACATGAAAGGGAAAGGAAATGAACTGCATCTAATATTACATGTGCATATATCAATGTTAGGCATGATGTACAAGATGGAAAAGAACTAAAAAGAACATCTATCTAAGCTCACACATGCCGTGAGCATAGCCATTGCCAGAATTGCATAAATGAGTGCAAATATACATATATAATGAGCATAGATACATGGGTACCAAACATTGCCTGGTAATGAGTCTATCTCCACTGTGTTCCCGATGTGCTCCTGTGATCCTGAACCTACAGATAAGAGAAGAGAAGTGGGTTAGATCCAACGGATCTAAATAATACTTGGTATCAGAGTATTTACAAGCATGCATACATGCACTCAGCCATACACCTCTGACATGGCTTGTGCTTAGGACAAGTGCATAAAGAGACTCGGGAAAATAAAAGAAGTACCATTGTTTTCACTAATGTGTTTTTTTACATGTGCAGATGAACGACCCTAACCTATGATGCAATTGATGCCAAGAAAACCTCATTTCCTTAGCAGTGGCTACATCACAGGCCAAGAACACCCATGATCAACAAAGAAACAACCAGATGATGTAGTATTAGTGGGACACTTAGGGATCACAAAGATAATCAAATGGAGCATGGTCAGAAGCACTGGCAAAAGGGGAAGACTTACAGAGCACAGAGAATAAGGTACGATCTGCATCATTTATATGAATTCATGGAAAGAAGTATGTTCCAATCTTCACTTTAGTTGAAAGGAACCAGGCTACAAATGATAAGGTGGTGCAGTACATCAAATCAGTTATGCAGTCAATAAGAAGAATAACAGTGGCAACATTCAAGTAAGGCCTCAAATGAATGCAATCATTGCAATAAAAATCTCATGATGCCATGAGGAGGTATCAAGTATAGTATCAGGCCCAAGTGGGGCTATAGCATAATAATGATAGAGAAATCAAACTCTCTGGCCCTCAAATGGTAGACATTGATAGGCACATACATATGCATCATAGGTACCAATGGAATGAAGAAAGTATGCAATACTATAACTCACTACCCATACATTAAATCAAGACAGCATGGTTAAACCATAGATCATCTTTCAAGAGTAACACCAAAAGCCTTGAAATAATATGATGTTTCAAACATTTGGAGAAGCTATGACATGCAGCTCCAAAACCAGTGAATGAATGGCATCTGATTTCATAGCAAACATAAGAGGAGAAAGCAATGAAGACAATAACCAACAAGGTTTATACAATAAGTAGAGTGCATGTCATGATTCATAACAGAGAAAAATGTCAATATATTCAACAAAGAAGTGCCATCACATTCATAATAACGTTAACAACATACGATGCTTCAGACATAGCTTACAGTCCCTGTGATATGCATCAATATCAATCTTAACACAACAATGCCAAGGAAACAATCAACACATAGCAGTGACCATATATAATGAACTAGCTACATATCAAGCTCATGAGACAGGTCAACAATGAGGATTCGGCACATCAAATACCAAAGAAGTAATGATAGAAATAGAGATACCACGGTAAAGCTCCACGGATCCCAAGTCATTCAAAATAGTAAATATGCATGTCATGATGCTATTGTTCCAAATCGATAAACAATGAATGTCAAATATCAAAAGCTTAATGCATCCAAGTGTCACGACAATAGTAAACAAAGATCAAAATGTTTCAAAGAGATACAAACAGGTATCGATGCCCTAGTTCTCTCATGGTCTACAACATCATCCTAAGAAAATGATGTAATAGTTCAAGCATTCAAAGAGGAAAAAGCCGCAACAATCTCATAGGAGTCATGCCCTAGCTCATCGGCTGGCATTTTTTTTAGAAAAAATAGAGAATATCTGATGCCCCAAATAGCCGAGTTGTGATAAAGATCAACCACAAAAGCCAATAAAAGTAAACAACAAAGCAACAAGCCAGCAATAGCAATGTGATGCCCTAGCTTGTAGCTATGGGACCCTCAAGCAAAAATAGTGAGCCCAATCTCATACAGGGGCATTAAGATGGCCACCAAAATAGTAAATGTAAACAAGGATTGAATGCCTTATAACAGAGCTCATGCCCTAGGATAGCAACATGATGCCCTTGTTCTCATCGAAGATAGGGATTGAAACAATCGAATACATGAAGTAAGGGAAGGGAGAAGATGAAACACTATAGATACCATCAAATGCCACATGGTAACAAAGTAAAAGCATCAAAGCCCTAGAGAATGCAGAGAAAGAAAAACACTGTGATCATATCAAATATAGATTGAATGCAAACATGCTTACCTCAAAAATCATATTGCCATGACAAAAGGCTTTCGAAGACTGAAGGTTTCTAAATCCAGGGGAGCCAAAGCCGAGCTCAAATGGAAACTTTCTAGATGCCATCAAGGAGGAGTGCATGTTGCAACGGTTTCCCCATCTTCCAAGTGTTTTAATGAATTGATAGGATTTTTTAGTCTCCCCTCTTTTAGGGTTGAGATTCTTGTGATCTCATCTTTTATTTTCAGTGTTTTTTAGGTGGGTTTCTTTGTTTTTAGAGTTGTAAATATTTTAAAATTTATTTCCCCATTTTTGGGTTGAAATTATTTTAAAATACCATTAAATCTACATATATTGGCGTAGGGGTAGTAAAAATGTAAATGTTAGAGTCATTGCAACAATGTTATTGTAAATTTTGACAAGTGGAATTCTATAGCCATTGTCAGAATCTTATTATAATGCATGACTTAGTGGGTAGGGTCATTTCTTTGACTATCTATTTTAGGCATCCCACTTTTTTCGCCACCCCCCTAGAATATTGGGAATCTGGCATATAGATTTAAGAGGCATATTCATGGGCCTAAATGCAGAGTTTTCTAATTTTGGTGAAGTTGAGGGTCATGAATGCAGATTCTTGGACCTTGTTTTATATACCTCTCACTTGTGTGATTGAGGTTAGTTCTTCTTTCCCTCTTTCTTGGAGGCGAATGCTTGTAGCTCTAGAGAAGAAAGTTGTATTTTGGCTCCCTTCAATTCAGTTCATAGCAATTGTCCTTCTTATTCCTACAGCTTTGTGAGTTATTTTGGTGGATTTGATGTCATGTATTGTGATAAACATTAGTCATTTACTTGAGATTTTGTTCATTTTGATGTTCACAAGCACTGTTCTTTCTTAAAGTCTCAATCTGTGTGCATTTGAATGTATTTGGGTTTGTGGAATTCATTTTCCCTTCTCGTTTACAACTAGCACCTGGTTATTTCTAATGGAAAAATCAGATTAGGGAGTGTGTGTGAGTGATTTACACCTTTATGAAATAACAAGATTTAAAAGACAATTACACTATTCAAAGCAAACTAATCTAAATAATGCACAATTAATCTAAATATCTCATGGATCTCTAAAATAAAGTGGTAAATGAGGCTCTCAGCTATGATCCTCACTAGTGACACTCTAAAGATGAGAATTAAGCTATATGATATGCAAATTTAGATCTATTCTATCAAATTCTAGCTCTATTTGATGAATAATCTACTATGATCAAAGCAATTTAAGCTAATTAGCAATGAAAAATGATAAGTGAGTGATGTGGATGCAAATTGCAAGAGCTTTGCTGCAATTCAAAGATATGGAGTGGATGAATTATGCTTCAAAATGCTTTCTATTTATAGGATTTTCCCAAGGGTAGGGGGTAGAGTGAGTTGATCATGGTTATGCTTGGGTAAGGTCAATTGGCTTTGCTTTGTCCATAAATGGCGGGAAAAACATTTAAATGGTTTCAAAAGGCTGGACCATCTCAACAAAAGTGAGTGATTTGTGTCTATTTTGTCTCCTTTTTGCTTTGTTGAAGGAAATTAGTATTTATTAATTAATTAAAGTAATTAAATTTAGCCATGAAGGGTAAGAGGTTCATTTTAATTTTTCATTTCAACAACTATGTCATTAATTGAATTTAATCAATTTCATAGTGTTTTTCCCCTTTTCAAGCTTTATTTAATCATTTAATTATTTAATTGAATTTTCCTTTGATTTGAATTGCCTTTGTTCCATTTATTGATTTTTCATGCTATTTTGATGATTTGATGCACCTTTTGATTGATTTGAGCCTTTGACCAATTTTCTGTGTCTACAGGGAGAAGTTGTGATGCTTAGGTTATGTTATGAATCATATTGTGAGTTTGTTTTCAGTTTGTAGATCTATCAAAGTTCGGTGAATCACCTAGTTTTAGTTTTAGTTTCATGCACTCTCCCTCCATTTTCCTTCAAAGTTTAGTTCAGTTTCAGGTGATTCAAGGGGAAGCTGGCCCCTAATTCGAAGGTCTACCCTCTGATAGGTTACCCACAGCCTGAGAGTAGTCCCATGCTTCACGGGATTGCTAGGTTCTACACTTAGCCATACTCGGGTGCAATCCCTAGTGAAAACACTAACATATCATCATAATCATTCACAAGTACATTCCTTAAGGTTCCCTTAATGAATTCATTTACCATTATCAAGCATTGTATTTCTTTACTTAATTGAATGAACTCTATTTCCGTTTCAACTTCAATTTACATTGAAACATTGCTTTCATTCTACTTCAAAACCAATTGCCTTAGTGAATTAATTGAATTCATTTTCTTTACCAAACTAACACATCATTTACTTTTAGAAATGCAACAAGAACACATTACTTATCTCATCCACTAAGTACATTTATTATTTCCTATTTATTTACTCCTTAACCTTATATATGCTCAACTCAATTGCACCATCAAAACTCAATTAAGCTTTTCCATTAAGAGTCCTCACTTTCTATCTTCATTTCAAGATAATAATAGAAAGAGTGTAAAGTACTTAACCATATATTGATAGCCAACATAAACAATTAAATGAATCATTTTTTCCATAAGTTTAACTTCCACAAATCATCATCTATAACCTTGTATAAGTCTAGTTAAGAATTGAGATTAAAACCTTGTTTGAATAATCACACATTACTCACATTGAACTATACATTTAAGAAGTCACATCTCATTACTACTTTCAATACCATACATGTTTCCTTTCCCTTATTATTTCACCTGGAGATACCCTTCAACCCTTAGCATATCTTTTCACTATTCCACATATCAAAACGAGTTTCCTTAAGAAGTTTACAACTGTAAGTGCTTTGCAAAAGCTTACATAGAATCATTACTTTCAATTTCATTTAAAACTCAAGAGAGATAGCGTGGGAATTACTTAAACATAATCCATGCTTGATTTACCAACATTCAATTCCCTTTTTGAGATTCCTAAATACTACCCTTACCCATATATATATAGCTTATTTCTTATAATTTCCCTCTACAACATAATTAGAATTATAGTTACTACACATGGCCCAAAGGTATAGAGAAAGATAATTACATCAAGTTGCCCAAGGGCTTACAATACATCTTTACATCTTGATTTTAAAAGATAGAGATACATGATACAAGGAAAAAATCTTCACCATTGAACAACTCAGAATACAAGCCACGACATGAACCACGAACAATACCTCAAAATATTTTTGCCACCCAACCATGTGAAACTGGTGAAGTTCCACCCCCCATGCTAGTAGATAGAACTAACGTACTCTCAAGACCTTAAGGAAATATAATTCTCAAAACACCAATAAACCAAAGCTCAAAAGAACAAGAATAAAGCACATAAAATATCATCATACTATAACATCGAGGTTTAGGTTCTAGGAGACCACCTAAGTGAGTGTCATCACACAACCTGTATATTGGGATCCTTCTTGGTAACCATGAACCCTGGTTCCCCCTTTATGAATAGGGATCCATCCTGGTAGTTAACGCTGGTCACGGTACTACAATCAGGTATGTGTGGCCTTTATTATATTTTCTTTCACTATCTTTTGAATCTCCCCTTCCCAGGTTAATTTTTAAGGTTATCCCTTTTTACAACCCACCCATAGGATCATCTGGAAACCACTCCAGGGTTCCAACACCTATGGTGAGCCACTCACTTAGGGTTCCTATTCCCTTACCCCATCACAAGCCACAAATACAACATAACAATTCCAAGTCCTTATTCATAGGTTTAGGAAACTCCCCTATGCACTCAGGCCCTCAGAGTGAGTCCTAACCTTAGCCATATACATAACATGAACCATTGGAAGAATGTCTATCACAAGACATCTCAAAGAAAAACATAAAAATTTCCACATGCATAAGTACAACTTGCCAAGGCTCATGTATAGGTCTAAGGAACCCTCTCGTGCACACAGGCCACCGAGACGAGTCCTAGCCTCATAAACTAAGCTCAAGTATATGCCAAGTGCAAAAACATCATAAGTACACCATATAACCTCAAAAAAATAAGTAACAAACATAGATAGGTGATACAAACTTCCACATGCATTAAAACAACATTCCAACTATGGAAACCTCATGTGCCTGAAATTTGGCTAAGTCTGATTTTTTTTCAGAAATCTCCAAAATCTAGAATCTAAATCTTAACTCCTATGAAGCTGAAACCTATCTCAAACATCCTAGAATGTATTTATATAGATATAACTTAAAGTATAAGACTTATACTTGTGTGTGTGAATCTTGTACCTAGCTGTAGACACAACACTTCAGTAAAACATTAGAGGTTAGCCAAAATTGAAATCTTGCAAATAATTGAAACTAAGCTAACCAAGCAATTTACTACCTTTTAGTAGGTGCGAGTATGATGTTCTCAAATTGGAATTGAGATCAGTGACAATGCAACACCTAAACGAAGGATTTGAATGCAAAATATGAAAGACTATGAATGTAGATTAATCTAAATTTTTGTATTTTTTGTGCAATAAGAATGAGAAATTGTATGAATATAAGCTAAATGAATGAAATTGAGATTGAATGTAGATTTAATCTAAGAATGATATGAATGAATATGAAAACTATGATATGAAACTATGCAAAAACTATGATCAACTATGAAAGATCTCACAAATCACCTGTCACAAGTGCTTAATCCTTCAATCGCCAATTCGCCAGAGTAATTGTATAAATTTGAGTGTTCATCATTATGAAGAGTTGAGCCTTGATTTTATAGAAATCTAGGGCTTTGAGGATGCAGGAGGAAAGCCATAAATCACTCTTGATAAACTCAGGTTGATTTTTGAGTTATCAGGAAATCAGAGATAATCAACTCACAAAAATCATGGAAAAGAAGTGTTTAACTCAAAATAGAGTTTAGATCAAAGTTCAACTCATCATCAGATGTTGAGTTTCAATTTTAAAATTGATTGTTAATTTCTAGTTGCCTACTTTTCTAATTGTGCATGATTTAATTATAAATTAATTTAATAAATAAAGTGATTTATTCTCAACTTAACTGATTTTTGAATTAAAATAATTGATTTATGGGTTAATCAATTATTAAATTAAACTTTATTCAAAAACTATATTATTAAAAATTGACAATTGACATGAATTAATTAAATAAGAATTTAATCAGTTAGTCATGAGATTTTAGATTTATTGTCAAAATTAAATAATATAATTTAGGAATAATTTAATTAAATTTAATTAAATAATTAAGTGGCAGTATTAAATCTAATTAATTAAATATTCAAAATATTCAATTAATCAAACTTTAGGATAAATAGGATTTGTCGCCAAATAATTATTAAATTAAAGATAATTGGGATAAAGTAGGAATATTCAAGGAATATTCCTCGATGCAGAATTTAGGATAAAATCAATTAGGATTCGATAATGTGCAGATGTGCCTTTGGTTAGGACTTTGATGTCGATTTCGTTCGATTTGAAGATGTACGAGGTTAATGAACCTATAGCCCATTTTTGGGGTATCACATTTTGCCCCTCTCTGAATCACTGTGCAAAGCGTAGTGGTTCAAAGAATAGTCTGTGTTTGATATGTATGAAACTGATTTGAAAGATTAACCGATTCCGAGACAGAAACCGATTGAAAGATTTGAAGATTCAAGATTTAAGATTTTAGGTCTTGAATGACCAAAGATAATGTTAACTATAACAGCAATGAACTGGTGATTACGAAAAAGTGCCAAAATGCCTGATTCTGAACCTTATGATTGTGAAGAAGTGAGTGACCGATTCCAAACCTAAATGTCCTCAAAGAAGAATCATATTGGTATCACATCCTGAACCCATTAGTTATGAAGAAACAAGGAAATAACACTAATGAATCGATGGTTACGAAAAGTTGTTATAGTTTACAAGATAGATTTAGGATACCAGATTGATATGGATCTCTGTGAATCTGATAAGAATTAATAGATTTTTTGAAAGCGATGAGGACTTTAGATGAATCAGCAACTAGACATGGTTGTTGTCTTAATTACTGAAAGAAAGATTTGATATGTAGAATAAGATTTACAGACTTTGAATTATGTGCAATACCACGCCCCCTTCGGGATTAAAATTGAAATCTGACAAGAAAAGTCAGCGTTATATAGTTTAGAAGCATGTTAATTGATTCGAGAAGTGGTTATACACATTCGAGAATGCATTCTGCATCGTTTAGAGGTCCTGGAGACCAAGTTTGACTAGGTTTGACCATGAGTTGACCATGGTTGACCAAGTTGAAATTTCAATAGTTTGATGTTAGATAATCAGTTAAGTTGAATTTTAGATTTCCATGATGATTGAAGGTCGATTATGCAAGCAATCGAACATCCTAGGTTTGAAAATTTAAAATCACACTTTTGTCATAGAAAATGATCTCAGATTTTGATTTTTATCCTGAAAATGAGTTCAGAACGTCGAAATTAGCCAGGGGTGCAATTTTCATGAAAAACGGAGCACTTTTGAAAATTATGTCAAAAGCTATATAAGGACCAAAAGGGTCATTTTCAATTCATTATTCACATTTGACTTTTGAAACTTTGTGGAGCCCTCTGAGTGAGAAAATGGTTGAGCCGAGAGTACCTATCTCTTCTCATTGATTCGAGTGCAGTTGGAGACATCAGCGGCCTCCACAGTATGGACATCTGGTAAGTGGACCTCTGTGCCTCTCTATAAATTCCATTTTTTTCATGTTTGTAGCATGTTTAGGTTGTTTTTCGTACGTTTTAATTTTTCAATTCTCGCATGCATGGAAACTCATACGATTGTCCTCCGTGACTCGTATGACTTTTCATTGTCCTACAGAGTGTCATGTTAGAACCCCCGAAAACTCATTTGAGAGGGACCCAAGAGTCATACGATATTTCATTGGGTCCCTCATATGTTGTACGATGATCCCTAGAAAGTCGTATATTCATGGTTTGTCGTATGGGACCCTGCTGAAACTCATACGAGTTTTGGTGCCAAACTATGTTATCGTATGGAAAATAGTGAGCTTAAAACTCATCTTTAGGTCAAAATTTTTGATTTTTTGATTCCTTAGGCTGATTGTTGAGCATTTAATGTACCTTCTGAGATAGTGAACTTTTGAGTTGTTGTATTGTTAGCCTATTTTTCAACCAAATTACTAATAGGATTCCCCATTTCTATTTCATGTAGGTGATATACCCTGATGTTCATGTACGCATTTCACATCCTACGACTCAGAGACTCTGTGTTTCACTGCCTGACCCTATGAGGGTTCATCTTGCTTCCTGTGGATTCGAGTATCTGATTTAGTTGCCCAAGATTAGGGTTAACCATGGACTGTTGACTACATTGATAGAGGGGTTTCATTTAGAGATCCAGACTTTCCATCTACCCACTAGAGAGATTATCGTCACACCTGAGGATGTGTATAGGATATTACGCGTACCATTTCATGGTCCTCATCCATCTTATGTGAGTTCGGGATAGTTTGGATTACACGCTTTTCGTAGATTGTTTAGAGGTGACACATAGCTTACTGGTTCCATTTCTTGGGAGTTATTATTGCAGTGCTATGGGCAGACCCATAGATTAGAGTGTATCATAGCAGACATGATAGGAGGTATCATCATGTCTGACCATCAACAGAATGGTCTATTGATGGGCTGGGCCCCGATGGTGGCACGATTGATGGCGACTCCTTCTGAGTTAGCTTGGGGTCAATGCATGCTTGCACATATGTTCTTTGAGATGCATGAGATTGTGTATCAGGAGGGCAAGTCTTTTTCTTTCGGTGCATTAGTTCTTCAGATATGGGCCTGGGAGCACATCCCAATTTGTAGACCAATGTGTCAGCCACAGTGCCAACCACAGGAGCTGGTCATATATATATACTTTGTTTATCTTACACAGGTACACATGGTTCACATAGAGTATTTTATATGGTGCCTTGATGATATGACTTTTGTAGTATAGAGACTGTACTTGCTGATAGAGGCCTGGCCCACTACAAGGGAGTAGTTCAGTATTTCTATCAAAGTCATGTATTGATTGGATGATCCACTGATGTTATTGAGCGTTTCCTGATTACTAGAGTATGGAGGTAGTATGGCATCATTCAGGATGCACCAGAGGAGCTTGCAGCTTATGCACAGATTCATAAAGAGCTCGAATTAGGATGGGGTCCTAGATTATCATATGCTCTCTGCACACAAGAGTATAGTAGCATTGTTGGTAGGGACTAGGATTACAAAGAAAATATTCCAGATGTTGGTGTGACATATGGTTTCATTGGATGGTTTGCAGAGCATCCCGTACATAGATTTTCTGATCCCGCAGAGTTGATACCTTCCATAGAGGAGGCCATGGATGTCACAGGTGCACAGGTTCCAGTTGGTTGAGGAAAGAGACGCGCACAAGTATAGATGCCCTAGCTTATACCTCCAAGGCTGAGAGTGATATTCACTCCTCCATAGAGACCATCTAGACAGATGAGACCACCTCATCCCTCAAGTTCTTCAGCAGGAAGACCTGCAGTTTTGCACAGGAGATCAAGTAGAGGAGAGAGTGGTACATTGGGTAGTGTTGGTAAAATAGATGAGGTTCTAGGTGCAAAGTAGGATGTAGGTGTTGGTCCTAATCCTTTATAGGGTGATACAATTTTTGATATTGGTGCTAAGGTTAGATGTCGTAAGGCGCAGAGAGTAGAGACCACTGAGTAGCCAGTGACAGATACTGATATGCCAGCAGCAGATGTAGATCCTAGTGTACCATTGAATCCGTAGGATATCATTAGATAGCTTAGATTACAGGTCAAGGACCTAAAGTTATGGAGTGCTCGGTGGGAGGATCGATTCACAGAGGCTGATAGACAGAGATCTGAGCTCCAAGAGGAGAACAGGAGATTACATGCAGAGGTTACACATCAGACCTCAAGAGCTACTTATTATGTTTTTGTGTACTATGCAGTTGTTTCTATTGCTCAAAGAGTACCTACATACTCTCAGTATATGATATCTTCAGAGGGAGCTAGAGCACCTAGAGCCGAGGCAGTACCTGATGCACCACCACCACCTCCACCAAATGCAAAGGATCAAGCAGACAGCTGATCTGTCTAGAGATATTCTAATATTTTTGCTCTTTTTGTTTCATGTATATTGTTCTGACATCTGATAGCTCACATGAGCTCATTCCTTTGTACTTTGTGCCAGTAGTGCACCCTTGACTAGTTTCGAGTCGTATGATATAAGATCGAGACTTTGGTTGTGACTTCATATGTACTTGTCATTTTTTTATTTTTTTATGATGATATAATGTGATATAAATGCTATGAGTAGAGTAGAATGTATGTATGGATTTATGCAATGTAATGGTTTCTTTCAAATGTATGAATGTTATACAAATGTGATAGATTATGGAAAGTGTATGTATGGAAATGTATGCAATGCAATAGATGGAATGAATGATCATGAATATGTAATGTAAATGCAACGATACACATGATATATTTGCAGGTATTGATGAAGACAAGTACTCAGTCTTATGTCAAAAAGGATGTTTAACCTAGGATGGGAACTGCTTGCGATTCTATGAGGAAACCTTCGTGTGAGATTCAGTTCTTCATGTTCAGTTTTAAGTTTAGTTTAGAAGAATTGTTGAAGTGTTCAAGTAATTTGTGAGATCATGCAATCATGCAAAGTGCAAAATGACATGCAAAATGAAATGCAAAACTAAGACCTAGGACCTAGTCACTGATCATGTGTCGATTTGTTATCATCATTGAACTTTTTAGGTTACCGAATAAATCAATACAACATCCACTAGTTAGGAAACTATGAACATATGAATATTGATTTGTATGCGCAAGAATCAATACAATGCCCACTGGTTTGACAACCATAGACATATGAATATTGATTTTATTTTTGGAATGTCAGATTAGATATAAGCACCAAGGCACAAATGCTAGGATAACCTGAATATCATGTCTATTTTGATATAGAAATTTGTATAAGAATCAAAACATAAACATCGTGATGACCAGAATACACCTTGCATAACAAACACATCAAGCAGTCAAGAGATCATTCCAAATCCGGTGTGAATTACCTGTAGTGACCCTTTATCATTCACATCCTTAGGTAAGATCATGTTTCACAGTAGGAGAAAGAACTCACTCAAAAAGACAATAGTTAGATCAAACTTCCTTGAATTTTCTAGTTATCAATGGTTGAGATACTCATGGCCATCTAATACGAGATAGAGGCTCTTACAGACAGACACCATTTCAATCTAGAATTTCCAAAGTTGTTAGATTTTCACATACAAGCAGAAGACAAAGAAAAGATTATGCCCCCATTCATCACTCTCTAAATCCTATAAAGGATATCATTGAAGAGCTCGAAAGGACATAATATGCAAAACTCTCAATGCGAATCAGTAAGCATACAAGGAGATAAAAGCATGTAAAAGCATAGATTGTTTTCATTTTGTGTTGATGTTTGATTGCGTTGTTGTAGATGAAAAATCCTTTCTAGAGAGGAGACTGACTGACTGACTAACTCGGATGCAGCTTCAAAGGACTCTGACTACCTATGATACATCTAAGGTATACTAGAGACCATAGGATATGACTTTGATTGCCCCCAAGTTTGAACATTGATATGATACAGATGTTTGAGCCGATTGGTGCACAGATCGACTTTATTAAAAATAGGAACGCGGAAACAAACTGGGATGTACAAACTAAAGCAAGATAGAAAGCTAGGAAAAACCAAGATTGCACTGATAGATGGAGCATTTTGAAACAAGTGGCGCCCATTTTTCTGGTTTTCACCATCTTGGCAGAGATTCTATTTTTGCTACCAAGGCACTTTTTTTTTCTCATTTTTTTGTATTTTTCATTTTTTCAATTTTTTTGTACTTTTTTATATTTTTTTATTTTTTTGTGATACATCAAGGTTCCTATTTGCTAGGTTTTCACCAGGATCATTTTTTTAGGACTTTTTCCAATTTTTTTAAAAAACATTTTAGGACATTTTGCAAAGATTGAATGCCTTAGGAGTAGAATTTCTTCGGATGGAGAACGTTGATTGGTTATCAGAGTTGTTCTCCTTCAGTCATTGAGAGTTGATAGGCACCAGAGCCAAAAGTAGCAGTGGTAACAAAGGGACCCAACCATTTGGGTTCAAACTTTCCCTTGCATTCTCTATGTGATTGATTTTTAGGATTCTCTCTCAAGACTAGATCGCTAACCTGAAATTCTTTGTGTCTGACTTTCTTGTTGTAGCCTCTAGACATTCTTTTCTAATAGACTCTGAGATGATCATACGCTGCTTGTCTGCGCTCATCTAGTAGTTCAAGTTCTTGCAACCTAGACACTTTGTAGTCATCATCAGTTACTAGACCATGCATTCTGATTCTTAGTGATGGGATTTCAACCTCAATAGGCAGTACCACTTCAGACCCATAACCTAAAGTGAATGGTGTAGCCCCAGTGGGCATTTTGATACTTGTTTTGTAGGCCCAGAGAGTTGGATTGATCATGAGATGTCAGTCTCTTCCTTTTTTATTAGTTGTACGATGCAATATTTTTAATAGATTCTTATTAGAAGCCTCTGCTTGTCCATTCCCTTGAGGATAGTACATAGATGACCAATGTTGTGTAATCTTGAATTTGGCACATAGATCATCTAAGTCTTTATTCTTGAATTGTCCACCATTATATGTGACTATAGAATGTGGAATACCATACCAGCATATGATATAGTTCAAGATGAACATAGATATTTTCTTACCATTTGCTTGTGTTAGAGGGACAGCTTCTACCCATTTTGTGAAATAGTCTATAGTTGTTATGATATGGGTATGTCCATTAGAAGAATGAGGATGTACGAATCCTATAAGATCAAATTCCCATTGGTGAAAAGGCCATTGTGTAGTGAAGGGAATTAGATCTCTCCTTGGAGCATGAATTAAGTTGCCATGCATTTGGTACTTTTGATAGTTTTTAGCAAACTTGATAGACTCTTTCTCCATTTTCGGCCAATAGTACCCAACCATAATAAGTTTTTGAGCTAGTGTTAAACCATTCGAGTGTGACCCACAAATACCATCATGGACTTCCTCTAACGCATGTTGAGACTCTTCCCATTCTAAACATCTAAGTAGCGTACCATCTAGACCTCGTTTGTATAGATCGTGACCAATGATAACATATCAAGAGGTGTTGCGAATAAGGTATCTCTTTCCATGGCAGTTAAAGGTATCGGGAATGATTTGGTCTTTGAGATAGGAGAAAATATTTTTATAGCGAGATGAATCATGACCTACAACAGTGCAAATCATGCGGGTTTCAGGGGAATCATATGTAGGATAAGATAGTACTTCCACCAGGAACTCGTAGCATAGCTCATGTTCAGGTTGTTGTAATAAAGTAGATAATGTCACCATTGCATCGGCAGCCTTATTCTCTATTCTAGGTATTTTCTCAAAGGTGATAGATATGAAATATTTCTTTAGATCATCTACCATTCTTTTGTATGGAATGATTTTTTCATCCTTCGTTTGATACACATCATTGACTTGATGTATTACAAGTTGTGAGTCTCCATGAATGTGTAATTATGTTACTGTCCACTCAATTGCTATTTTCATACCATTTAAAAGGGCTTCATATTCAGCAATATTATTTGTACAAGGAAATTTGATTCTGAAGGCCTTAGGAATGGAGTATCCTTGAGGAGTGATAAACAAGATGTCTGCTCGAGATCCATTCTATGTATAGGAGCCATCAAAGAACAATTTCCATTCTCTAGAAGAAAGAGTCATGATAGAAGAATCTAGAAATTCCATTTGCATTGGTGTATCATCAAACAAAGGTGCATCTGCTAATTGATCAGCAATAACTTGGCCTTTAATATCTTTTCTTTCAACATATTCAATGTCAAATTTACTTAAGAGCATGACCCATTTGGCTAATCTACCTGTGAGGGAAGCTTTGCTTAGTAGGTACTTTAGTGGATCAATCTTAGCTACCAAATGTGTGGTATGAGCCAACATATAATGTCTCAATTTCTGTGATGCAAAGATCACAGCTAGACAAGCCTTTTCAATCATAGAATAGTTCTTTTCATATGCCACCAATGTTCTACTGATATAGTATATAGCTCTTTCCTTCTTGTTCTCATCATGTTGTGCAAGCAATGCCCCTAGTGATGTATCTGTAGCGGAGACATATAAGATCAAAGGCTTCCCTTGAATGGGAGGCATCAAGATAGGAGGATTTGATAGATATTTCTTGATATGATTAAAATTCTTTTCACATTCCTCGTTCCATGCAAAGGTCACACCTTTATGTAATGTCTTTGTAAAAGGTTGTGATATGTCTACTAACTAAGATATGAAGCATCTGATAGATTGAACTCTCCCTTGTAATGTTCTCATTTAACTGATATTCTTGGGAGGTTGCATCTCCATGATGGCTTTAACTTTAGCTGGATCAACTTCAATGCCTTTCTTTGAAACAATGTAGCCTAAGAGCTTTCCAGAAGTGACACCAAAAGCACACTTCTTAGGGTTCATTCTAAGACTAAACTTCTCCATTCTATCTAGTATCTTGCTCAAGTCATTTAGATGTTCAAATCTTCTCATAGATTTTGCAAAAGTATCATCAACATAATCCTCCATAGTTCGATGCATCATGTCATGAAAAATAGATGTCATAGCTCTCTGATATGTGCCACCAGCATTATTAAGCCCAAATGGCATGACATTCCAACAGAAGGTACCCCATGCACATGTGAAAGCAGTTTTCTCTTGATCCTTTGGAGCAATTTTTATTTGATTATATCCAAAAAAAACCATCCATTAAAGAATACATCTCAAAGCCCCCAGTCATGTCCACTATCATATCAATGTTAGGTAATGGAAAATTATCCTTAGGGCATTCTTTATTCACATCTCTAAAATCTGTGCATACTCTTATTGATTTGTTTGGTTTTAAAATAGGTACATTATTAGAGATCCATTTAGCATAGTCAATAACACAGATGAATCCATCTTTTAGTAGCTTCTCTAATTTATCTTTTACCAAGAGTGCAACATGTGGGTGCATCTTTCTCAATTTCTGCTAAACGGGTTTGATATTTGGAGCTATAGATAAATGGTGAATTATAAGATCAAGATCCAACCCTGGCATATCTAAATATTTCCCTGCAAAGTTGATCTTCTTCTCTATTAGGAATGTTGTAAATTTTTTCTTTTCTTCATCTGATAAGGATTGTGCAACATGAATCAATTGTGGTTCTTTTGTTGTTCCCAAGTTCATAGATTGAGTGGGCTCAATTAGAACTGGAGATTTGTCATGTAAATGACTCGGAAGGAAATCAAATATCTCATCCTTAGGCACCTCAGAGAGGTTTTCACCTTCGGATATGTCTTTTAGTTTTACTTTTGTAGGTTCTGAGACTGCCACAAAGTGGTTTTCACCCTCAGAACTCTTTTTCATTTTATTCTTATTCTTATTTTTCTGACTAAGATACTTGATGTCTGACTCCATCATGCTAATGCTCGGTTTACTGATGGAATTCCTCATAGGCTTAACTGCATTAAGGTATCAAGCAAGGTCATAGTCATTTGGAAAGGTATAAATACCTTGGCTCAGATTCGTAGAGGTTTTCTCAAGAAGCTCAGGATGTTGTATAGTCAAAGTGGTGAAAGATTGGGAAATAGTGTTTACAGATATGGATCTGTCATCATTGGTCCTAACCTGACGCTTGAGTTCAAAGGTGATATTACAACTTAAGACATTCAATTCATGAATAGGCTCAATGTCATTGTGGGAGTCCACTTCATCCATCGGTGGATCAGACTCATTAAGTTCATTAATTTTCTCTAGAATTACATTGGGTTTAGGTGCATATTGGTGAATAACATCAACATGTTTCTTTGTAATAAGCTCATCTTCCTCTGGAATGGCTCCCCATTCATAGTCATTAGATTCTTCATCTATGCCTCTAGGAAATCTAAGAACATGAGTAAAGTCAGGTAGAATACCCCAAGAAGGGTAAAGTCAGGTAGAATACCCCAAGAAGGGTTACCCTCAGATTCTGATTTGAATTCATACTCATGGGAATTTGTCTCAGAATAACTACCACCTTCCTCTTTGTCTATGTTATTGCCTTCGAGATAAGTTGGTTCTTGTGGTGCAACTATCTCTTTCTCTATAGTAGGTTCTTGTGTTTCTACTACATTAATTCTTTTTATTGGATCATCTTTAGCTTCAAGGAGGTCTTTTATTTCTTTAGGCAAACACTCATAAGGAATAAGATCTTCAGTGGTGTCTGAATCATCACTATCAGATCGATCTTTTGTTTCTCCCTTTAGTTGATTTTCTGTGGATGGCTCAATCTGCTCTAAGACATGTGGGGAATTCTTGCTAAGATAGAAAGGCTTCTTCTTATATCCTAGACCTGTTGTAATCTTGTTTGCTCGGCCATGATGATCAAGAGGTGACAAAAGACCTTTACCCTGTAGTCCTAGAGGTCCTTTTCCTTTATATCCCATTTTTGTGATCAATTTATCCCCTAGGCCATATGACTTAGAAGGGATCTTCAGTATTTTAGCATCACATTTTTTAACAGTTTGAGATTCAGATTCATCTTTGTATAGCCATGCAAGCATAGCTTCATCCTCTTCAAACTCTTGTTTAGATACTTGTTCTGCAACAAAATTTCCTTTATATGCCTCGAGGTTCTTTAGACTCCATTTTAGACTATTTTAGAATTTTCCCATAGGACTTAGGCGAGATAGGGAGAGATGTCAAAGATAAGACTAGCTCTATAGTATATTCTCCCATACCATTTTCTTTGATCTTAACCTCTTTAGCAATGTCTTCCATCTTGGATGTTGAAGCAACATCTAGCTGCTTAGTGGAAGATTCTCTGTTATTAGGAACAAGTTTATCAGCACTCTCTTTCAATGTATTGCAAGTTGTATATAGATCAGCAGGGATCATCACCTCTACTCCTTCATAAGGAAATTTCAAACACTGATGATATGTAGAAGGAATAGCTTTCATTTCATGTATCCAGGGTCTCCCTAGAAGGATGTTGTAAGCCAAACGTAGATCAAGAACTTGACATGTAGTATCTCTGATGACAAGACCTGTTCTGATAGGTAAGACAATTGTTCCTTTGGAAGATCTTTATTTCTCATCATATGCTTTCATAGTTATCTTCTTTCTAGGATCAATGGCGATTTTTGAAAATCTCAATTATGTAATCAAGCTAAAAGAACAAATGTTTAGACTAGCACCCCCATCTATCAACACACGTTTGACATGACGGTTTTGGATCAAGACTTCAATATGCAAGGGCTGGTTATGCAGATCACTTAAGGAGTTATCATCTTCCTCTAAAAATGAAATATACTGTGGAGATGTAAGATGACCAACCATAGTTTGGAATCTGTCTAAATCACGGTTATCAGGAACATTGGATTCGAGCAAAGCTTTGTCTAGAATGGCCCTATGAGCTGGAGATATCCGAAGCAACTCAAACATGGAGATTTTTACATTCGTATACTAGAGTTGTTGGACAATACTGTATGATGTAGGCCTCGTGTCTTTAGGATTTGAAGATTTAGATGTAGTCTTTTATTTAGAAGCAAATGAAATATTGAAAGGCACCTTAGGGACACCGAATGAATCTAGTTTTTGTCCTTGTAGATGTGCCTGAGCTTGTGATCAAGTAACTGCATTGGCTGATTGATTTTCTCTATCTTTTATTACAATTGTGATGACATTGCAATGCTCAGATAGACATGATTAAGCCATATTGATGACAGCATTGTTTCCAAAGTAGGCATAATTGACTTTAGCACCCATATTAGGCTAAGAATAAGAATCTTCTTTACCATGTTTAGGAAATGGTTTTGTGAATGTTGTATGATCATTATTGCTCTTATGATTATCAATTGTGATTTTTCCATTATCAATTTTGCCTTGTATGATGTGCTTCAAGCGAATGCAGTTATTAGTCTTATGACCTTTATTGCGATGGAATTTATAGAAATCATTCTCTCTCCACCATTTCGGTTTAGGTTCAGGATCAAATACTTTTATCTCAGGCAAGTAGATGATTTTGTTTGCCAATAGGGTTTTCATGGCAGATTCCAAGGATTCTCCAAGAGGGGTGAATTTGCGATTAGGATCTGTAGCCCAAGGTTTATAATAAGATGACTTTTTGTTGGGATCTATTGCTTTAGCTTCGAAAGCTTTGATGGCTTGGGTGCCAACAGTGAGATTGAAAGAGGGTGCCTTGGATGGGGCACAGATATTATCAACAACACCATCTGTGACAATGCCTTTATTCTTATTCCAGTTTTTGTTCTTGTCCTTAGAACTAGATCCAGATTCATACTTTTCCTTTTGAAGTGTGATGTCTCCTTTTTTCACAAGTACTTTCTCAATTTTGATTGCATTATCTACCATCTTATCAAAAGATGTATGATTTTGCATTTGTAAAGGGTAGTTGATTTCTGGAACAAGATTCTTGATGAAGATTTCCAGCTTCTCAGCTTCTGGAATGGGTCTAGAATATAGAGAAAATTTCTTGCTCCATCTCTTGAGAAATGTCAAGAATGGTTCACCTGGATATTGTTTCAGATTGTAGATGTCGATCATGGTGACTGGATGTTGAATATTGTAGGAGTATTGTTGATAGAATAGTTTAATTAACTCCTCAAAGGTTTTGATAGTAGGAGGCATTTTTAAGAACCAATGAATAGCTGACCCTCCCAGAGATCGAGGGAAAAGATGCATTAAGTAAGTTGGTTCATGCATGAACTCCATGGATTGAGTACAAAATTCTCTGACATGATATTGAGGATCAGATTTTCCATCATACTTATCATATTTAGGCATCTCCACTCTTTTAGGGAATGGTGGCATGTACAAGTCTTTATCAAATGGAAAAGGGCATAGGGCCTCCATGGACAACTCCTTAGGTTCCTTTTCTTTCTCTAGTTTATTAAGCTTGACTTGCATGACATGCATCTATTTCATCATAGCTATGATAGGGGTTTCTTCCTCATGCGTAATGATATTTTCAAAATTAAATTTTGGAGGAAGTTTATCTCCTTGATGAGATAATTCTAGAAAGTATGCCTCTCTATCTTCTTTCAAGAAATGCCTCATCATTTTCTTGAAGTCATCATCATTCTGATATCGAGCAATTTCAAAAGGTGTAGGTTCTTGATCCACACCATGTTGAGAATGGGGTCCTTGAGACCCTTGTTGTGTCCCTCCGTGAGACATGTTAGGAGTTTTAGGACTCCCTGGGATAGATTGAGGAGGAGTTTGTTGATTACCTCCATGAGTTGATGGAGGGGGTATGTAACCAGTTTTCAATCGAAAATTGCCAAGACTGTTGTCTTCGTAAAGACCAGAATTGTAGATTTTCTCAAGAGTTGGACCATTGTGAATAGTCAAAGGTGTGGTGTTGAGTGCTTCTCCGGATTTCTTATGTGAGGAAGCTCTAGTTTCCACCATTAACCTTGGGTGAAGCAAGAAATCAAGATGAAGACAACTGAAGAATGGTCAAATTCAAGAAGATCAAATGACACAACCTTGTCAAGATTGAATTGATTGAAGATTATATCGGATGTAAATGAAGGATACTGTGCCACAGTAGTGTGGGTAGACTCCCAACAGATGGCAGGGACGAGCTCACAACACTTAGTCGTTTAGTAAGAAGACTAAATTTTGAAGATAATTTTGACAAGGTTTTGACATAAGATGAGAAAAGACTCAGATCAATAAATCAGAAGTTAAAATTAGACTCAAGAGACCACCTTAGGAAAATGAATGGATTCTTTCTAGTTTCTGCTCTGTTCCTGACATAGTGACTGTTTTGATAGAATCTAGAAATAGGTTGTAAAAATTGGATTTCTGACAAATTTGACCAATCTCTAACAACTTTTTGAAAATTATCAAACGAGTTTTTGAAAGCTCATATGACACTGGATATGCTATCAAACAACAATTGCAAGACTCATACAACAATGGCTGCCAGGGATAATTGTTCTTTGGATTTTTGGTGACAACACTCGTATGACAATATACTGGATACTGTACGACAATACAGGGGTTGTGACATGACTTTTTCTAAAAACTCGTACGACAATCTGGGACTGTGGGATGACTTTTGACTCTAGAGAGGAATTTTGCTTCAGATTTTGCAAGTTTTGGGTTTTCAATTTCAAATTGTTGGCAAAGTTTTCTGTCCAGTTTTGAAGATCTGTGTAATAGTCCATTTCAAATAACCAAGTAGATATCAAGCATGCAAAATAGCAAGAAAGGGAAGCGGGCAATCATCTGAAAACAATGAACAAGGGCAAAAGCAACCTTGCGCATGAACAAGAAATAGTGACTTATTGTGCTAATCCCTAGAAATGCTCACTATGTATGTTCTCAAAAGTTTTTCAATAATGCTCATATTCCTAGAAAATGAATTATTTGGCGTCACTAGGGTTTGTAGTAATGGTCTGACTCTGCAACTTTTGTGATCTCAAGAGGGCAAACTCCAATCCAGGTGCACTGGGGTTTTGACATAGTATGAGAATTTAATCAATCGAGAGCTTCTAGGGAGATCTGACAGCCCAACAAGAGACCACAACTATGAAGATTTCCTCCACAAGGACATTTATATAGCGGCTGCTGCTACCATGATGAAAATGGATATTATCGCTTAAGGTTCTGCCCATGTGGTTGACCCAATTAAGGGAATGTCCACTACAATTAACCCTCTCTAAAGGTGACTCACAAAAGATACCACATGGAGACTGGTTCCAGATTCAAGGATCTGAGTTTCTAATACTACCCAAAAAGGGAGTAGAGCATAGTCCTCTAGCCTTTTCACTTTTAACCAAAATAAAGTAGACAGATTAATCTGACACACTAAGACCAAGATTATCTCACTAAGATCTATGATGTCAACCGCTTATGATCTATCAATTTCTCCACAGAGAGAATGTATTAATCAAAAGTTGAAGACACACAAATCTAGTAGAATGTGAGACGCTCTCAATAACCTCCCTACCTACAAGGGGATCCTTCATCAAGAAGAGCTTTGCATGCGTGAACAAGTGAAAGAAGCCCACTTTCTCGAGATCATCCAAAAATAGTGTTCATAGGGCCTATTTACTATGTAACAGATATGCAGAAAGAAAATCTATGTTCATTTTATAGCCCAAAATGAATTATGTGATATGAAAGCAAGAAAAGTCACACAAGCTTGACATGTGAGAGTTCATTTTATGTCCAAATCGAAGTGTTATCAGATCGTAGTAGAATACTTGAATTCCTCGCAACATGCTTAGTAGAATTTCCTTGTTTAAAAGCAATTTAGTTGCGCTTTTCCCAATCATATTCAGCAAATATCAGTCAAAAATAGAAGATTTCAATTGTTAGGGTTAGTTGTTAGTCCAAATCTAAAAATCAAATCTAAAAACTGCTGAAAATTCTGAAACAACAATCAAATCCTAGAGTCAAAACTTGTACAACAGTGTTATTCTTTAGATATATGATTTTAGAAATAGAGATTAGTTATTTAAAATAAATTTATACAACCTAAATTGACATCAACTTATATTATCATTAAGGTCCCGTTTGGTTAGCGGAATTGGGTGCGGGACTTCTGCTTTTTTACCAAATCTGTCATTTGGGATACTATAATGCAATTCGGGGTTAGGGCTTCAAAATCCATTTTAGGCCTTAAAATGGGTGGCACCGTCTTCCCACCCAATAGGTGGAATTCAAAATCAAATGCAAGTTTTGGAAAATTATGAACCCCATTTAATTTGGCTGTCGGGTCCATGATCTTCTTGCATTGCATTTTGGGGTTTTGAAATAGGGTTTGCAAAGGAGTACTGCTTTGCAAAAAACTCAATCGTCCACCTCATTTTTTGTAGGGTTTCATCACCATTCCATACCTCACGTTCTCCTACAATAATGAATAGGGTTCAAATCTTAGCCACAAGTGAGAAGAATCAGGTAGTTTTTGCAACACGCATTCATTTTTATTCTTACGTTGAAAATATTTTTAACCCTATGCAAATACACAATCAACCAGTCGAAGGTTTTGCATTTTATAGTGGTGGAAAGATTATCTATGTAGTTTCTGCAACATGTAATGTCCCCACTAGGGAACCCATAAGGAATCAGGTCTATGACCAAAAATTACAACTAACAATTTTTTTCTTAACATTCTAACATATCATCATAACCATTCACAAGTACATTCCTTAAGGTTCCCTTAATGAATTCATTTACCATTATCAAGCATTGTATTTCTTTACTTAATTGAATGAATTCTATTTCCGTTTCAACTTCAATTTACATTGAAACATTGCTTTCATTAAGAGTTCTCACTTTCTATCTTCATTTCAAGATAATAATAGAAAGAGTGTAAAGTACTTAACCATATATTGATAACCAACATAAACCATTAAATGAATCATTTTTTCCATAAGTTTAACTCCCACAAATCATCATATGTAACCTTGTATAAGTCTAGTTAAGAATTGAGATTAAAACCTTGTTTGAATAATCACACATTACTCACATTGAACTATACATTTAAGAAGTCACATCTCATTACTACTTTCAATAACATACATGTCTCCTTTCCCTTATTATTTCACTTGGAGATACCCTTCAACCCTTAGCATATCTTTTGACTATTCCACATATCAAACTGAGTTTCCTTAAGAAGTTTACAACTGTAAGTGCTTTGCAAAAGCTTACATAGAATCATTACTTTCAATTTCATTTAAAACTCAAGAGAGATAGGGTAGGAATTACTTAAACATAATCCATGTTTGATTTACCAACATTCAATTCCCTTTTTGAGATTCCTAAATACTACCCTTACCCATATACATAGCTTCTTTCTTATAATTTCCATTTACACCATAATTAGAATTATAGTTACTGCACTTGGCCCAAAGGTATAGAGAAAGATAATTAAATCAAGTTGCCCAAGGGCTTACAATACATCTTTACATCTTGATTTTAAAAGATAGAGATACATGATACAAGAAAAAAATCTTCACCACTGAACAACTCAAAATACAAGCCACAACACGAACCATGAACAATACCTCAAAATATTTTTGCCACTCAACCATGTGAAACTCTTGAAGTTCCACCCCCCGTGCTAGTAGATAGAAGCAAGGTACTCTCAAGACCTTAAGGCAATCTAAGTCTCAAAACACCAATAAACCAAAGCTCAAAAGAACAAGAATAAAGCACATAAAATATCATCATACTATAACACAGAGGTTAAGGTTCTAGGAGACCACCTAAGTGAGTGTCATCACACAACTTGTATAATGGGATCCTTCCTGGCAACCATGTAACCCCGGTTACCCCTTTATGAATAGGGATCCAACCTGGCAGTTAACCCTGGTCCTGGTACTCCAATCAGGTCTATGTGGCCTTTATTATATTTTCTTTCATTATCTTTTGAATCTCCCCTTCCCAAGTTAATTTTTAAGGTTATCCCTTTTTACAACCCACCCATAGGATTATCTCACAACCACTCTAGGGTTCCAACACCTATGGTGAGCCACTCACTTAGGGTTCCTATTCCCTTACCCCATCACAAGCCACAAATACAAGATAACACTTCCAAGTCCTTATTCATAGGTTTAGGAAACTCCCTTGTGCACTCAAGCCCTTAGAGCGAGTCCTAACCTTAGCCATATACATAACATGAAACATTGGAAGAATGTCTATCACAAAACATCTCAAAGAAAAACATAAAACTTTCCACATGCATAAGTACAACTTTCCAAGGCTCATTTATAGGTCTAAGGAACCCTCTCGTGCACACAAGCCACCGAGACGAGTCCTAGCCTCATAAACTAAGCTCAAGTATATGCCAAGTGCAAAAACATCATAAGTACACCATATAACCTCAACAAAATAAGTAACAAATATACATAGGTGATACAAACTTCTACATGGATTAAAACAACATTCCAACTATGGAAACCTCATGTGCCTGAAATTTGGCTATCTGATTTTTTTTAGAAATCTCCAAAATCTAGAATCTGAATCTTAACTCCTATGAAGCTGAAACCTATCTCAAACATCCTGGAATGTATTTATACGAATATAGCTTAAAGTATAAGACTTATACTTGTGTGTGTGAATTTTGTACCTAGCTGTAGACACAACACTTCAGTAAAACATTAGAGGTTAGCCAAAATTGAAATCTTGTAAATAATTGAAACTAAGCTAACCAGGTGATTTATTGCCTTTTAGTAGGTGCGAGTATGATGTTCTTAGATTGGAATCAAGATCAATGACAATGCAACACCTAAACGAAAGATTTGAATGCAAAATATGAAAGACTATGAATGCAAATTAATCTAGATTTTTGTATTTTCTATGCAATAAGAATGAGAAACTATATGAATCTAAGCTAAATGAATGAAATTGAGATTGAATGCAGATTTAATCTAAGAATGATATGAATGAATATGAAAACTATGATATGAAACTATGTTAAAACTATGATCAACTATGAAAGATCTCACAAATCGCCCGTCGTAAGTGCTTAATCCTTCAATCGCCAATTCGTCAGAGTAATTGTGCAAATTCGAGTGTTGATCATTATGAAGAGCTGAGCCTTGATTTTATAGAAATCCAGGGCTTTGAGGATGCAGGAGAAAAGCCATAAATCACTCTTGATAAACTCAGGTTGATTTTTGAGTTATCAGAAAATCAAAGATAATCAACTCACAAAAATCATGGAAAAGAAGTGTTTAACTCAAAATAGAGTTTAGATCAAATTTCAACTCATCATTAGATGTTGAGTTTCAATTTTAGAATTGATTGTTAATTTCTAGTTGCCTGCTTTTCTGATTGTGCATGATTTAATTATAAATTAATTTAATAAATAAAGTGATTTATTCTCAACTTAATTGATTTTTGAATTAAAATAATTGATTTATGGGTTAATCAATTATTAAATCAAACTTTATTCAAAAACTATATTATTAAAATTGACAATTAACATAAATTAATTAAATAAGAATTTAATCAATTAGTCATGAGATTTTAGATTTATTATCAAAATTAAATAATACAATTTAAGAATCATTTAATTAAATTTAATTAAATAATTAAGTGGCAGTATTAAATTTAATTAATTAAATAGTCAAAATATTCAATTAATCAAACTTTAGGATAAATAGGATTTGTCGCCAAATAATTATTAAATTAAAGTTAATTGGTATAAAGTAGGAATATTCAAGGAATATTCGCCGATGCAGAATTGAGGATAAAATCAATCAGGATTCGATAATGTGCAGATGTGCTTTTGGTTAGGACTTTGATGTCAATTTCATTCGATTTGAATATGTAGGAGGTTAATGAACCTATAGCCCATTTTTGGGGTATTACAATACTTAAATGTTATATTTGTATAAATCCTAGCACAAATTCTGCAAATCTGAGCCCCTACAACCCTCAAAACTCCAAATGACTTTGTATATGATCTCATACAACAATGTATGCATTCCCATCTGACATTTGACCAAGTGTTGTATGGGTATGACTACAATGTCATAGGACACTGCAAAACACTTTCACGAAATCAAATTTTCAACTTCCCAAAAACACTAAAACTAATTTTTAACCCATATGTTAATGTATGCATTCCCATACGACATTTGACCAAGTTTCGTACAAGTATGAATACAATGTCGTACGATACTACATCACACTTTTACGAAATTAAATCAAAATTGCCCGAAAAGGCCAAAAAATGACTTTTTAAGGCATGGAGAGTGCCTAGGAAAGGTTCCCTAATATCAACCTGATGCAGGGACCTCGGTACCACATCCTCAACACTACCTAAGTCTCAGATAAGATTAAATCAAATTAAAAACCTCAATTCACAGAGAAGGCCTGCAAAAAGGAAAAATGGAGAAGAAGGGCTGCAACCTTTCCTAAACCATCCCAAACCTTCATAAACTTCCCTAAATCATTACATAAATCTCACAAACAGCAAAATGAAGTATCACAACAAATCCCAGACTCCCAAGAAATATTTTACCATTAAAACTATACAAACATTTACATAATTTCTTCTCGGCAACACAATAGAAATACACAGACAATATAACATTTAAATTTCTTTTTTATTTCATAGTAAGCTATCACATATCAATCAAATAACATAGCATTTAAAAACACAAACACACACACAAGAGAATTGGAGAATTCATCCTAGTTTAGACCCTACCTGAGATCCTGCGGAGAATTCCCTTCCTTGGCTGGAGACCTTTTTAGAAATCTGCAAGCCTTGAGTAGATAGCTTCCTAGCAAGCTTCCTCTGGCAATTAAAATCCGGAAATCCAAACCCACTTGTCTTCACCAAACAGAAACTCTCAAACTTAGACATTACAAATAAAATTCCAGAAAAATCAATTCAGAGCACTCCAAAATTCTTCCAGAAAACTCCCACCTCAAACCACACAAAATTGAAATATTTATCCTCCAACTATGTGGTTGGAGGAGTTACTTTACAAGAAGCAACTTCTTCAACTTCCATAGTTGGTTGGAAAATAAACAAATCATTCCTATAAGCACTTAACAAAGTTTTAATAAATTTAATTAAAATAGTCTCAAAAGAAAACCATAACAGGAAAACTCAACAAATAACTATCAAGGAAAACACATAGCACACATGGAAACCAACTAGCCTAACTTCTAGGAGGTCTCGAGTTCAACTCCCTCCTAGATAGCTAGTTTTACTACAAAGAGCATTATCCTTTTATCACTATTATATTTTTTTTACTTTTATTTAATACATTTCATTAAATACACTTTATTGAATTCACTTTATTTAATTATTATAAATAACATACCATTTACACAATCAATAAAAACATACAAATATTATTATTTATATAAGCATGGGTATATGCGTGTGCACCCGCATATACACATACCTATATAACATACAATCAATATAACACAGATACATAATAAATATATAGACATATACTAACAAGGATAAATCTAACTCACATCATAAATCATAGAACAACGTCAAATCATAAATCGCAAGACCACATCACATAGTGCATTCAAATCCCCCAACTAGGGTAACCTCCTAAACGAAAATCTAAGTCCGCGATTAACCTTGAGAGTAATCTTGGTAATATCTCCACACAACAACAGTTCAAGGATTTTGAAGGCATGCTCAAACCTGTGTGACATCATGTGGACCTCCTATAGGAGTAACTACGACTGCCTCCCCTTATCCTACACTCACATCAGACAGTTACATCAAAAAAGCATAATTGGATTAGTGTGGTTACTACTAGAATAATCTCTTTTCCATATTTGTATAACAAGAATGAATCATAACATAATCATGTAAATATAAATCATCTATTAACTTTCACAAACCCATTTAACCATCAAGCATGTACTCAAAATGTCTCATTATCAATTCAAGATAAACAAATCATATAACCCTAAATGCATTAATCATGTCTAATCCCAAGTAATTTTATTAGAGAAGGTAACACATGTAACCCTTAAGTGATTATAATCAATTAACCTAAGGTACACATAAATAATAATAATGAGCATTTCACATAAAATTGTATAAGTCTATCAGGTCATCCTTTTAGCATTAAGGTCCTAAACTATTGCTGACACACAAGAAGATGTATAGGAACATACCTATGCAATATTATTATTTCCCTCATTAAAATATGAAGTTATGGTGAGTTGGAAGAGGTTTGGTTTAAGAAACCATCACAAATAGCTCATCCTAATTTCTAGTGAGCATAACTAGGACTTGATAGGGTTGGAGGGGTATTACACAACACACATTCATTTTTATTCTTGCGCTGAAAATATTTTTAAAAATATTAGGGTTAAAAATATTTTCAGCAAATACACATTAAAATGCAAATACACAATCGACCAATCCAAGGTTTTGCATTTTAACGTGTAAAGCTTTCCGCCTGTTAGCGTGGAATGGAAATTTGATATTTTATGAGTTGTTCTGGCATATGTCTTTACACTTTTCCAGCACCATGCCTATAATTGTAAGTGAGCCTGAAAGAGATGTCACTCATGTTCTAGTTTTGGAAAATATCAGTTACTTGTTCTCAGAGACCTCCAATTGCTCTTTGATGGCTATTACTGTTATCCTTTAGCCCATTCTTTGTCCCTTTTACTGGTAATAAATCCATAGCATTTCTATTTGTGGCAGCATATGGTTGTTCTTTTCCTTATCAACATTGATTAATAGTGTTAACATTCATTATGGTGTTAACACAGATTATAATCAGTTTTAACAGTTAGGGTGTTTATGGTGTTAACACTGATTATAATTAGTGTTAACAATTAGGGTGTTAACAATTAGGGTTTTAACATTGAAGCAGTGTTAACACTAATTATCGATGTTAACACCATAAAAGTGAACACTGACTGGTAAGCAGTGTTAACACGTAATTTAAAAAGTGTTTCACATAATCAGTGTTAATATGTGTTAACACCAGTAATCAGTTTCAAGGAGATGTCACTCATGTTATAGTTTTGGAAAATATTAGTTAGATTTTCCTTCTCTTAAGTTGGAAAAGGTCATACAGGATGAAATCTTTGATATCTCCCTAGATAAGTGTATCATATTTCTCTTTGAATTGGAGAAAAAATGTACACAAGTGATTGGTGGAATTGATAAATACCAAAGGCAAGTCAAGACTCTCTTTGACAAGAAGGAAAGACAAAGAGAAATCAAAGTTGGAGACGTCATTTTTCTTTGGGATTAGAGACAAGAACGCAAAGGTATGGATGAGAATTTTGACTCTTTGTGGTATGGAATGTTTGAAATTCACCAAGTCTTTGGTGAAAATAGTTATCTTCTAATGTACCAAGATGAGACTCTCGTTTTACTGCCCCACAATTGAAAACATTTGAAACTTTTCACACAATGAAGTTACATATAAAGATAGTAAATACATGCACAATTTATGTGATTTTGTCTTTTTGAGTTTTTGTCCTTATTAGTCTTTTTTCATAATTATTGCTAGACTCTATTCACCAAATGGATAGATGAAGACACTTAGAGGCTTGGATTCTACTCCCTTCAATCATTTTAAAGGACAATTTAAAAATGTTCTACATTTAGAGCCCATTGTTATCCTCCTTTTGAACATCACTGGCCAAAACATTTGATATCCCCTACAAAATAAATCAATTTCATAGCTTGCACATTCTAAGGCATGATTTATGACGCACTAGTCAAATGCCCTTGATCATTGAAGTCATTTTACGATCACAATGATATGTTAATTCTTCATTTTGACAAATTTTTTCGTTCAAGAGTTGGAAAATTTCACAACTTATGCTATTTTGGGCTTAAGACCCAACATTACATATAATTTGTGTTTGCACATGCAATTCGGGTTCCAAAACCCAAATTACATGTCATTGTTCATCCCTATATGTTTTTAGGTCTTGAATCCATAAATGCATTTATTGCAAATTGGCACAGTTGCAGTAGGAGATGAACTCATTTTAGGGTTTATAAACATGTTTTTTTTAGTTTCTTTTTAAACATAGTTTTCCTCTATCTTTGTGTTCCACCTTTGTAATCTTTGTTATAGCACTGGGAGTCTTGGTTTAGCAAATTTGAGGCATCCTTCAACATATTTTTTGTGTCTTTATAAGGTATGAACCATTTCAATACTATGTCATTCTTTCCTCCTTTCTAAGTTCTTCAAGATAGGGTTTCAGTTTTTGGTTTTCTCTATTTGATTAAAGTTTTGTTTGTCATTTCGCATTATTTTATTTTTTTTAAATCTTACCCTAGTTTTATAAAAGGTTTTTCTCTTTTGAATCGATGATGCTTCCACCAAGTGCATTTGGGTTTTAAAAGCCTAACCACATGTTTTATAAAATGAATTGTTATTATCTTGTAATCGGGTCTTTCAAACCTGATTGCAAGTCATTTTCACTTACCTTCCTATATACTCAGCTTGCAATCGATTTGAAAGACCCGATTACAAGCTTTAAATTGGAAAATGTTTCCTTTGATGTGGAATGGGTTTCTAGACCAAACAATATTATAATTTTGACCTACACACATATAGATTGGGCTTTGAAACGTGATCTACAAGTTGTAGATTGGGCTTTGAAACCTAATCTACAAGTTGTAGATTAGGATTTGAAACTTGATCTACAAGTTGTAGATCAGGCTTTGAAACCTGATCTACAATTTGTAGATTAGGCTTTGAAACTCGATCTACAAGTTTTAGATCAGGTTTCAAAGCACAATCTACAATACTATAGTGGTATCATAATGTGCATTGTACAATTGTGTTTTAGAAACCCGACTGTGTATTGTCCATCCAATAATTCCAATAATTTTGCAGTCAAGTTTCTAAAACATGACTGCATATTGTTCCACCCTTTTCTAAAACCTGACATCTCCTAGCCTCAAATATACAGTCATGTTTTAAACTAAGATAAGGCATGTTGATATGGAAGAATTCATTCAAAGGACTAAAGGATACTAAGATAAGGCATATTGTTCCACCCTTTTCTAAAACATGACTGCATATTGATTAAACCATGGGATCGATCAGAAAATTTACTTTGATTAATGAGATATACAACTGTGAGGTCTAAATTTATGTTGGTTGATGTTCTGAATACGTTGTCAAACAACTGCATATTTTCAACATGGTAGAGAAAATTGCATATAGAGTGATGAAAGAGCTGAGAACATTATAATCCCATATTTATTTTAAGAGCCCTAAATTGAGTAAACCATGGGATCGATTAGAAAATTTACTTTGATTAATGAGATATACAACTGTGAGGTTTGGATTTATGTTAGTTGATGTTCTGAATATGTTGTCAAACAACGACATATTTTCAGCATGGTAGAGAACATTTCATATAGAGTGATGAAAGAACATATGCACCTCAATCTAACAAAGGACAATTTCAAAAACAAGATAAAAACATGGAAGCTTGCATATAGAGTGATGAAAGAGCTGAGAAATACAAGTGGTTTCGCTTGGAATGAGGAAACTCAATGCATGGATGCTGAGGATAGTGTGTAGGATGAGCTTCTGAAGGTAGGGTGGTCTCTCTACTATTTTGATTGAAAGAATATTGCCTTCTTATAAAGTTAATAATGAAAGACAAATAACCTATTCCATTTATTTATGCCAACATGCAGAGAAGAGAATTCAAAAATGCCAAAGTGTATAAGAGGCATCCCTTCCAATACTTCAAAGAATTGGGTGCAATTGTGGGTAATGACATCGCTGAAGCTAATGCAGCTACAATGGCCCATGAGACTGAAGAAGGGAACCCTATGGAAGAGGCATTCGATGTGCATGAGGAAGAGGATATTGGTTTCAGTATACATCTTGACAGTGTTGTTGATTTTGATGAAGACCCTTATCCTTCCAATCAGTCCACTGCAACTACAAGTGGTAGAGGAACTCCTACATCATCATCATCAAGGATGGGAAAGAGGAGGAAGGCAAGTATGGCCGCTTCCTTGGATGTCATCTGTGAAACAATGAAGAAAATAAAAGATGGCCTCGGCAATGTTCACCTTCACAAAATTGATAAATCTGATGATGATAATGCTTTGATGGGCGCATATACCGCTCTCAAATCCATCCCTGAATTGAGTCAAGGTGTTTTCCTGAGGGTGTACGACACCTTCGTAGTTCAACATGAAAGAGCCAAAGGGTTCTTGCTGATGAGTGAGGAGGAGAGAGTGGACTGGATTGCAACCACATTTGGTGGATTGTAGTTATTTTCTCACTTTGAAGACTTCAAACTTTATCATAGTTCATTCACATACGCTGATACTTAGTTTTTGTTACTCTCTAGGGAGATCTTTGTTTATTTAACTTTAATTATTAAATTAACAGTGAGTATGAACTAATAAATTTTGTAGATATGGTTAGATTAGTCTATGATTCTTGGTTGTTGTCTATCATTCTCTGTTGTCATATGATAAATTATTTCCAAATGTGGAAGATGTGCATGGTATTTATTGCATCAGGGTCTTCGTGGATGCCTGCTCTATGAATGTTTGAAGTTCTTTTTCACAATGTAACAATTGTTAGATGAATGTGGTTATTAGTATGCCTTCTTGAAATGAACACAGGTCCAAAACCTTGCATCAGTTAGGCAATCTGCTGAAGTGACAACAATATTGTAGCTTAATTTAATGCAGAAAATATTGTTATGATCTTTTTGCCAAGTTAGTAGTTTTTCAAATCATTCACTACACACTTGGACGAACTGTCTTTTTTTATGTCCAATTTCATTGTATCATGGTTAAGAATATCTCATAATGGTACTTCTGTTTACACTAGTTTGTATCATGATTAAGAATATTTTATGTCTGATTCTTCTTCTTTAGGAACCAGTTTGTTCCCTGAACAGTTATGTGCAATTTACATGCATTACTGTATGCAACTATAAATCCATGAGTTTGTATTATAGGTCTAACTTACTTCTCAATTCTTTACGATGCTTTTATTCATGTGGACAGAAATTTGAAAAATCTGACGTTTGAAAAAGAATTGGGTTGGGACCATTATTTATGAAAGCATGCTTGGGATGGGTGGGAGCGAATTGACTCTCTGGTTTTCTTGCTGTCAAATATACTTCCAAATGTGAGAAAGATCTAGATTTCTTCTCAGTTTGTAATAGGAAGCCTGGCAGTTTGCCACTCTCCATTTTCTACAAAATTTCATATGCGTTTTATCTCCTCTCCTTCGTTAGCTTTAGGATTTGCCTTGCAAGTTATTTTAAATAGTTGTTCTTTTGATAACAGCATTGATAACTTTGAGTGACTACTGATTTATAGGATTTATAGGATTGATAACAGCATTGATAAGGAAAGATCAATCCACTAGTATTTAGTAGACTAAGCTTTTAATCCCTATTTTATTAAGTTGGGTCATTTCTTATTAACATCTCTATATAATCATACATAGTTTCAGCTTCTCTTCTTGTAAAAGCTATCTTCATTGTTTATAATCATGAAGTAATTTTTATGTTACAAATTTACAATAATATTTCCTAGTATCTATTTTTTGTTGTAATAGATTTTAACCCACTAGAAGAGTTATACAAAATAATCATGTACATGCTTTTTTGATCTGAAGTTTTGTTTAAAGTGACATGTTGCAACATCCATAAAGAAGATTCTTTGTTGATAATTTAACCCATTCAGAGAGTTGTACAAGATAATCAATCTGCATTATTTTTGGTCCTGCAATTCCTTGAATTATGGTGAAATAGAATATTATTTTTAGGTTGTATTTGTCATGCAATGTTAATATCTATTGTGCATTGTTATGTGTCCACATTTTTGAAGAAACACTAAACAAGAGTTGGTCCAATTTAGTCTGGTCTTTTGTTGATTTAGCTTTACTATTATATTATGTTCTTTATGTGAATTTCTGCTTCTGTTGTAAGTAGATCCTTTGATTGCTTGGATGTAAGTAGATCCTTTGCAATTTATAATAGTTATTCCATACATGGCTACTGCTGGAATAATCATGTATGGAATAACAGTAGCCATGTATGGAATAATGTTGATCACATTGTATATATGTTTCTTGTACATTTGATATCTTTCTAACTGATTTATTAATGTCACAATTCAAGCCCTACTAGATAGGATCCTTGTTATGATGTTCTATTCACAATGCATTATTCTCTCTTTTAGCTCTTGTGATTCAGTATGACTGTGAAAGTTTATAGACATATTATTGCATTTGTTAGTCTTGTTGCTTTTAACATATTTAGTGGAATACACCAAGGAGTACCACATGATGAATGCTTAATTTAATGCATTGTCAATGTGTACTCTCAGAACTGTCCATTTCTAGTTCCTCAGAAGAGATGGTGATATAAATGTGTTTTGGTAGATGATTGTATTGTTCATGATTTTGTCCCATGTTAGATGACAAAATTAAGTGGAATAATTGTACTTTATTTAATGCTCTATTTCATCTTGAATTTCTTTTGATATTTAATTCATTTTTCAAAACCACATGATAGGTACAGAAATAGAAACAGATAGTTCTGAGACTACACATATGATGATATTGTGAGACTACACATATGCTGACATTAAAAATGTTTGAAATAACTTCTAGATTCGATTTTCTAGATATTTTTGGCATCAACGTTTCTGATCACACTCTGTGATCCTTCATCAGGATGAAAGATAGCAAAAGGATTGAAAGAAAAGTCCATCATTTTTCTCTATTGCAATTATTTTACTCTCTTTCATCCTGATGATGGATCACAGAGTGTAAGTTGAAACGTTGATGCCCAAAATATCTACACAATCGAATCCAGAAGCTATTTCAAACATTGATGCCAAAAATATCCACATATGCTGATAAAAAAATGAGCTATCTAATGATTGTTTATTGTCATGTTTGTAAACGGTCAATATTTCTGATGGTACTCCTTGGTGTATTCCATTTAAAAACAAACAAGTTTTAGTTTTTCTATCATGTTTAGTTTGTAGATGCAGGATTGATCATCTAACAATGCGGACAGTAATGGGAAGAATGAGCGGGATATGAGATGGTTGCTCGCCGAACGTGGGGCATAAGGGCGTAGAGTGTGGATTTCCCTATGTTTTCTTATTTAACGGTGTGTTTTCACACCACCATTCAGTTCATGGATATTGTTCTTCCCCATCTTCTATCTGATGCTATAGACATTTCATTGTATTTTTTGTATAAATTTGTAATATCAACATAAATGAAACTTTTTCATTTTGTACTGATAGAAAATAGTCATGTTGTTATATGAATGTTGTTACCTGTCTCCAATACTAAGTTTGGTTGCTTCAATAGTATGAATGAACAAAAATTTGTTTGATGCAGTGGTGATGGCTATGATAAATGTCCCTATGTGTGACTGTGGTGATGGAGTGCGCTGTGTGTTGAGGACGTCACACACAAACACTAATCCGGAGCATAAATTTTGGACTTGCATAAATAAGAAAAAGGTTGTTAATTGCACAATATTTAAATGTTTACAAAGAATAAATATTAGTCATTATAGCAATACTAACTTAAATTTATATTGTAGAATGGTGGTGGATGTGACTACTTTCGATGGGCCGATGACACCCCATCTATGTCTACACCATCTCCACCTTCTACACATATACCTGTTGTGGATGATGAGTGCAAGTCTTGCAAGGCGCTCGACACATCAATGGCAAAAGTGGAGGCTACCTATAAAGTTGATGTTATGTTTCTATGATGTTTTCTTTGTGCCACAATTGCACTACTTTGTTGGGTCATTATGTATTAAAAGTTATATATGTGGACTATAAGACTTATTTATATTTTGATGTGATATCGAACAATGCAATGATTATTTTCTTGTTATAATATTGTTTATGATAATCTATAAATTATTTAAAAAGTTAAGTTTACTATTCACAATATAAGTGAAAAAAAAAAATTGTTTATGATTTACTATATAAGAATATAAATTTAAAAATGGAGAAAATAAATAAAATATTAAATTAAAACATTATATAATAATTAAAAAAACTTAAATTTTTTCTTGTCAAATTCCAATTCCAATTCCAATTTAAAATGTAGAACCAAACACAGAAATGGATAATGTAATTTCAATTCCAATTTGAAATTTTAGAACCAAACACAAAAATAAGAATTTCTCAGTTCTAATTCTAATTTCAAAAATGGCAACCAAACACACAAGATGGATTGTCTCAATTATCTTCCAGGTCAACCAAACGGTCCAAACTATTGTCCAAATACACAAAACCGGAATTTCAAAACCTTATTTTAAGATAATCAGGTTTTGACTCAAATTCTAATTCCTCAACCAAACGGGGCCTAATAAGAGATAAACACATGTAAGTATCTATTTACCTTTTCAAGTTATAAAATTTATCTTTTTGCATTTATTTTATTATTTGTTAGACCTAAATATATACATTTGTAGAGAATTTAGGGTTTACTTTAGCTCACTTTAGCTCACATGATTCATACAGCTCATATGCACACCAAATTGGAGACAAAATATCAACTACAAAAGTGCATATTTAGTTTGCTTTTGTCCAAAGATGCACCATTTGGATGTGAATTACAATGTATTCTAGTGCATAAGCTAACAAAATAAGCTCTCTCATTTGTATTTTAGTAGTTAAGCCCCTTTGATCTAGATCTAGCATGATTCATGTCTATTTTCCCACCTCGAACTAAATCATAGGTGCGATCTTGTTTTCAAGACTAGAAATGTGCAAATGATATGTCCAATTCATCTGAACACAACTTTCACTTATCCCGAGTTGTCTTCTTTCCTGGAGGAGACTTTCGATTGTCACTTTCCTAGGTTAAACAATTGAATTTGGTACCTAGAATGTGGTATTTAAAGAAAGTCCAAAGGCACTAATAAAAAACAAGTCATTTGATTATCAATAGAGCCCCATCAAGCGTTAGAACAGTGGATCAAATAGAAAATTCTACAAATGAATGACTAGATTTTGCATTAGGTTTACAACATCATGTCTTTCTTCGTAGTCTAATAACAAAGTCGTTTGAATAAGACACAAGGGATTTCAAAGGTAGGAAATGGTCACGCACATAATTGTGCTAGACAAAGCCAAAATCATGCAAGACTAGGGTAGAATCACATGTGATCTTGTTTAACAATAGTGGATTGGATAACTCTTTTCAATGAAAGAATACCAACCAATTGGATTGTTTTTGGGCAATGTATTCCTCGACCAAAGTCCCCTAAGAAGCAGTTAAGATCTCCCTTACATCCTCTAGATTTCTCTCAAACCCAAATCATTGAACCAATTCCATGAATCCTCCTAGAAGAGTGTAGTTTGGTCATTCCTTATTTCCCAAGAGAGGCATGAGTGAGATATTTGCTTTATATTAAAATAAACCATTGGCTAAAGGATTTGTAAACATGCACCGAATTTGTCTCCAGTGCTCTGTATTACTTTTTCAAGATTCCTAGAGCAACATTGTTTGGGGATGACACATTCTAAGCCAACATAGATATCTTCATCTCCTCCATTTCATGCCATAAGAAGGTTCTCATAGCTTTGTTTAGTGATTTTAATATTATAGCAAGTACGAAGGGCAGACATCATGCAAACTGAAAAAAATGAAAGAACTGATCTGATAAAGAAGATTATCCTGGCAAAACTTAGCCATTTGCTTTTTGAAGAAACCAATTTGGAATGAAAACAATAAATCAGATTGCTCCAAAGGGAGAAGTGGCCATCTCCAACAAATAGTGGCACACCTACTTGGAAAAGATCGCACTTTGAAACCTAACACATTTGCATTCCTAACTCGCAACTCAGAGAAAATAATTTCAAAGAAAAAAAAATCATATTTGTTTTTGTAAACATTTGATTTGGAGCTGCAGAATAAGTGGAAAGGACAATTTTTTAATAGTGGAAGCCTCTCACAAATTAGATTTCTCAAAGAGAATTGTGTTGTTTTGTTTGGAAGTTGTTAGTGTGTGAAAGCTTCTAGACCACTAATGATCTATATTCCTTTCCAAAAGTGAGCAAACTTTGCCTCTTGAATGGACCTCCCATTGTCTCTGTCATGGAATGAAGAGGAAGCGGATACACTTAGAAAGGCTTCCTTGCTTCAGACCACCTATAGATTTGAAAAAAAGAAAGGTGGATTCCTATTGAGTAAGATAGAGAATTTAGGACTTCAGATATAACTAAAGATCCACTCCCACCATTTCAAATAGAAACCCATGTTTTTTCAGAATTTTCATCCAAAATCTGTAGTTGACTCTGTTATATGCCTTGCTCATATCCAAATTCCAACTTAATAACCATGCTTTTCAAATTAGAAGTGATCAATGAATAGAACACTTCATGTGAATCAAAGTGTATTCTACAGTAGCAATAGCTGTTCTTGGAACACAACTACCAGTTATAACTCTGAGATAAGATAAGGGAGGAGCAGTCTCAATTTTTTTCATTGCCCTTGCAATGATTTTATGCATGGTGTTACATAAAGAGATGGAGAAATTCTGCAGCGGAAGGTTAACCAGTCTTTGGAATGAAAGTAAAATTTAGCTCCTCAAATATTTTTCTTTATTTTCTAGACTTCTACCACCAATCAAATATCCTTGATTAATCAGTCTTTGGAATTAAAGTAATGAAAGTAAAATTTAGCTCCTCAAATATTTTTCTTTATTTCCTAGACTCTTCCACCAGCAGCCAAATATCTTTTCCAACAAAATCTCAACATTTTTAAAAAAACTATAAAGAATTTATTCACGCTAAGAGATCCTCAAAGAAACTAGTCGTCTCCATTTTGATGTTTAAGGAATCTTTTAGAATTCTACCATGGAGTTGATGGATGACAAATTTTAAATGCATTTAAGTGGAGTTATGGAAAAAAAATTTAGGGAAGTTTGTTTGAAGAAAAACTATCTTTACTTAATCTTTAGAAAAAGGAGCCATTAAGTCTTCGTTTGGAAGATTAGAGATAATGTGTGGAGTGTTCAGAAGCAAACAATTTTGTTCAAGGAAGGCCAAGACATCCTCATTGGCTAGGAGCTACTTAAAGGAAACCAATCACCTCTATTTTAATTGTCAGAAGGATCTTCCAAAATGAAAAAAAACTTGTGGAAGTTGTTTTGAAGAAAAACTATCTTATTCTTAAGAAAAATGAGTCATTTAAGTCTTTGTTTGGGAGATTGGAGCTAATATGCAAACAATTTTGTTCAAGCAAGGCCAAGACATCATCATTAGCTAGGAGCTCCTCAAGGAAAACAATCACTTCTATTCTAGTGTCAGAGGGATCTTCCAAAACTCTACCATCCTTAGAGTTGGACAAAATCCAAATAATATTCCTATACAATTGAGTGTAGTTGGGAAAATTCAATGTTATTAATTCTTTCAACCCTTAGGATTTTTCCCTTACAAATTTATTTTCTTTGCAAAACTTTAGCATGCTCGACTAGCAAAAGTTTTTCTTTTGAAGTAGGAATCCTATTTTATTTCAATGTCTAAGACCAAGACTTTCAAGGTTTCTAGCTTTGATTCTATTCCCAACTTCACTACAAAGATATTCTTGAAAACATTCACATTCCAATCTTTAAGGTAACCTTCTAAGTGGACAAGCTTCTTTGCTAGACTAAAATATCTTTGGAACTTTAATTCTTTAGATTGTCAAGGAAGGGTTGACACTATGAACCACATATTTTTTAAATTGGAAGGGGTATTTTAAGGAGGTCAATCTCCATAAACCTCTAGAGAGAAGGGGAAATGATCCGACTTAAAAGTCAGAAGAATCCTATATTCCAAAATCCAATCTTTAGTCAACCACAAAGGAGGGATGATGAATCTATCTAGTTTTTCCGCTATCTAGCAGAATTTCTCAAAGGAAGAAAAATCAATTTGGGATTGAGTATCTCTAAAGATTCCAACTGTCTTTTTGCATTAAAGTCACTGCTCAAAATGAAAAATTCATCTTCGAAGGAGGAAAGAACAATGACTAATTGATTCAGACTCTTTTTCAATAAAAAAATAAAAAAAATATGGGCAATCAGATTTAGATGTTGAAAACAAAGAAAATAAAGTTTGAGGAATCACTCTTAACCTTACAGAATCACTAATTTTGTCCAGCCCCAAGCACCTCAGAGCTAAATCTATGGGAGACCAAAGAAAACCCAAGCCACTCAAGTCACCTTCAACATGACGGAATCTCCATGCCATATTTACCATTTTCTCAAGAGGGTCAAAGCCTCTTCCAATTTTAGTTCAGTTTCTTGAATAAGAGTTAGATCACGTTGGTGCTTTACATTGCACCTTTGTTAGTGGAGCAAATAATAAATATGAAGGATTAAAAAAAAAAAATCATTGCACTGAGGAGAGGATTTCACCCATCTGGGTCTCATATAGGAGGTAACCTCTTTCTATTTTCCATGTAGGGCTTCTTCCTGGGTGATTTCTTTTCTTGGCTTTTGCATGCTTTTCTTTGGAACCACAATTTACTTTTGTTTTATGGATTCAGGTTGGATTATGGTGAGGACCTCAATTTTGATTAGATTCCTTTCATTCGTCAAGTTTTTTAGATTCCTTTCATTATTTATTGATTTTTTATTTACACCCCATGATCTATGATCTTAGTTACTGATATATTGAATTTACTCGGATGGAAGAAACATGAGCGATAGAGGAAATTGTTCTTAATGTGCCTGGTTTTTCCATGTATTGCTTCATTCCACCAGCTGATATCAAAAAGGGATCATAGATTGGGGATCTCGGAGACCTAAAACTAGATAAGTTTGCCAATGGAAATACTTGGAAAATGTGTTTAAAGCAATCAAAATCACAATTTGCCTGTCCGGAGGTTTTCTGGAATTTGGCATGATGATTTCCTCGTGCTGTAAAAGTAAAAATATAGCCCCACTAGATATCATCATTTGTAGCATAGAAGCTAGCTTGTAGCAGCTTTTCTGGTTATGGAATTCAAACAGATTTTTGATGATCCTTTTCAGGTAACCAGATCAACTACAAGCTTGCCTTTCTAGTGGCTCGTCAGTGTCTTATTCTACACTTTTACCGGAGCTATGGTATTCGAATTGTCTCAAAGGAATATACAGTTTTTTTTAATATTGAAGTGAGAATTAATCAATTGCATCTAATGTAACGACAGGGGCTGCACAGTAGAAACAGGGGAAAAAATAAAAGAAAACAATACAACACTGCCCTACTGCAACGAAACCAAGCTAAAATAGCAAAACCCAACCAAGAAAAGCTGAAGGATGGGAAGTAAAAATTGGTCAATGTTAAGTAGTTCACCATCTTTTATAAAAAAATCACTTATACAGATAGAGTTAAACTGAAAAATAAATAAAAAGTGTAAAACATGTACTTTCACCATTAAACATTCAAAATGATGCCATCATCTAGATTTGTAAAGCTAAATTAATTATATGGTTAAATTACTTTTTTAATGAGTATAACACAGCAAGTTTGCGAAGCGTCTATATAAAGATTAAAAAACTATGAAGTTAGAAAGTTTGAAGTCCAAAACAGCTCATGGACCCAAACCGCTGCATCAAAACCAGTGGTATAGCTACTCCACTGTTAAACCCTAAGACATCCCTATATACATCTGCATGCTGTCAGACTTCTGTCGCGAACCAGAGACCAAAAACTAGACAAAACCCCCAAAAATTCAACAATTCGTGGCCATTATAGCGGCCAATCTATCACAGTATACCAAATGCGACTATAACTGTGACTATTATACATAGGAAATCGTATGAGAAGAAGAAAGAAACAGGAAATTCAAAAGGTAGCAGTGAGCATCCCTGAGTCCAGAGTGGAAGTGGAAGGGATGTCCTCCGCCACCACACTTGATGCGCCAGCATTGTCACGGCTCGAGCCTAATCTTCTTCTCCAATATCCACACCAAAACCCTCGCCTTCATTTTCAATGTGAAGCCCTTCTTCTCTGATGTAAGCCTTAATCCAATCCTCGCCCTTGCCCTCGCCCTCCCCCTCATTAAGCTTTAAGCCAAGAAATTTCTGCACGAAGCGCAAATGTCTATGAATCTCCGGCTTCCTGGACTCAAAAACATCCACATTCACATAAGAGAGAATTGGCCTCCTGTGAACTTCATGATCTGCAAAGTAATCCTCTGGGTAAGGAATGGTGAAATTCTCATCAATATTTGCTATTACAGTGTCAATTTCCCACAAATAAGAAGCATTGAAAAGCTTCCGACACAGGAGCTCAGCCGTCTCCTTTGCCTCACCCGCCGTGATGATAGTGGCCAGGAAACCGCCTGTTATGTCCGTATTAACCCTATAGCGGTATTCAGTCATGATGAAGTCGTCACCCAGTATTTCCTTTACAGCATGGATGATAAGGGGATTGGAAACATTCGAAACAGCTTTGAGCCGTTTGTCCTTAACTTCTCCTAGAAAAGCCATCTGTCTCATATCGGAGAACAAACAATGTTAGAGTCCATGGAGCAATGCAGAAATGCAACGACAGAACCAGGGAAGAACAGAACTTAGAGAGGGCAAATGCACATATGTGAACTACAAAATTAATTATAGAAAACCAGCTTCACATTCTGAGCATAATCATAAATGCGCCATAAGTGTGAAGTCCTTGGAATCTGATATCATAATCATTCTTATTCCAGTTGTGAATCGGCATGTGCGGAGGGAAGCAAATATTTTGAAGTGATGCCGCCATTCATTAATCACACTTGTCCCTGGGGGATTTCCGCTCGAGAGTGCCATAGGTACGGCCCACGGGTTATCCGTTTTACATAGTATATGTCATAATGAATTAATATTTATTTCACTGGAAAGTTGGCACATGTTTTTAATATTTAATTTTTCAAAACACTGTGCCCCGAGATATTTGGCACTGTGTGCCCTGTCATATTTATTTATTTTATATGCATTTCTCGTTAATACATTTCTATGCTAATTATTTTTATATCATATGCAACTTTTATATTACATTAGTTATTTATATTATATAATTTTAATTTATATTTAAAAAAGGTATATAAATTTTTTATTATAAATATATAATTCTAATCATAATTATAACCTTAAATTCTTTGCACAACCCTAGCCCCAACCCTAACTCTAATCCAAACATTAAACCCTAATCCTAAACAAGATCATAACCAAAACTGTAAACACAATCGTAACCCTAACCATGATAAACCTAAACATTTATGATTAAGTAAGATAGAGAGATAAAGATAGAGACAAAGAGAAACATGGAAGAAGAAATATAAATAGAAGAAAATAGATAAAGATGTATAGGTGGAGAGAGAGAGAGAGAGATTCATCTTAAACAATTTAAATATATTAGTGGGATACCTAAGTGATGTTATTGATTTTATTGATTTGTACGCTTCTTCAATAATTTAAATTATTCACTTGAATAATAAATGAACATCCAAATTTTATTATATTATATTATTTAAAATTCATTTGAATAATATTATATGTAAGTTATGTGTATTATAATTGCGATGGGGATCTGATAGCTAATTTGGCTTGCCCTATAGGGATGAAATCCAATAATATAGCTGAGTTCACAATGTTATTGGAAGGGTTGAAGCTTTGTGTGAAACTAGGTTTAGAAAAGATAAAAATTGAAGGAGACTCAACCTTGGTAGTTAATTCGATTAGAAAGGGAGGAACTTTGAATTGGCAGTTAGATGGACTTGTTAAAAAAATTATGGAGGTTCTTAATCAGATTAAGCACTTCACTATCAACCATATCTTTAGGGAAGGAAATGGAGATGCGGATAAATTAGCGAATTTAGGGGCAGATGGAGAAAGAATTAGCATACATTAAGTAAGGTAGGATTAAGAGTAGTATAGAAGATGGACCCCTAATAGTCTTATAAGTATAGATGGATAGGAAGATTCAAAGAGTCCTCTAATACATATAGATGGGATGGGGAGATTAATTTTTCCTAACACCTATTTATAAGTAATTTAGAGAGCCCTCTAGTGGTGATCAGAGAGAAAATCGGATGGGAGCTATGAGAGCTTCATTGGATAGGATGATCAGGGGTGAGGAGTAGATAGACATAATGACAACGTAGATACATTCATAAGTTAGTTTTATTAGGATAAGAACACTGAAGAGTATAATGATAGGCCAGAACCAAGTTGACCTTCAAATCCCTTAAGTGATGTTCTGTCCACAATTAGGGGAGAATGGTTTGACTCACTAAGAAGTTTTTATGATTTAATTTATTAGGTAGCTTATAAAAAAGAAATTACATAAGTAAATATGTTTACTCCTTTAGTGGTGAAGTCAATTATACATGTGCGGTGGCATTAATTAAATTTCTTAAGTTGAAAAATAGGAGTTTATTTCCTTTCGAAGAAGAGCTCTAGGAAATCTAGTTAGTAGTGTCTAGATATGGACAGATCTCAGGGGGAGATTTGGTAAGGACGTTAATATAAAAGTTTAGCCTCTCTTTAATGATGAATTCATAATCCATGGCAGAGCTCTTTTAAAAAGGAGATCAACTTGCTTAAACCCCGTCACTTCATTAATGTGAAGAGGGTTGTCAGTAGCTTTCATTTTTTATGGAGTGAGCTTTACTTTAGCTAAAATAACTTTGACAATTTAGCCCTTATCTAGGGATCTTAAATTTCTATTTATTAAGGATAGTTGATTTAGCTAGATATTCTACCAATAATTTTATATCTTTCCTTCCCTATCTCAAGTTGATCATTATGATTAAAATCCTTAACTAACATAATGAGTAGACATTTTGAGCAAACCGAAATTATTAAAAGAACTGATCTTGGGAGGAAAGGACACCTAAGGCCAAATTAATTCTACCGGCTATAGCCCTTAAAACAAAACAACATAAATAAAAATTTATGTATGCATATAAATATTTGTATATATATGTGTAAGTATCTTTAAATATGTGTGTGAGTGTCTATATATATCTGTATATAAATATTTATTAGAATGAAAGCTAATGAGAGTCATCTAGAATATATTTAATAGGTAGAATTAACCAAATACCTCAAAGCCAAAAAAGCAAAGATACACATAAAAATAATGTAAAATCAAACAACCATATATATCCACAGAAGTCTAAGAATATACAAAATGCAGAAGTTAAAGAATGAGGTAGATGGATAGAAACCATAATTGCCATAAGAGGTCCATTCTCCCAACGTTCCGGGCCCCATTTTCTTCATGTCATAAGGACTATTTAGAATAATAAATAGAGAATTTAAGCAAATTAATTCTAAATTCGATATTTTGAAGCTTTGTTAGTTTGGCTAGCTTAAAAAAGCCTTTGCTTTTCATTCTAATCTTAGCCAATGGTTTGTTGGCCTTATTTATCTCCTTTCACTTATTTATTCATTTAATTTTGGTAGGAATCATTCAGACATATGGATTCTCATTGCATCTTTTAAGGATGTTGTAGTAGATAGTCATGATGAGTAGTTTTTAATGGCTTCTGCGTGGTGAGTAATTTTTGTTCTGAAGGATCGAGAGAGTATTTTAAACTTATTCTGGGTGATCTTTGTCATAATTTGAGCTTCCTATGGTCAGGTTATAGTAGAATTTGAGTTTATCTAGATTATTTTTTAACAGAGGTGAGCCTTGTCCCTTCCTCATCATAGATAGAGATGATTGTTTTAATTGATTCATTTCCTTTATTAGGGAAAAGGTTGGGATCTCTTTGTTTCCCCTTCATTTGTATAGATATTTAGGAGTCTGAGGTTCCTACTTTTTAATGGAGTCCTCTTTCCCCTTCCGTCCTGGCTTTCAGAGGTTCTCTTGAATGTTGAGTTTTTCTCCTTTTTTTGTTGTAGCCTTGATAGGCCTTTCCTCGAGCCTCATAGATTCCATTAAGGGTTTCGAGGTCGCAATAATCAACGAGGAATTTTGTTCATTCATCCAGATGAGCCTTTTATCCTCTCTTTTCTGCTAGGGAGCCTTTGTTGGCTCTTGTTTTTCTTGATCTTTTTTCTCCTGGTTGTGGGTGTTATTTGGCTTTTGGCTCTATTAGTTCTCTATTTAATTTATTAGGCTTGCTCATTCGATGGGTGTAGGTGGCCCTTTGTTCTAGAAATTCCTTTGAGAATTTATAAGTAATATTAGAAATTCCTTTGGTACTCATGTTCATATGCGAGGGAGGGTAGAATACAAAAAGCAGAATGGTAAGATAGAGTTAACTCTGATTAGATCTTTTATGGGTTCTATTTCTTTATTTCTTTATGAAGGCTAGATATCGTAAGTTCACTGATGTCAAGTAAGGATGTCTATTTGCTGGCATTGGATAATCCAGTTGAGCAGGGATTCAATCTGAAAGGGAGTTATGGCTTTAGTAGTCTCTTATGCAGCCCATTAATAAGCTTGTATTTCCTTTACAACTTTAAGGTAAATAGAGTAAGGAGAATATGAGTATCTTCTCAATCTAACCATAATGTTGGTTTTCTTTTCTATGCTAGCTTGATTATGTTTTCTCCTCCTATTTTGACTTTGAAAGGGTAAATGGATTTATCAGATTTACAAAACTTTAGCTATTAATGATAGTGAGCACAATACTTTAATTCTTACTTAGGAGTAATTGATTACCCTGTTATTAGACAACAAATGAGAGCATTACAAGCTTCTTTTCTATAGTCTAAGGTAAAAGTGGGTATCGTGTTTTATTCCAATTCATATTAGAACAGGGTTGGAAAATAGAAAAATCTAGATATTTGATGAATATTGACCCATGCACTAGATTGGAAGTTGTGATGTATCTTGCAGCAGGGCGGGTAAAAGCATAGAACGCTGATCTTACCGGGGGCACTTTAAAGGAAGGGAAATCTCAACATGGTAGAAAAATAAGGATTCATCATGGTTTGTGATCAAGCCGTATGATATTATTTCCATCAGTATAGAATCATATATTGTAACCCTAAGCCTCAAAATTAAGGTTGGCTTAGGGACTAGTTGTAAAATTAATAACAATGTAAGCTTAGCAGGAGGCTTAGGCCTATATGAGCTTCTTACTGCTGCAGTTGTATCTTTCTTATTGACCCATTTCAACATGGGTTATGTAAGACTTTATGGACATGACTTCTTTAGTCCTAAGAGACACCGAAGGTTTTTCTTTCCTCTGTTCTTTTCCTCTGGTGCCCGCATGGAACGAAGGTGTAAAAATAAATTAATAATAATAATAAATTCTTAGGCTTCGGTCATTTATTGATAAAAATATATATTATATGTAAGCTATGTAAATATTATATATTAATTATATCATATATATATGTATATAATGAAATTAAAATATATAATTTTGTAATATTAAATGTAATTATAATATTAATTTTATGTAAATTAAATATATGTAATAATAAATGATAAAAGAGATAATAATATATAATATAACATAAATATTTTGGAGAAAAAAATGTAGAAAAATATTTTTTTAAGATAATATTTTATAGCCTTAAAAAATTATTTTAAAATTGGGGTTCAACCCGCAGCGTGATAGTAATGTCACATGCCTTGTTGAGAAGGCGTCACAGGTTCGATTCGCACCGAATTCCCATTGCTTGCAGGAAGGATGAAAAAAAGGTTCAAAAGACTAGTGGTCAAAGTGTATACAAAAAGGAAGTTGACGGAGACTTTGTTCATAGGTCCATGTCAAACATTGGGTGAGCAGTGTAGTTGCAGCGGTGGTGGTCTGTCACTGGCGTGACAGAAGGTTGTTCCAAAGTGGTACACCAGATCCAGTACATCTGCGTGGAGATTGAGGCCAATTTCTTAGGCATGGTAGTTGGTTGGTGTACATTCACAGAGAGATAAGGAGTGGAGTATGAAGGAATAAGGAGTTCTCGAAGTAATGAGGAGGGGAGGCATAAGGAGTACTTGGAGAGATAAGGAGGGGAGGCATAAGGGAATTCTCAGAGTGATAAGGAGTGGAGGCATAAAGAGTATCCGTAGAGAAGGAGAGGAGGCATAAGGGAGTTCTCACAGTGATAAGGAGGGGAGACATCAGGAGTTCCTAGAGAGACAAGGAGAGGAGGCATAAGGAGAATTTGGAGAGATAATGAGAGTCTAGTGGTGAAACAAATACAAGATAGGATAAATCTAGGCGGTGTTAATGCTTGGCAATTACAATTACTACCTTGTGGATGGGTCCCTCTTACTGTGATCCCATTGGTTCAAAGCTCTAGTAAAAAATGATTACTAATTAAAAAAAATGTTTTAAAACCAAATAGTTAAAAATACATAAAAAAGAGTTTTCTAAAAGGTAAAGTTATCTTTAAAATGTCTACAACTTTAAATAATATGTTTTTCCTTATATAATCTCCTTATAAGTCGTGTGATGAATTCAAGTTTTTTTTGTAGTAAAGGATGCTTTATGCTATGTGGAATGCACTCCAAACTTCATGGAATGAATTTCTGGTATCAAAATTTTGGTATTTGAGATCCTTTACTAAATGCTAGTGCCCACAAAGTCGGTGAGTGATTAAGGAAGAAGCGATCAAAAGCAAAGTTTGCAGTGATTGGGTTCCAACTAAGCAGTTAGCAGGTATTGTGTAGTAATGCAACAGATGAAACTTACTTGTCATGGGAAATGTATGATTACCACCAACCACATGATTTTTGAGATCAATGGTTCAGATTTATAAAAATATGTGAAAGATGATTCAAATGTTTTAAACCGTTGATTATATTCCACCGATTTTAGTTTGCCTTTTATTTTTCCATTTACCTTTTTGCATTCTCTTTTCCACTAGGTGAAACTGTGCACCTGCAAATTTTCACTCAGCCAAAAGGGCTTTAGCTATGCAATCAATCAAAATCAATATTATAGTTCAAGTTTGAAAAGACTTGACCTATTATATGTAGACATGGAAGGCTAAGTATTTCAAGCTTCATATAAAACTTGTTCAATAGATTTGAAGTGAATTTAAAATATTTGGTGAAGCAAGATTCATATGGACTTTTGGGTTCAAGAATGATATAAGCTTCAAACTTAATGAAATTGTAGATGTGACATGGTGAGTGAGTTACAATTAAATGCAATCTAAGTGTAGATTACAAATTATAAGAATACAGAGTTAACCTATAACCTATATTATAAGACTACAGAGTTAACTTATAACCTATATGTTCTGTTAGACTATATAAAGTGACTCAGATCTAAAATGTTTAAATCTGACATGGTGAGCAAGGTTGCCCTCTCTTGGATCGCACAGATTCATCGTAAAAGAAAAGTTCAAAATATAGTTATCGACAATTTATTGCCAAGGGCAAAAAAAGATATCGGAAAATGTTGAAGATAAGTCGGGAACTTCTCGAGAAAATATCACGAACTTAAAAAATTGCTTAAATTTAATTAGAAATACATTTTTTTTTCAAAATCCAATAAGGAGATGCATCTAATGAGTCAATAAATGAGTAAACAAACCAAACAAGTTGATCTAGATATATATAAATGCAAATAGGATACAAAATCGCATCCTCATGTGGAATACTGACGGCTCATAGCCATAGTCTGATAGTTTGAACTCTGAAGCAAACTAAAAATAGCAAATTGTCTTTTTAAAACTATAAGCAAATACAAATGTCAAGTACAATATCAAAATAGTCTACATCTTCCTCTTCCCCTTCCGAGTGAGTTCTCTAGAATGCTGCAAATGACCTTCTTTCTCCTCCAAACCCTTTCTCTCCTCTCCAAATCTTCTCTTCCAAACAAAAAAAATGACTTTTGCCCTTTTATGGGTCATCACAGTCAAATATTTGGCAACTTCTCTGCAATAAGTATTTGCAATAAGTTGACGTGTTTTATTGCCAAACATAACTTATTGCGATAAGTTCATTTATCGCAGATATATCTACGATAATTTGAATCACGGGTAAAAGGACTAGATTAATTAAGGTAAATAAAAAATTACGTTTTACATTTTTTAATTAATTTATGATATAATTGAATAAAAAAAGATGGCAAATTTTATATTTAAAATATTCAATTGTAACTGAAATAATTTAGGAATTAGGAAACTACAAAAAAATGGAAAAAATAATGTTAAAATTAACCATCAAACTAATTTCTAGATATTCTGAATTGTTTAATCAAGATGCAAAGAACCTAAATTGTACTAGGCATTTTTGTTTCATGAAATTTTGTGGTGTGTAGTAATGATGCAAAAGAGGGATCAGAGAATTGAAAAGCTAATTCATCAAAGTAAATAATAAATTCAAAACTTATAACCTACATGAAAAACAATGTTTTATGTCAAACTTAACTAGACTAACAAAGAGGTAAACATGGTGGATTATGCTCGAAGCATTTATCAAATGAGTATAGAAGGATGCATTATTACTCAAATGTGGTGTCTGTGATACACAAATTAAAAGGTTGGTAACTGTTGTTTTTCCTTGATGCTTGTGATGTGGAGTGCTGCTTCTTCCACATCCTTGTCATCACTGCTGTCTTTATTGAACTCCATTAAAAAATCATCATCCACAAAGAAACACAAATATAAAATACCAATAAAACTTAAAAAAGAGAAAAATCTTGGATAAAAAATATAGAATAGAAAAAAAAGCATACCAAACCCATAAAAGTAGACCTCCAAATAAAATAAAAACAAAAGAGGCGTGGCCATGCCAAATAAAAATAGAATGATGGGTAAAGAATATGAAATGTAAACAGAACATACTAAACAAACATTCATAGTCTATGGAGTGAATCTGAGTTTGTCAATCAAGCTGTTAAAAGCATTGCACATGCAACATAAAATCAAAATCATGTATTAGCATTATTATTGATACCATATACATTAAATTTCATAATAAATTTTATGTTGTTTTATGATTAAAAATAAAAATAAAATATAATTATCATACAATATAATTCTCTTCCATTGAAAGTAAAAATTGCCTTATCAAAAGCATATTATATCCATTAACAAGACTAAACATAGAAAAAGTACAAAATCAGCACATGAATTTCAGTAATTATATTGGACCATTGACTCATTACAATACACATCTATGAAGTTTGTGAAACATTGTGCATGGTACACCAAGAATTCCTTTGAAAAAGAACACCGAGGAATTTAGGAGCATACTTGAGAAGAATGTCTTACAAGTTACAATGATATGGCCAAATGGAGATCGCTGAAAGAGATATAAAGCTGAGCAATGCTCTGCAGAAAGTGGGCTGCCTAATAGATGTCAAAGGTGTTGAACATGTGGGACACAACATTCCTTCAAAAATTACACACAAACAACTACCCAATAGCCTTTTTATTCAAAAAAGGGTTAAAGCTTCTGGCATTTGAAGAGGAATATTGTTAAGCATATGCTGTAGTCTCTTTGATTGATGCCAACAATGTTTAATCAAATCTTGAAACTACCACAAGCATGATAAATATTAAGTTTTAATACATTCACATATCCACGCGGTCACTTCATAAACAATATTCCAAACAAATGTGATCATAGATACTTTTGGAATTTATACAACGTTCTCTTATATTTAGAAGTTGTTTAGTTGCCACCCTATATTTTAACCGAAACACCAGAGAAAATTATGTATATAAAATTATCCCTATATAATTGCACATTATTTTAACAACCTTATCCAGAAGATTCCCAATGAAAACATCTGAAGCATAAGTGCTTCTCAAATATACATAAATCTAGAATAAGAAGGGATTGTCCAAGCAGATGAGGTATAATAACCAATAATAACCAGGACGAATTTAATAAGTGTCTATGGAGAAAATTTAAAAGCTGTAGAAATGCCCTTCCTCCCTTGTTCTAGCATTTTAATTTTTCAGATAATTTGATGAGTCTTGACTGGTTGAATTTACATCATTTTTGCTTTACAATACATCCAAGATGGACCTGCCTGAGTCCAAGCTGAGAGATGATCTTAATGCTAAGGGTATAAGTACAACCAAAAAAAACTAGTATCACATACCACCAAAGTTGCAGACTAAAAGAAGAAAGGCTTCTACTGATGAGGGAAGCACATATCTCCAAAACTGCAGGCCGTTTTGGAGTTGATAAGACATTAGCTCATTTGCAAAGCTAAGTGTCTTAGACTAAAATGCAACAAGAAGTACCTAAAATTGTAAGAGGATGCAAAATTTGTTGCACTAGTCCAGGTAAAACAAGGAATCTTCCACGCAAACAGGCAACTGATTTGTTCTTGACAATTGTTTGGGTGCACTTTGAACTACCAAAATCTATTGATTCGGTCTTTGGATAGAGATTCGAGGTTTGCAGGGAAATGTTGGTCCATATTGCAGGACAAAATGGATACAGGGCTTCAAAAGAGTACTACTTTCCATCCACAATTTGATTGAATAAGTTTAAAGAGTTTTTACTAACAGAGCCAAGAGTCTACAGTATAAATGCATCCTCTTAGTCTACAGTATTTTAAAAAAACCAGAAGACTAAATTGATGGGAGATGAAGAAACCAGAAGATTAAATCGATGGGAGATGAAGGAGAGCTTACATTCAGTTGCAACTCATTCATATTCAAAATAGCAATGTAATAAACAATGGCAGACAGTCACAGAATATGGTCATCAAAATGATACAAAACATGAAACACATGTAACAAGAATCACCTAGAACAGGTATTTCGCCTCCATCAGTTATGCTCTGCCTCTTCCTTTCGCTTTCCTCTGCTGGACGTTGGACATCTTGACCGCGAGGGAAGAGCTGAACATTGCACATTCGATTGGGCAGGGGCGCCATTTCTGCTATATAAAGTGACAAAAAAGAGCTCTACAATAAAATTACAGATAAAATTAATGTGGTTGACATACCACTGACATAATCAATTCCCCAATCATCTTCACCCTACCCCTGGCATCACAATTTTCGACTCGTCATCCATGATCGATTCCCTGATCATTTTCATCATACCACTGTCATAACCAATTCCCCAATTCATAATCGTAGGACCTTTCCCTGTCACATCAGTTATCCTCATGAAGAACCGAGGCCTGATAAGAAAGGAGAATGCATGGAACAGGGCAGACCCCGACACAATGGGCACATCATCACCCAAGAACTCGTAGGAAGGCAATAGCTCCCAAATTTAGTCGATTTTTAGTAAGGGAATTAGTCTCTCGGACAAACCCTCTCTGTCGCCATCGCTAATCCAAGATTAGGGTTGCAAAATCACTTTACAGATTCCAGACTCGGGTTTTCTCCAGGCCAACTTCCAGAGAAGAGTCTGCCCTGCTCCTCAATTAAAGGTGCCAGTGGAAGCATGCTTTTTCTCAACGGTCGTGCTTTTCTTTTAAGGGCCATGCTTTTTTTTATACGGCCATGCTTTTTTGTTGCAGAGCTGTTAGGGTACGGTGGGGAGAAGTGTCTGCCCAGCCTCGGGTCTTCTCCAGGCCGTCCTCCAGAGAAGTGTCTGCCCTCCTCAATCTCAAAGCTTATGCTTTTTTTAATGGTCATGCTTTGGTCTCAGAGCTGTTAGGGCAGAGATGGATGATCATTCCTTTTGTAAAGGGCCCTGCTTTTTTTCAACGGGCATGTGTGTTTTTTTGGACACTAACAAACAGAAAAAAATAACAGATGGCTTTAGTTTGAAGAGCTATTATAGGATACGCTTCAGAAATGGATGAACTATAAAACTATTTTTAAAAACTAATTTCTTCTTCCCGTATTTAACAATACAAGAATACCAATATAAGTTGCAATATAAGTTGTATGTTGCCTTCGTTATCTTAAAATCCATAAAAAATCTAAAATGTATTGTATTGAAATTAATCATGTTAAAAATAAGGACATTAAATATAATACTATAATTCAAATAGTCAAATTATTTAACCAAAACTAATGAGAACAAAATTAATATTTTTACTTTACAACACTATTAAAAATTGTAGAAGGCTAAGCACAAAATAAAAATAAAAAATAAAAAACATTAACAAAGTTTTTTATTGAAAAATTATTTTCCAGTATTTCGTAAAATGTGTATTCAATTTCAATTAAAAAGTATAAAATTTAAAATGTTGGTAAGTTTTTTAACATGATTGATGGCATTGACATGACATGCTCTACGACCCTATGTGAAACAAAGGACCTCATACCCAATTATCAAAGTTGGGGCTCAAACTAGTGAGCACATTGGATTAGCAAAGGAAACCCTTCTTGGATTAGTGATGGTGACAGAGACTGCTTGTTCGAGAGACTAACTCCATCTCTAAAAATCAACTAAATTCGAGAGTTATTGTCTTCTTATGAGTTTTCGGATGATGATGTGCCCATTGTGTGGGGGCCTACCTATATTCTCTTTTCTTTTTCAAGCCTTGTGATCATAATGGCCCAACAGAAGTTTGAACTTTGGTGGCCACAACAACAACCATTTAACCAATCCTATGAGAAGAACCTCAAAAGTATGAAATACTTAATTATTAATGATTGGGTGAATAAATGTCATAATTTCAAAGGGAACTATAATATCTATCTAGAAAATGTGTTTTACATTAACTATCAATCAAATAGCATTTCCCATTTCAATATTTTGATAGAAGTTAGTTGGAATGGTGAACAAAGTCCTTCCTAACTTAAGCATCTATGCTTCAACAATCTTGCCCAAAAAAATTATAATATGTAAGAATACAACGTTGACACAAAATGATTATTAGTGTCACACTAACATGATTAAAGATACATCATAGAGAATATGAAGTCATGAGCAATTAGAATACATAAATATCAAAAGAAACTCCCATTATCTATTTTTTTGAGTTATGAATAGAAAGGTCTTGGATTTGTTGTCAATGATGTAGAACATTGAAATCCCAAAACAACCCAAAAAAAGATAAGAATATTTGAGAACATTTACAATCTAGAAGTTATAGATAAAAGGACAAAGGTACAAAAAATGGAAATGAAAAGGGAGAGAAGGGCATTAAATAAACAAGAACTTTTCATTAAAACAATTTTGTTTTTGGGCAGAACTCAGGTCTTCCAAAAGATGAAGGTAATCCTCAAGATACAAATCCAAAATGTGTTGGTCCTAATCCAGATCACAGGGCAGAGGATGATGATGAGACAAATACAGAAGACACTAAGGCTGGTGATGATCATTATAACGACGATGAGCACAATGGTGATGATGACCATGGTGGTGATGATGATGAGTTAGTTGTTGCACTAGTACCCAAGGACATTCATGATCATATAGACTACATTATCATTGCTCATATATTTTTATGATGCCTCTTTTCATGGTTATTATCATATGTATCATTTTCACAGCCTAAAATACCATATTATTGAGTTGATACATTTTGATATGTATCATTTTCATGACCTGTAGTACCATATTATTGAGTTGATACATTTTGACATGTATCATTTTCACTTATATCATTTTGACATGTATCATTTTCAATTACATAATTTATCATTTTTACTTATATCATTTGTACATCTATCATTTTGACTTATGATGACTATTGGACATGTATCATTTTGACATGTTTTTTATCAACTAATATATTGGAATTTCCCTTGTTTTAGTTATATATTATGATATTATCAGTATTGACTTGTCAATTATATATATTGAAAGTGTTCGATGATTTTGGATGAATATTTATTATGTATGATGATTTTAATTTGCTTCTCAAGATGGATGTTATCATATTCAATTAAATTATAGACATTTTGATGTGCACCTTCTTGGTGTCGATATGGGTTTCATGATTAGAATAAAATATGTTAAATTAATAAGAAATAGAAGTAAAATAATAATAATTTTTAGAAGTAAAAAAAGGAAGCAACAATGGAAGCCAAACTAGAAGTAAAACCTGGTGTTATCTAGGAAACAAAAATAGAAGCAATTAAGAGAGATCAAACACTTCACACAATATATGTCATTTTATAAGATTTTATTAAGACTAAATATATTGTTTTATGCGCTCACTATTTGAGCACCTCATGTCCCTATTTGATTGGTTAGTGCTCTATTTGTTATATTGATGTTATTAGATCAAATAGAGACATCAGTAATAAAATAGGGACATTAGCAATAAAATAATACACTTACTGTTGTGAATTTGAGCTCATAAAGAATAAGATATCCCTATTTTATTACTGATGTCCTTATTTACATCTTTTCCTCAAATGACCCAAAAACATCAAGAATGATCCTATATGGTCACTAATAGCCAACTTTTAGAAGAATATGAATGAATGCAAACATACATAAGTGGATGAACATAAATAATGAAGGTACCAAACATTGCCTAAAGTAATGAAGTGTTGACCTAGGGTTCAATCCAGTATGCTCTTGTATGATCCAAAACCTGCAAGGAAGAAAAAGATGGGGTTAGATCCAAAATATCTAAGCAATGTTTGACACCCTATTACTGATCCTCATCTACAATTATGTATGTGCATAGTCAAGTCATACACTTCTAAAATGAACTATGCTATAGAACATGTGCACTCAGGAAACATATGCATGCAGTGAGTAAATCAAGACCAAAATGGAGCAAAAAGTATGATGTCAAATGTGTTATCAAGCAACACCTCATGGGCTGTGAGTCAACATGGTATATATGTTGTTTATACAAGATCAGTACAAGGACATCTACAACCTCAACAACATGGCAATATTAATCCAATAACAAGAAATACATTACAAATGCCAAGCTCACGGTCTCAATGAAATAAATAGTGTATAAAATAATATATGATGTCCGAGCTCAAATTCAAAACGGTAAGTGTATTAATATATGTATGATCTAATAAAAGCAACCTCATTGATCATTATCTTTGACTCCTCCATCATTATAGAAGAGATAACCACCTACAACTATATTTCATAATTCCTCCTTTAAAGTCATAGGTTAGTTTAAAATGGAGAAAGTATACAAACTCACCAATTTAATCCCAAAATTTTATAAAATTGCATTCTTGTTGTTATTATGGTGCACAATAGCAGCAAGCATGCAATGACAACAATAACATTGCATGATGCTTGAGCTCAAATTCAAAATAGTAAGTGTATTATTTTATTACTGATAAATTTTGGGGTAAAACCTTGCAAGTCTTGTATTTCCCTTATAAATTTCCGAAGACCTTGAAGTCCACCACATCCCTCTGCATCACTTTATGATCATAATGTATAGAACAAAGGGCAGTTTGTGAGGGCTCAAGTTGTGATGGTGACGAATTCACTAAGTTTGTATTATTCTCTTGTAACTTGTGCAATTCATTATGATGCTGGGGTATGGTGTGGTAAGCATAAGTATGGGTGTGTGTTAATGTGATTCAAAAGCTATTATGCAAGATTATTTTATTATTGAGATAAGGATATCTTAATTCTACAAGAATAAATATTTTTAAAAATATTTAAATTTAATTTTGACAATAACATGAGGAGTGATATATTTCAAGCTTCAGTGAGACTTCATACCACACACTATCCGTAGATTACATTCAATGCCTTATTTACACTTGTATTGGTGGGAAAACTCTTGAAAATGCACAAAAGAGATTGCATTCAACCATGTTGTTTACATGACACATGTAGTTTACCTCCAGCCTAAATCAGTGTTGCATACAAATTGACGGACGGTGCGTGGTATGAAGCCTTGCTCAAGTTTGAAAATGATAAGCATTATGATGCTAAGTTATGGTGTGGTAAGCACAAGTATAGTTTCTCGTAAGCTGTTATTAGTATAGTTTTTTTTTTAATAGTTGCAAAATCCAACTTCTCCTATACTTACACATATGTATACATTTTGGGCTTGGCTTTAATGTCATGTAAATTTGAGTGAAATGGTAATAATATTTAAGAGCAACAAGTATGACATTTTAAACAAGTATGCATATACATTATATAACAGGAGGAGTGATATATTTTAATGGCAGTAGACATAGAAATTGCAGTGAAACTCTGTAATTTATTATTGTAAGTGGACATAGAAATTGCAGTGAAACTCTGTAATTTATGATGGCTTAGTGTTGTATATCCATAGTCAATGTCTATTTAAACTTTAAGATGATACTTATATGATGGCTTAAGTAAATAATTCTTACCTTGAGACTAGTACACCATGAGATTAGAGAATGGTTGTTATAATAACAAATGTGTGTCTGCGGGATACTTTAATATTTTGTATTAAATGATGATACATATGTGTTTCTTCCTTTTATAACAGTTTATATTCTGATACTTATATTTTGAATTGTCAAATGACCAATGAGTCATAATTTCAAAAGTGTATCATAATTAAAGGCATGTGAATTCATATTGTACTTAATTTGAATACCACTGTGTAATATTTTTACTTATGATATTTCGAGACCTCTCTCCATTTTAAACTAACCTATGACTTCAAAGGAGGAATTATGAAATATAGTTGTAGGTAGTTATCTCTTTTATAATGATGGAGGAGTCAAAGGTAATGATCAATGAGATTGCTACTATTAGATCATACATTAATACACTTACTGTTTTGATAGCAATAACATTGCATGATGCTAGAGCTCAAATTAAAAATAGTAAGTGTATTATTTTATTACTGATGTCCCTATTTGATCTAATAACATCAATATAATAAACAGAGCATCGACCAATCAAATAGGGACATTAGGTGCTCAAACAGCGAGCTCATAAACAATGCATGATGCCCTAGCTTGCAACCCGCAAGCCATCAAGACATTTCCTCATGAAATGATCATAAACAGAAAGTACCACAGTGAATATCAACATTAAAACAAATAAAGAGAGATCAAACACTTCAAACAATGCCTTGAAGGTAATAGCAATGATGCCCTAGCTCTCAAAGCTCGTGGGTCATCAAGCATTCCAAATGCAAAGATGTAAACAATGTCAATATTAAAATTCATATTTTACCATTAAATCAATAAATGCCATCAAAATAAAATTGAGTTAATGAAAAGACAAAGCTCGAATGCCTACCTCAAGTCATGGATGTCATATAAAGATCAAATGCTAAGGAACTATGTTATAAAATTTCATACCAAATTTCAAGGCATGAAATTTTATAACTATATATATATATTCTTCGACTCCCCCACATTGTAAACTCAATGCTAAGGAGAAAAAAATATAATGTCAAAAAGTATAAAATTTCATGTCTTGAAATTTTATAACATAATTCTTTAGCAGCTATCATATGAAGAGCAGTGCAAGGTGGCAACTTTTCCATTTTACCACAGTTACGACCCTCTTTTACCATGCTTTATAAGCTTTATATTTTTTTTTTAAGTGAAGACAAAGATTATCTTAATTTGTTATCTTTAAATTTTATTCATTTTATGATTTTAAAAATTGAAATAAAAAATATAAACTTTTAAGAAACTTTTACATCTTTTCATCAAATGATCCAAAAACATCAAGAATCGTCATATATAGTCGCTAATAGCTAACTTTCAGAAGAATGTGAATGAATGCAAACATACATAAGTGGGTGAACATAAATAATGAAGGTACCAGACATTGCCTGATGTAATGAAGTGTTGACCCTGAGTTCAATCCAGTATGCTCTTGTATGATCTAAAACTTGCAAGGAAGTAAAAGATGGGGTTAGATCCAAAGGATCTAAGCAATGTCTGACACTCTATTACTGATCCTCATCTACAATTATGCATGTGCACAGTCAATCCATACACTTCTAAAACAAACTATGCTACAAAACATGGGTGTGTGTTAATGTGATTCAAAAGCTATTATGCAAGATTATTTTATTATTGAGATAAGAATATCTTAATTCTACAAGAATAAATGTTTTGAGAAATATTTGAATTTAATTTTGACAATAACATGAGGATTGATATATTTCAAGCTTCATCGAGACTTCATACCACACAGTGTTTGTAGATTACGTTCAATGCGTTATTTACGCTTGTATTGGTGGGAAAACTCTTGAAAACGCGCAAAAGAGATTGCATTCAACCCTGTTGTTTACATGACACATGTAGTTTACCTCTAGCTTAAATCAGTGTTCCGTACAAATTTGCAGACAATGTGTGGTATGAAGCCTCGCTGAAGCTTGAAAATGATAAGCATTATGATGCTGAGGTATGGTGTGGTAAGCACAAGTATAGTTTCTCATAAGTTGTTATTGGTATAGTTTTTTTTTTCAATAGTTGCAGAATCCACCTCCTATACTTACACGTATGTATACATTTTGTGCTTGGCTTTAATGTCATGTAAATTTGAGTGAAATAGTAATAATATTTAAGAGCAACAAGTATGACAATTTAAACAAGTATGCATATACATTGTATAACAAGAGGAGTGATATATTTTATTGGCAACATTTAATAAGAAAGATGCCTATATAATAGGAGGAGTGATATATTTTAATGGCAGTGGACATAGAAATTGTAGTGAAACTCTGTAATTTATTATTGTAAGTGGACATAGAAATTGCAGTGTAAGTAGTAGGATGATTGTAAGTGGACATAGAAATTGCAGTGAAACTCTGTAATTTATGATGGCTTAGTGTTGTATATCCATAGTCAATGTCTATTTAAACTTTAGGATGACACTTATATGATGGCTTAAGTAAATTGTTCTTACCTTGAGACTAGTACACCATGGGATTAGAGGATGGTTGTTATAATAGCAACTGTGTGTCTGTGGGATACTTTTATATTTTGTATTAAATGATGATACATATGTGTTTCTTCCTTTTACAACGGTTTATATTCTGATACTTATATCTTGAATTGTCAAATGACCAATGAGGGATAATTTCAAAAGTGTATCATAATTAAAGGCATGTGAATTCATATTGTACTTAATCTGAATGCCAATGTGTAATGTTTTTACTTACGATATTAATCTTAATATATCCCTATTAAGATATCTCTAGTTTATTACTGATGTCCCTATTTACATCTTTTCATCAAATGACCCAGAAACATTAAGAATGGTCCTATAAGGTCACTAATAGTCAACTTTCAGAAGAATATGAATGAATGCAAACATACATAAGTGGATGAACATAAATAATGAAGGTACCAGACATTGCCTGAAGTAATGAAGTGTTGACCCGAGGTTCAATCCAGTATGCTCTTGTATGATCCAAAACCTGCAAGGAAGGAAAAGATGGGGTTAGATCCAAAGAATCTAAGCAATGTCTGACACCCTATTACCGATCCACAGACTCAACAACATGGTAGCATTGATCCAATAACATAAAATACATTACAAATGTCAAGCTCACAGTCTCAATGAAATAAATAGTGTATAAAATAATATATGGTGCATAATAGCAGCAAGCATGCAATGACAACAATAACATTGCGTGATGTCCGAGCTCAAATTCAAAATAGTAAGTGTATTAATGTATGTTTGCATAATGTCAAATATTAAACAATGACCTCATGAACAATGTATGATGCCTTAGCTTGCAGCTCGCGAGCCATCAAGACATTTCCTCATGAAATGATCATAAACGGGGAGTACCAAATAGTGAATATCAATAACAAAATAAATAAAGAGAGATCAAACACTTCACACAATGCCTTGAAGATAATAGAAATGATACCCTAGCTCTCAAAGCTCGCAGGTCATCAAGCATTCCAAATGAAAAGATGTAAACAATGCCAGTATTAAACAGTGAGCTCATGAATAATGTATGATGCCCTAGCTTGCAGCCCGCGAGCCATCAAGTCATTTCCTCGTGAAATGATTATAAACGGGGAGTACCACATAGTGAATATCAACAACAAAACAAATAAAGAGAGATCAAACACTTCACACAATGCCTTGAAGGTAATAGCAACGATGCCCTAGCTCTCAAAGCTTGCGGGTCATCAAGCATTCCAAATGAAAAGATGTAAACAATGCCAGTATTAAATAGTGAGCTCATAAACAATGTATGGTGCCCTAGCTTGCAGCCCGTGAGCCACCAAGACATTTCCTCATAAAATGATCATAAACAAGGAGTACCACATAGTGAATATCAATAGCAAAACAAATAAAGAGAGATCAAACACTTCACACAGTTCCTTGAAGGTAATAACAATGATGCCCTAGCTCTCAAAGCTCATGGGTTATCGAGCATTCCAAATGCTAAGATATAAACAATGCCACTATTAACATTCATATTGTGTCATTAAATCAACAAATGTCATCAAAATGAAATTGAGTTAATGAGAAGACAAAGCTCAAATGCCTACCTCAAGTGCCAGTGCCCTCTTCCCACATGATGCCAGCCTCTTCACACATGCCAAACTCGAATGCCCTCTTTTTCTTTTTTTTGTTTAGAACCAAATGGATGTCGCAATTACAACGTCATCGTAGCTATTACGACACTGTTGGGGGCACTTGCAAAAAAAACATAAATTGTAGTGGCGTCGCAAATTGGCGTTGAAATTCGACCCCAAATATTGTAGTGCCTTAAATATATGACTCTTATAGTCACGTAGTTCCTTCCTAATATTTAACCAAGCATAGGAGCTAATATAATTAAAATTTATGTTTATTCAAGGTAGAAGTATATATTTAATCTTTAACTGAGAATACAAAACCATAGCCTACCCTTTTTAAGGCAATCACATGATATTGAATGCATAGCCTATAATTTAATTGAAACTAATTATTGATCTCCTTGCAATGAAATGCATCAATATTTTTTGTATATTTCTCCTCCATTTCTTACCTTTGGGACCATGTATGGAGCATATTCATGATATTTAATGTTACATTTTTTAAATGCAATAATTTTGACATTGACCACTAAACACCTAGCTGCTAGAGATGGATGTGATGTTTCATTTTCTAATAGATTTGATTTATCTCTTGAGAAGTTGGTTAAATAATAGCATTTAACATGAATCTATCATATATTTTGAGTTCTATAATCAATCAAGTTCGACACTAACCCATCGCATAATTAAACCATCAAAATCTGTCATGATGGACACCAAACTACTATATGTTGATTCTTGTCAATACTATTATTACAAACAATATTATTGACTAACACCTCTTTAAATATAGTATACCGAAACTAACAAATCAAAACATGATCCTTAAGGACTTCATAAGTTATGTTCAATATGTAGACATGTCTACATAGAAAAACCAATATACCATATCTCCAAAGATTGGGTTCATTGTATCCATGCCTACAACTTACCAAATGTGATCCATTTCACATATATAATACACTATGTTGTATAACAAATATTATCCTCTAATTTTTTAATGCTATATGAACTATCCACACATGAATACATTATTTGGAATCACACCCTTTCACTAGTTAAGTCTGAAAAAGAACTCATTGAGACAACTTTCACAAATTATATTCTCAAATGCAAATGACCACAATAATGATAGCATTGTCAAACTATACTACTATGGCCAAGATATAATACCATAAATTAATGTGGAATTGGAAATCCAAAGACTTAAAACACTGGAAGTAAATTATAAAACAAATTGAGATGGTTGAGAGGGTGTTATACTCCTCACTTGCCTCATAATGAAATATATGTGGGCAAGTGAATGACACAATAATCTCTTTATGCCTTGCAATAAATACTATTTACATTTTAGGAAAAATTAAAATTAAAACTTTTTTTTCTATAAATGTAAACATAATTGTGTTTGAATATGCAAAACATGGCTATAAGATATTCTTGTATTTGGCTCAAATCAACTGCTTTGGGGTCATCCAACTCTTACATAGAATTACCTAGAGATTGCAATACTAATATCTAAAATAAATGCTTGCATGTGCTTCTTTTGTTTTGCCTAGCTCAAATCAATTGTCTCATTTCCCTCAGAAAGAAATGTGGCAGTAGTTACACAAAACACACATTATACATAGTTAATCCTTCAATTATTTGTTATATTAAAAAGGTTAGTTTTATATTTTATATTTTCTTTATAGCATTTGGTATACACATTACATAATTCTAAAATACTAAGTGTTTGATTGTTATCAAATAAGAAAACTCTTAAAGATGCTTTTTAACACTACTAAATTTTAAATTTAAATATAATGAAATACAAAAAAGAAAAAAAGACAAAATTTACTACCACGATTAAATCATGTAAGAAGAAAGAAAGAAAGAAAGAAAGTTAAGCCACATGTGATCCTATCCAAGAATAAGCATGTTTTGACAATAACAAATCGTTGTTCTAATCATTAACTACACTCTACAAATTGGGGGAAGAGCACCATTACACACTCTACAAACTAGGGGAAGAGCACCATTACTATCCATGTTCCAATTAATGTCCACTCCTTGCTCATCCAATCTTCCAATTACTAACTTTCAAGAAACCAACAAAATGATAACTGAAAAATCCATTAACTTGTACAATTATAGAGACACTCTTCTTGCAAAAGTAGTGCCAATTTTAGAATGATATGAGACATTTGTGCATAAGTATTGACAATTTTAGAGGTGGTTGTAGTGTAGAGTCATTGGGGCATCTCCAAGTAGGTATTGGGCAACACTTTACACGAACTTATTTTTGACCCTTACGAAGATAACAGATCTCACAACATGCATTGTCACTACCCACAAACCAAATGAATAGCTATAAGTAGTCCAGTCACATACAAAGACAACAAAAAAATCATCAAAATCTGATGTACCATTTAGAATTTGCAAATGCACAAAATTAATTATAACGACTACTAGGAGAGATGATCCAATGGCCGCCCAAGCTAACTTCGCACACCTAGAACTCCTAAACTGTAAGTCGAATTTCAACGATTTTTTCAATGTATCTCCATATGTGGGTTAACAATTTAAAGCTGAGGTTTCGACTTCTAGGTATTCGCTGGTCTCTCTATACAGATCGTCGAACACCAAGTGGTCAATAAAATGATATTTTCAAAGTGTCACTCGATACCTGCTAAGTTCTTGCACCAATAGTCGTTCACTCAAAGTACTTGTGGCCAAATGTTCCAGTAGTCTTTATGAAATGTCCCAATAGTGGTGCACAAATGGGCCAATCACCAACCAAAAAAACTAAAAAATGATTGACTATTAGTACATGTGTGATCGGCTATTGATACATGTGTGATCATTTGTGGGGCTCCTTTAATAGTAGTAATTGGAGGGTAACATGACAAAAAGGTCATGGCGATTGGTACATGTGTTATCATTTGTGGGGCTCGTCCTTTAATAGTAGTAATTGGAGGGTCAACATGTCAAAGAGGTCATGGTTATTGGACCCCTAACGGTTAATGGATCACTTCTCCTAACATGCTTCCTCTAATCATATTTCAAAGACTTAAAATTAATAGAACCAAAATAAACTACTCTAACAACTCATTTCTAAGGATGCGGCTATCCTCCTCGTTGACTTATTTTTGGAAATTCGGAAAACATAGCAGAATTTTACAAAATTTTCAAGATGAATTCTTCATAAACGAAAAGGTTTATGGTAGAGAACAACAAAAAAATCTGAAAAAAAATCAGTATTTTTGCAAATCTGAAAAAAAAAATCAATATTTTAATTTTATAATTGTAAATTGACTGGCAATTATAATTGTATTTTAATGTCTGTATCCATCTTAAACTTCTGGGCTTTGTCTACATTAGAGCGTCTGGGTAATTTATTTTTTGCTTTCACAAGAAATCCTGTTCAAAGAGGTGAGGATTTTTATCCTTGGCAGAACAATGATCCCGTGAAAGCCCAGATATATGATTAGTGGGTGGAAAGACTGCTTGTACCATTCCAGTACAGGAGTAAAATCAGTACTACTCCAACAAGATTTCTAGTATTATATCATATTAGCTCGGACCAGTTCAGCCTGATTAGGACTTGTAAAAAATTATATCTTAATGATTGAAATATATAGAAATCTGAAATATAATTTTCCTTATTTTACAATTTGTTAATCTGATCTACAGAGAAAGAGGATTAAAGAGAAGATTTCATAATTGAATGGAAATCTGGAATATAATTTTTCTTATTTTGTCGACTCTTTATTTTGTGATTTGTTAATCTGATCTAAAGAGAAAGTGTTAAGGAAGGAATTTAATAATTGAATGGAAATCTGAAATAGAATTTTTTATTTTTTTTCACACAATTTGTTAATCTAGTCTACAGAGAAAGAGTGTTAAGAAGGGGATTTAATAATTGAACATCCTTTCAAAATTATAAGTGATAATTTCAAATCTATGTTGAATCTTATGGGTAATTCATTTGGTGAAGTTTATGTCATTAAATATAATCACATCAGCATACTTTTTATGGAGGTGTTCAAAAGATCTTATAGAAGGAGAAACAATAACTGTGTATTGTTACATACTTTTTATGGAGGTGTTCAAAAAATTCTCATAAAAAGAGAAACAATAACTGTGTATTGTTATGTTTGTTTTATTGATGTACTGATGTCACATCAACCTGTTATTTCAATCTTCACAAATACATTTCATTCAATTTGAGTACTCATAATCAATACTAACAACCTTAAAATGATCTCTACCATTATACTATTAAAAACATTAAATATTAAATCATTGAATATTATAACCATTATTATTACATTCTCAACTTCTATATCTTATAAAAGAGCCTTAATGTACCAAAAAAATATTGCAAAGCTGTACAGTTTTTACAAATAAGCCAGCCCATTCAGCCAGTAGCTTAAAAACTAAAGAAATCTTTGGAGAAAACAAGTTCAAAATCCTATAAACCCAGTTAAAACAAACATTTTTTTTTTGGAAAAGAAGAAAGGACTCCCAGAGGCAGCGGCAGTAAGGGGACGTTCCCCTGCCGGTCTCCGTCCCATAAACAGGTTTTTTTTTTTTGGTGAGGGGGAAAATTGGGGGGCATATCCCTGTGGTACACTGATATTACATGTTAATATTTTCTAGCCATGTCTGCTAATCACAGTGACAAGCCTCATCTATCTTTACATGGATTACTAGGAAGTTCTACACTGTTCATTTGAGAACAATAGAAAAGAACTCGTTCAAACATCAACAGATAAAATGTTTATTCTATTGATTTTGATTAGATGATGTGGATCGGAGCTGAAAACTTTCACTTATCAAGTATCCATATTTAATAATATCTAAGGAAGCTACATTTATTATGCTGTATTATAGAGCTCTACCGCATCCTGCCAAATCCATTAACTAGGCCTAGAAATGTTCAGGCATGGCAGCTGAGAAGTGTCCTTGAATTGAAAGATCAAAGCCCAAACAAGCAAATGATATGAATTAGAAGCAAGTTGTTCTTCTTTCATCATTTGTTAAATTTATTTGTACTTCTACAAACATTATGTATGAACCATTCTTATATCTTTATACCAAACTAATATCATTTGTGCTTGCTGTCGTTACTTATATAAAATGATGTCTCCTACATTAAAAAAAAATTCTGTCAGGCAGACCTGTTAAACTAAATTGAGTGGAGCTCATCTACAACTCAGATGAAATATTAGCTCATATAATACTTGATAGGGGACAACAGGCTTCAGAAAACTTCAACTTCTCTCATTCTTGAAAGGCAATTTACAATATCATCAGTTTGATCACTCCCACATGGAGAAATTTATATTTGTCTAGATTACTAAAATGCTACCTATATTAAGAAAATCAACTGGCTTTGGGCCTGCTCTTATTGCTTTTAATTTGGAAATTTGTAAACAATTTGTACCGTGCAAAGTAAGCAAGAACAATGCACTGTTTAAATCACTTAAATGGCAAGCTAGGACACAAGTCCTGAGCTTCTTGCCACACTGTAAGATCTCATACAATACTGATCTAATCCTCAATGATGCATTATAGTCATAAAACTTGGCATATAGATAGACTCACTTAGAAAATAAAGTGTAACAGACAAACTTCTTGCCTGACAGATGCTATGGCTAGAAGATGTTACAGCGATGTAGCATAGTCAGAAACAACAAGGAAAATGAGATTTGCTTCTGCAATGGTAGACACTTCAAACGACAATAAATCCCAAGAAAAATATACATCCTACGATGTGGAACAATCAGTACGAGCAAACCCAAGTCTAGAAAATTCCCTATCATACATGATAAAAAAGTTCTGCTGCAAAAGATTACCAAGAATAGAGAAAGCAGTAGGAGAAGAGACGCCCTGTAATGCCAGGCACTTGACATCATCAGCAGCATTGATGAAATAGTTTGAAGGAGGAGGATTAAATCTTGCGTTGCCCTTCAAAACAATTGTAAGCTTGGGTAATTGGGGACTGGCAATACCTGAGACATTGAAGCACAGATCAAAGCTCTGTACAGGCCTTACTCTTGGATACAATACAGTCTTTCTGAATGCTGCAAGGATTATCTGGTATGCAGGCTCTACAATGTAGGTCAAGGTGGTGCCAGAATCAATGACAGTTCCCCCATTGCCCTGAACATCAATACTCCAAACCCTGGGATGGATGGGAAGAAGAACCCCGTCAACAAAAACTTGCTTGATCCCAACGTAGTAAAAGGTCTCTGCAAATCTGTTCCTTAGAAAAGGAGTGTAGCTCATAGATTTCTTCAACGAACGCCTCAATGGTGTCTGCCCCAACACAAGATAACTTGTCTGTGGGGGAGAAATAGTGTAGTCCACCAAACAGTAAGAAAATCTGTTTCCAACAAGTTTACCAAGTTGTGAGGTGAATGAGATAGGCCCCTTCCCCAGCCCTATCACACCATGTGCTCCAGCGAATGCTTGACCTGTAAAACTAGGTCCTGAGCTCTTAATCCCACAGCCAAATGCCACATTGGGGATTCTGGTGCTCTCCCCTGAACTTGTATTAAGCGTTGCAGTCTCCCTGGAGAAGATCCCAGTGCTATCAGAGAGATCTGCATAGATATAATCATACATGCAGGAGCTATGGATCCTTGTGCGATTACATGAAGACTCCGAGGGAGGGGGAACCAGTTGACAGACTGGTGCATAGCAATGCACTGGCGTAAAACTTGACGAACGCCTCGCGAAGAAGGCTGATCCAGACTTTCTAAGGCATTTCCCTTTACAGGCAGAACAGCGTACCCAAAGGAGATCACTTCCCGTGTCTGCTATCAGCATAAATTTCTGAGGTGGGGTTCCAATGTAAAAGTCCACATAGTACTGCCCAGAGCCTGCAGACGCACCTGAGATTACAGGGGCCTTGAACTGCTTCTTGTGGTAGTAGGCAGACTGCTCCCAGTTTGAGGAAGAAATCTTGAACGCTACATCTCTGGAATGTTGTTGTTGCTCAATGACTCTCTGCAAACCATGAACCCTGACTGAGTCCTCGTGAATAACGTTAGCCAGATGGTCCTCCTTGGAGGAGAATGTCTTCCTGAAGGGAGAATTTAGAGAGTTTTTATGTACGAGTTTCAGCCTCACAGCATCCTGGGAGTAATTCTGACTATTATATTTTGCAGTAGCTACCACCAGAAGCAGTGCAAATAGGAACAATGATCTCAATAGGCACATGGTTGCATGCATTTGAGACTGGAAAAGGATACAATGTAGCATCATTCCAATGTACAATAACAGCTAGAAGCCTAGAACACAACCATATGAGCCATAACTTGGAACCCTTTTAGACAAGTTAGCCCTACAAGCATATAGCAATAAGAGATCAATGTAACAGGACTGGGCAAGTGGATTTTTCCCTTGGGTTAGATTGGGACTAGTGCTTTTCCATTAACAGACCAATAGGGATGAAGAAGAATCATTTATGGATTCATTCATTATGAATCTCAAGGAACAGCAGCTGAGTGTACAGAGAACATATAGATAATAGAAGCAACCAGGAATTGCAGTGATAAAAACAACACTCCTGGAGAACTTCAGAAGCAGATGGTAGAGGTACTAGTAACAGTACAACAACTGCTAGGAGGACAGTGTTGTTATCGGTTCACCGCTAGGTAATAAGTACTTCTAAATTATGGGCACCAGCTGTATTCAATCACCCAAAATCCTAACCCAATCCAGCTGTGGACATTGAGAATAGGGCAATGACAGATTCATTTTTCAGAATGCAGCAGTGGGGAATCCAAGAAAACCCATAAAACATAAAGCCAACAAAACTACCCATTTATTGCTATGGAACCCTACCAATAGGTTCATCTCCTGGTAGATGAATGTGGCACTAACTATTAGAGAGGGTAAAATAGATGCGAATGTAAGCAGGGACTCAACTAGTGAGGGCAGCTCCTCTCGCTACCACCGTTACCAAGCTTAGTTATTCTCCTGCAATAAACCCTAGGTTTACATTCCTTGCTAAGAATTCATGTACAGCGAAGCTTTGGAATTGGGTATCCGATATTTTCTTATTACCCGATATTTTCTTATTACCCTTCCCTGAAATCACAAAGCCTTGTGTTGCCTCGTGCCCATCAAAGCTTTTGCTAATTCTGTTTTGGGCTGCCTATTAAAATGTGAGTATCCTATGACGTCCATTAATATCTACCCAGATAAGTGTTGATAACCCTATTAGCCCTAGGTTTAAGCTGAGGCATTCCAGGCATTCTAATAAGTAAGGATCAGCTGGTCAGACATTAAATCAAAAGCCAAGTTAGTTAAAAATCGAAAGAACTGAGATGAAATGTTTGTCCACTACAGTGAAATCTTGTGTGATATGTATTTCATACACTTCCAGCACAAACCCACCCAACCCAACAATACCACATTAGGTATGCTAATGTCAATTAGTAAAAGGGGTTTAGTAAAGGGGGTTGTATTGCAGGCGTGTACAGCAAAGAAAGGGCCGTGATTTCTTTGGAGACAAAAAAATATCACAGACATCCCACATGCAAGCTGAGAAAAAGGCAAAAACCTGCCAGTTGGAGTGGTTGTTTCCACTCTGTTTTGGTTGAAAAGTCAAGTAGAGGACTGAATGAGTGAGCAAAGTGGGAAGGTAGGTGGGGACAGGGATTGAAACTTTTCAATATTATTCAATTTATTCACAGGGATTTTAGAGCCTCAATTCAGTAGGTTTGATCATGTGAAAGAGTGGGCACAAATAATAAGAGGAAGAGAAAGTTCTGTGAAAATCCCGCAGGAAGAAGACAAAGGAAAAGGTGAAATAGCGTTGAACTACGAGGCCGCGGAGGGATTAGGAAATGCCCCGTGCTCGTATAGATTTGTGGGTTGAAAACCAGTTTTTCCCCCATTGCCAGAGGAGATCCACATGTGGCGCAAGAATTTTGAGCACTCGTACACGCCTTTCATTGAGGACATTCCCACGTACTTTCCTCTGTTCACACTGCACCTCTTTGAATTTAACTCCAAAAATTTGTTTGGGGGTCTCAAGTTAGACGAGAGCAGGGAAATATCTGAGAGGAACGGGACAAATAGGAGGTGAGATGTTTTTTTTTTTTGGTTTACATCATTTATTCAGGGTTCAAAATTATTGGAGGTATCTAAGAGTTAGAAGTTAGAATTGGAGGAGGTATTTAATTATGTTATAAACAATATATATTTGTTTTGACATGTGGGATTTAAACGTGTGATCTTTTATTCAAGAATGGAGGTCTCCATCACCAATTCAGGCTATGAGGTCTAAATTGTACCTTGAGCAATTTTGGTAGAATAGATACCCCTCAATCCCTGGGTCTTAGATTAAGAGGTATTTGCATAGGCTCATGCTCTGGTATGGAAACATCTAAACAACTAACTCAAAAGCATAACTTACTAAGGAGATACTTAGTTGTTTTTCTTTTTAATTCTCCTTATATAATGAGGTTTAGGTTGCGGATAGCCACGGGTATCTAGCATTGGGTAGCAAAACAAACTCATTGATGATATAAAACTTGATAAGTCAGAGATATTTTCCATAGCAAGTCAAATTGTGATATTGCTATCAAGATTCAACTGTGTAGTTTTTTTAGTCAAACTCATTGACCCATGTTTCTATTCATTCTCATGAGAGATGGGTTAGTGTGAACCACTACTCATGAAACATGGGTCAATGAGTTGGACTCAAAAAACTACATAGTTGAACCCTGATAGCAATATCACGATATAAAAAATTTCAAAAGGTGGGGTGGGGAAGGGAAAGGGGGGTTGGCAAAAGAGAGGTGATGGAAATTATTATGTAGTTTCATAAATTATTATTATTTAATATAAACATGTTAGCATAAATAGATGTTGGCATCTCTACCTTTAGATAGTAGATTATAATGATTTGAGTAAGCATGCATCTAAACTACAAACCCCCTTTGACTAAACAACCACATGCGATGAAATCAAATTCATCAAATTCACCCAAGGGGTGAACTTGGCTCGTACACACCTTTGGGGGTTCGAAACTTGGTGGATGACTTCTATATCTATTACCATAATCCTCACCAATTTAGTCTCATAAATTTTAAATAAACAAATGATAGTAAAAAAATTCGCTAAGAATGTTTTTGATATTAGTAGCAAAACTAGGGTGTTGGCCATTTATACTAATAGCCTAAAGGGAACTTCAACAGGTTATCAACCAAACATTAACAACATGCTAACAACAATTCAACATCAAAATAAAATAGATTAAGAGTCTTAATAGCAATTAAAATAAAATAATTGAATCTTAGTAGCATATAACAAAAAGTTAGAAGGACTAAAACCAGCCACCTAGTGGCTAAGTGAGTACATTGCTCCAGTCATCGGTAAGAAACTTTAAAAGCTCCTTATAATTTCCTTCTTTTCCAGCATCCTTTCCAATCACCTTCTTTTTCACAAGCACAAAGAGGTGGTCGAGTTATGCATCACACATAGGATGAACTTGGATATGTTGATCATCTTTTTCTCTATCTCCTACATTTTTTCTTCAAGACCTCCAACTCTACTATTATAGTCTTGTGATCCACACATGTATCTCCATCACTCTCCTGATGAGTGTCTTCTTTTGGTAGAGCATCCTTAGTTAGGTCCACCAGTTCAATCTTGGTACTATCTATACATTAAGGAAAGGGAAGCCAATATAATGCAAAGAATTGTCCTCCTTTCCCCAATGCACAATTAGAAGGAAGATGCCCCAATATGCTCAAGTTGGACTTAAGCACTAAATGGGTCAATGATCCTTCACTGTAATGAGTTGAGGGAAGTTGGATTTTAGGAAAAATGATATGATGATGCAAAATAGGAGGTTAAATAAGTAAAATTGACATGATTCAAGAAATACAGACTAATGGAAAACAAACAGATAATTGAAATGACTTGAAACGAGATCTAGAAGATTGTACTAACTTGTTGTCTAAATTTGGAGTGGAATTGCAAGGAATGGAATGCCTTAGGCATTTTGTTCCCGAAAATAGTTTGCAAAAATTTGTTGTGTTCCTTGTGATTCTACCTTAAACTTTCATGGTTAGTCTGACAGATTCTTCACTTTCTGGATTAGTCCTGATAGTTGCACCAACTATTTTTTCATACAAAAAATGAGAAAAAGGTTGTGGAAAGGGGTTTGCCTTGGTCAAAACCCTATTTAGGAATCAACCTTGAAAATGTAATGAAATTGCATAAAGGAATTTATGTAAATGAAAATGTAAATGTCAGATGTACCTTGAAAATAAGTATACTTTCATGGACAAATGTAGAAATTGTACATATCCATGAAGATAGATGTATGTTGCTTGAATTGTAGTTAAATGTTGATTTTAAATCGAGGATGCCTTAAAAAATGCATGGATCTATGAATGTCACTCCTAGATATTCATTGTCGTTATGCTTAATGAACACTTGCTATGAAGGAAGAATGCATGTAGATGGACAAATGATCTTTTACTTGGTTGAGAACTCCTCTACTTGGCCATCATGGGAGAGAAGCTTTCTATAATAGAGAAGATTGCTTTCAAAGTGCCTTGGATATTTGGAGAAATGCTAGATCTTGGATGCTTTCCTTCAAATATTGAATTTACTTGATTGCAAAATGCTTTAGTATAGATGTCATATGCAAAATGAGGAGAGATAGGGTGTTTATATACCCCACACATTTCGAGATTCAAAATTAACCTAGACCGACCACAAGATCTAATTTCCCACTAAAACATCGCAACAAGGCCCCAATTCAAATTTGAGGCCAAACATGGGGGGCACAATGCCTTGGGCGTTGTGTTTCTGGAAACAGAATGCCTTGGGTGTTATGTACCCTAGAGAATGAGCCAAAATTGAAATGGGAGATCACGAAGTTAGGGAAGATGTTGGAATAAGGGGAGCTAGGTAGTTGGATCAAGCATAATGGGCATGAAATCTCAAAATCACCAAAATGAGGCCTAATTGAGCATCCAATTATAGGTGATAACTTTTTAGGATGGTACATTTAGCCCCCATTTCAATAGGAATATGAGACAACCTCATGCTCACGGTAAAGTAGATCAATTCATTGGAAAAAAAATATCAAGGTTAAGGAGACAAGGAAACATGAATCCCCCAAATGGATTAGGTTCTCATCAAATCCAAAACCAAGCTAAAAGAGGAAACACTCAAAAAAAAAAGAGAAAGAGAAAGGGAGAGAAAGGCATAGCCAGCTAGCCTAGCAAGGTATTGCCTTACTATGAATCATGCAAAGAGAAAGTGTTGTTGTAAAAGATAGAATTGATAATCTAGCAAGTTGTGCTATGCTAGTCAACCCATCAAAACAAGGAGGATCAATCCTTGAGGAAAGCTTGTCTCCATTAAGGGATCCATATAAGCAATCAATTTAAGGACCAAATGAAAATGATAAATTTAAGCACCAAATGAAAGTGACTATTTTAAGGACCAAATGAAAAAATGATTAGTCTTAGGATCCATTGAATAATGTACATGGCATGATAATGTAAAGATGAATGCAAGGAAAGCTTTGTCTCCTTAGCCATAAGAGATTTCATTGAATCATGGTGTGTGTACAAAATGTAAAACAAAGAGCAGAGGGTATGCCTCCACGTTAAAGTGATTGCAAATACCTTAATGAGAGCAATGGCTTTAATGAAGCATACATGCACCCACAAGAGATGTTTCCACTATGATATGCACCCAAGCAAGGACAAACCAAGGGAAATAAAATACATAACAAAGAGAGCACAATAGGGATCTACTAACTTAGGGGGTCAGTATGATCATATGATAACTCATGTATATCAAGAATTATATCAAAATGAACTGTCATCATCCCCTAAAGGTAGCAAAACTACAAGCACAATGGAAGAAGATCATATAAGAGATACAAAAAAAGTCTTTCTGGGCTAACATTATGAAGACCAAAAAGAATGGTAGCTAATATTTTATGTCATCCCCAATCAAACAACACAAAGGCACATTTATGAACAATAGCACATGTGTGACATAATGTAGTGCCTCTCTCATTTGCTTCCTATGTGACATCCTAATGGATGTGGCCTCAATGGTATGTTGTGTTAGTGCCTTTGTGCTGATGGATGAGACTTCTTATGATGCCTTGTTTCAGCTCAGATGTCCTCTTAGTTACTGTTGTCATAAAAAAATTCACCCATTCTTGGAGTATGACCCCCAATAAACCTTATAAAACATTGAGACATCCTCCAAGTGTGGGACTTGTGTATTGAGGATGAATCTCTAGGGAAAGATGACTTCCTTCCAATCAGGATGCACCTAAACTACAACTTTTGATGAAAAGGGGAAGAAGCATTGCAAAAATTTAAAAGGGGTGATGCACCAGATTGAATGTGGTCACTCCCTGCCTATGGCTACACATAACACTAATAAAGCCTCCCAAATATACCAATGCAGTCATGGAGGGAGTTTCTCCAATGGAGATAGTCCAACCATGTTGCCGGAGTGAACACAACAACAAGAAGAATGAATAAAAAACATGCCCATTCAAGCCTTCACATTATCTCAAATTCAAAGGTTACATCAGATTATCTAGAAACATGCCAAATTAAACTTAAGGCACACATGCCTAATTACAATCACAAATCCAGATCCATCCTAGATGCTAACCTCCAAAAGACTAACTACTAAGAGATACCTCACTAAGGGACAAATGCCACAATATATACAAGGTTCGCAAGCCGCAAGTCAATCGAAAAATATCTCATTCCCCAAGGCGGGAAAACATAACGTGTGCATAATAAGATAGGACCTGAATCATAGAAAAACACATCCAATTTGATATGGAATAAAGTGTGATCACACAAGGAGGTTAGACACAAGCACGAGATCATCAAACGGTGCACCAATCAGATCCACAAGCTACAGGGAAGCTTCACAAGATCCAACAACTTAGATTAACTGCTAACTTGAAGAATAGAAAAGGTCCAAACCAAAAACTCAAGATATCTCCACCAAGACAAAATGAATCGAGATGTGAACCCAAACATAGATTCCACATGATGTCCAAAACATTCCAAAAGGTTTACATGAGTCAATTTGCTTACTGGAAGGAATGCCACACTAAACACTAAAATTGAGTAATAGGAACAATTGAAAATAAACTGAAAGGAAAAATAATTTTGGTTGATGCAAGATTGCCAAGAAACCCAAGATGCTCCTGCATTAGATACCCAAGGTTATTAAAAGTGAGCCTCTCACTTTGATGTTGCAAGAAGAAATCCACATCTAATCACAAGACTTCATTTTGACCTTTGGCTTCTCAACCTTCATGGTTAAGAATACGAATCTGCAAACAAGAACTTTTTGCCCTTTCCAATCTGATCTCCTCATCCTCTACATTGAAACAAACCAGCTAACAAACTCTCTGACAAAACCAAATTGATCAGCAATAGAATCATGTGCAAGATTTTTACTCCTCTTCACAAACCCTCTTGTCATCTTCAACCACTTATCATCATTCTCATCACACATTTGATCATTCTCTGCCATCAGTCTATCAACAACAATGAACTCATTAACCTTACTCAATCCACCACCTTTATCCTTCATCCACACTTCTTCCTTTATTACCATTACCTCTGTCTCTAATTTAGTCTTCATCTTCACTTTCGGTATGTCCATCTTCATGATCAAATATTGGTTCTTATCAAAGGAATACTGCTCCTATTTCCATACCTACATTGCAACACATGCATTAACAACTTCTTTCACATAATTAACTTGATCAACCAAGAAACACTAGTCTTGTCTCTCACACCGCCTAGGTGATCTCTGCAAAAAGTCAACATTTAACTAAAATATCTCAATCTATAACTTTCCATCAAGAACTTGATCATCATCACAAATGAAAACCCTATTCCAGTCACTCTCACACTTACCGACATCAACATCAATACCCTCAACAATAGTAAACTCTTCAACTAACCCAACTAGCTCATCAAATTCACACTCCTTAACTTTCTCAACTTGTCCATTAGATTCAATCAACTGATCATGAAATTCAACCACATCCATATCTACCTCGTCTACTTTGTCCTCATAAATTTTATTCATACCTGATGTCAAAATAGTCATAGGTGTGCCTACCGCAACAAGTTTTACCTCATTCACTACAACAACCCTAGCTTATCTTTTCCTCCTTTGAACAATCCTTCTGATAGGCCAAATGATCCACCTCTTGATCGGTAAGTGCCAACTCATCTTCTCCAGATCTCTAGTAGCCTTCTCATATCATTCTTTGGTTTAGGATTTCTTCGCAAACCAACTAATATATTTCATATCTCATTCCTCATCTCAACTCTAAGGTCTTCAAATAGCTTCTCTACTCTTCTAGGGTTCATCTTACTCAGTGAAATCTCTCCCTTCATGTGGTGCAACTACCTCGGCTTGGAAATTTGACTATAAAATCTCAATTGCCTCTCATTCAACAATCTATTGAACATGCTTACAGTCTACCCCAATTCAGTGATCTGTCCACCAACAAGATGCCTCAAGGACTGCAACCCACTCCAAGAATCACAACCATCAACAAATTTTTTTTGATCCATCCTCACATAAAGCCTCTGCAGTTGCAAGTTAGATCCACACTCTTCCACCCCACAACAAGCCATTTGTGACTTCTCAAGCTCAGGAACAATGATCTGTTAACAAATTCACCATCTCAGGAATGAAACTTGCTTTGATACCAAATGAGGCATTCATGGCAGGAGTTTCCCCAATGGAGATTGTCCAACCATATAGCATGAGTCAACATAGTGGAAAAAATCAACAACAACAAGAATGAATATAAAAAAAGCCCATTTAGACCTTTGCATTATCTCAAATTCAAAGGTTATATCAGATTATCTAGCAACATGCTAGCTTAAACTTAATGCACACATGCCTAATTACAATCACAAATCTAGATCTGTCCTAGATAGTAACCTCCAAAATAGTAACTACTGAGAGGTACCTCACTAAGGAACAAATTCAACAATATATACAAGGTTCGTAAGCCACAAGTTGGCCAAAAAAGATCTCTCTCTCTCAAAGGAAGGAAAACATAACATGTACAAAATAAGATTGGACCCAAATCATAGAAGAACATTTCCAGATTGATATAGAATGAAGTGTGGTCACATAAGGAGGTTGACTATTAGTATAATATCATCAAACAATTCTCCAATCAAATCTGCAAACTATGGGGAAGCTTCACAAGCTCCAAAAACTCATATTAACCACTAACTTGAAGAACATAAAGGTCTAAACCAAAAACTCAAGAGATCTCCACCATGATAAAATGAATCACGATGCAAACCCAGACATATATTCTACATGATGTCCAAAACATGCCAGAAGGTTTGCATGAGCCAATGTTCCAATAGGAAAGAACATCATACCAAACACTAAAATTGACTAACAAGACCAACTAAAAATAAACTAAAAGGAAAATCTTTTTTGGTTGTGTAGACACCTAAAAATGTTTCACACCTATGTGTCCCCTTTAAACATGTCTTCTATCTTGTGTCATTTCTCATTCGATTAGTTACTAACATTTCTCTCATCTTGCATTGTAGCCTTAATCTCTTTGGCCGAATTGATCAAGACTGAATCATCATTGGAATGTTCCTAATCATTCCTAAACCGATCCTAAACCGTGTTGGATATTGTTAATGCAATGGGGAGATTTTTGATACATTTAATATGTTTAATCACTACGTTGAGTGATGCTGGAATTGTTGCTATTGCCATTCGTGTTTTTCACTGATGTCAACATATGTTTCTGTGAAGAGAACATGCTAGTTATTATAGTGTAAAAACACTATACAGATGTTTCAGAATGTGTGAAGTCAGATGAGAGTACAGGAAGATGTTGTGATCTTATATCTAAGTTCACATCATGTAATGTTGTGTATTGGTTAAGTTACAGATGTTTTGGTGAAGACTGGTTACTGGACAGTGACAATGGAAGTTGACAGAGTTAGTCTATGTATTTCTGGTATATCTTACAGAAGGTATGGATTCAGTGTATGCGAGCCTAAGGGATGACAAACAAGGCACTGAAGAATGTTTGTTGGTCAGTGCAAGTCATGGAAAGGAGGATGTGTCAGCTATGGCGTGTGATATGGAGAAGACTCATTTAGGAGCCGACTTCAGAGATGTAGCGTGCATTTTGGTTGGCGAATGTAAATTAAGGATGTCGGTCCTTAATTGTCGTAATGTAATCATTGTATACTTGTTTTAGATACCGTGTGTATCTTAGAAAGGGTTTATGTAATTTTTTGTATATTAGGAAAGCCTAATCGGCCGACCTGATCATTTAGAATGTAATAGGGTATATATGTAAGATCTTTTCCTTGGAAAAGACATGGTGAGAATGTATGTGATGTAAAAGAGATTGTGGAAGTTGTGAGCTTGTGTTTGCTAGATGTAAAGAAGAGGATTATTGGTTTACTTCATTGGAACTGATCAAGCAAAGATAGATGTTGTCAGACAGTTCAAAATATTGTGTATTTCTTCATATACACTTGTGTTGCAAATAGTGAGTTCTGAAGGTGGATTTAACCTTCTTTGGACAGTGAGCCCCCCTCTTTTCTTGAATCCTAACAGGGTCTGTCCTCTAACAAGGACTATTTACTGTAATGTTTTAATAAGCTCCTAACAGGGCTAGATCTTCTAACAAGGATACTATACTCTCAGGACATCATTAGTGGGTGTTAATTCCCACCAGGGTTTCACCTTTAATAGGGTTTCCTCGACAAAAAAATATTGTGTTGTTGTGTTGGCATTCATTGTGTTCATTGGATTTGATATTAATGCTACTCAAAGTTTAAATTTTAATAATCTATCATACAACTGATTCACCCCCCCTCTCAGTTGTATTGTGGATTATTATTCCTAAGAATTGGTATCAGAGCTTGGTCACAGGTTTGAATCCATGCAGGCCACAGCGAGTGACGCTGGGAGGGGGATTGTTGGCAGTGGGCCAACATCCATCGTAGGGTTCGTGACATGGCTTAACCTTCTCCTGTGTCTTCTATAAGTCTAGTGATTGTATCGAGCATTAACAAGTCGATCTTTTGGTGCAATGACAACCGCTACTTGTAAAAATTTGTTCCTAATTATTCCTAAACTAATCCTAAATGATCATAAATGTTACTAAACCATGTCAAACCTTCCTAAATTAGTTCAAATCAATCTTAATCAGTACTAATAAGTTCAAGACCATTTCAAACACATTTGATCATTTTCAAATTAATTATAGCGCATTGTTCAAGTTCATTGATGTCTAATCAAATCACTTTCAAGTCAATCCAATCTCATTGAGTCTCTATCAATCTTATACTCATCAAATCTAATCTTTATCAATTCAATCCAAAATCAATCCAAGGCATTGTCAAAGTTCATCGATGCTTCATCATCATCATCAACCCAATCCCGAGTGCATTATCAAAGTTCATCAATGCCTTGTTGTCATCATCATCCAAGTTAATTTTAATTAGAATTGTCCAAGATCATCGATGCTATTTTATCATGTCATCTTCAATCGCGCACATTGTCAAAGTTCATCATTGTTGCGTTGATCCCTAATAAATTTTTAATCTTCAAGATCGGTTCAAACCCTAATCAATTCATTCAAGACCAATCCCTTCTTGATCCTACATCATCATTCGGCCAATCATTTTACTAATTTGTCCCCTTGGGATAGATAACCCATAGTTTATCCCTTTGTATTAATCTATTTACTAGATTAATTTCCCCTATCCTATGTCTCCCACAGTTAATTAATTTCATATTAATTAATTGTTCCCTTTTCTATGAATTTTGGAAATTTTAAATTCTCAATTCCTATTTTGTCCTTTTGGTGGGAATTAATGATTTTTTAAACTCAAAAATTCCTTCCCCCTAATTGTGCTTCCAATTCCTATAATTATGCTTCATGCTTTCTTACATCTTTCCCTATCCCTTTTTCCACTAATTTGTCCTCTAAATTTCCTACTAATTAGCCTCATCTTTATCCTTCCACTTTGTCCTTCATTTATGCATTCCAAATTGTGCATTCAATATGTCATAATTATGACAATCTTCCAATTTGCACTCTCATTTCCAAATCTTCATTTTGGTCTCTAATTCCTATAAATTGAGATCAAATTTCTCAATTCCAACTAATCATCTTCTTTCGAATCTTCTTGTCATCATTTTAGTCATATAATCAGCATCTTTCTTTCATTGTGTCAATATGGGAGCTACATCAACTTTTTAGAGAAGCAAGAAATAACACAATTGTCAAATTGAGGGAGTTTTGTTATAGTTTACATTTCTTTGTCTCAATTTCTTTTGTGTTTGGATAGATTGATTGTGCATGCTTTAGAGTTTGATGGTTCCTCTTGTGTGCATGTTTTCCTCATTTTCCTACCCTACAGGTTGATGCAAGATTGTCAAGAAACCCAAGATGCTCCTGTATCACATACACAAATTTCATTCTAATCTACCCTCCAAGGAATCATATAAAGGTTTTAACCAATGATGTGCTACAAAGAAAGAAACATTCACAATATAACACTCATGAGAAAACTAAACACAACATATAAACTTGAAAGATAGAAGAGAAACACCCAACACAAGGCAAGATATATACACAAGCTAGCTAAATGGAGAAAAGAGGTAAAACAAGGATTTTCCATTCATGTAAGGAAAAGATAAATTTTCCAGTGCAAGGCATAGCCACTACAAAAGAATACAGGAGAACCCCAAAAATAAGTACAAAAGATTGCTTTTTATAGAGAAAGCATAACTTTGAATATAACTATGAAGTTTGAATTCCAAGCTAACTGGAGTTAAGTTACAAAAATGAAAGGTCCAAGAAATATCAGATAAATTTGATTCTATGTTTACATTTGATTATGGAAGTGACAGAGAACAACCCAGAAATGAAGGAATTCTATAGAAGGAAGGGACAACCCAAGTGGGACAAATCAGAACAAATCTGATTTTTGCATGTATTTGATCCATGAAATGATAGGAAATGGACCAATAAATTCCCCTTTAGTCAATAAAATCAAGCCCATACCCTCAGCAAGTGGCAAAAAAGTCAGGAAATGTGCTTATGTCATGTGTAGAAGCTAAAAAATGCAGTTCGGTATTGAATACTTTTTCCTCGAGTTGTGTCTCAATCATTGGTAAAAAAATCCACATGTGAAAACACAAAATTTTCGCCAAAAAAACATCTCGGAGAGATAGCAAAATGTTACCTCAATGCTAAAAACACACAACATGTTTTATTGCGCACTTTTGTGTTTAATATTTTACACATATTAAATTTAATCATGCAAGTGCAATGAAATTTGAGCCATTGATCCTTGTTTAGGCGAAAAGTGGACACACACAATAGGATATGTAAATATAAGACCTCCACTTTTCAGTAACATTCTATATAAGAGAAAGAGGGGCTTCCAGGTGTAACTCTCAATATAACCTAAGTTAGATTAGAAAAACCCAAGAAGATGAGGGAATGTTAATGCTAAACCCAAATTATACTAAGGAAGTAGACAAGAAAGTCCTCCTTCATGCAATTTAAGATTTGATTAAGGTTGTGTAAATGCGCTTGTAAAATTAAACTAATTGATTTAGCCAAGTAAGCAATAGAGACCTAGATGCTAAACTTAAGCAATCAACCCAATAAAGATGTGAAAATAGATCTAAACTAAGATGTGAAATAGATTGAGGTACTCACCTTGAATTATGAAGATGAATATGCTTTTCTGCTTTGAAAACTGTTGTTATGGACCTATAGCTAAATTTACAACTGCAGATCTACGATCATGGCTGAAAACCCATAAAATGTTGAAAATCCCAAGTTGCTAGGATCAGGTTGACCATCTTACCATGTTTCAGAATAGGTTAACCAAGTCACCATGTTCCCAAGGCATTTTACTAAAGTCGTCCTAGACTTTTCTAGTAGATCTTTGTCTGTGACTTCCAAATTTGTACCTGCAATTCCTATATCCTTCTCTTGCACACAAAAAACTAAGATTTTGGGGTTGGGGTGCATAAGGGATTGCCTTGGTCAAGCCCTAGATTGAGGAATCAACCTTGAATTGAAATGTAAATGTAATGATAAAATAAATTCTAACATGTAGTAGGATTTAATATATCAAATGAAAGATACAATTACCTTTGTAGATGCAATTGAATTTGATATGTGATCAAGTATGCAAATGTAATAGCCTTAACTCAAAGAAACCAAAAGGAAATCAAAATAATTCAAAACCTCATGTATGGGAATGTGTGTGACATGACATGATGAAGGATAGAAGGACTTGAATGATAATGGATCTCCTCCTTAGAAGCCAAACTCCATTACCACCTTAAAGGAAGAAGCTTGATGCAAGAAGGAAATGCTTGAACTTGATGAAAGCTTGAAGATGCTTGTTTGAAATCTCATGAGCATGTGTATTCTTTCTCTTGATTGTCATTATAAGAATGATAATGTTTCTTGATGTGATAAAAATGAAATTCCCAAGCCTCCTTATATACTAGTTTTTGAGATTAAAAACAAAGTAGGCCGACCTAGGAACAAAATAAATCAATTGGAAAACCTGAGGCACTTTGGGCCCCGTAATTAAAATACATCAGGGAAGAGGTCAACTTGTCCAACCTCTTCCTAGGAACAGGTCGACCAAGTTGACCTATTCCAGAGGGGGAGCCAAGAAAGGGGTCCCAGAGGCCTCATAGAAGGTGTAGAAAGAATTGGGAGATGATGAAACCACCGAAAGATATGGCCAAAAAGGTGATAAAATAACACCTAAAGGACCATATCAAAAGATGAGAGATGACCTAGAAATGAGAGGTTAGGGGAGAGAGAGAGAGAGAGAGAGAGAGAGAGAGAGAGAGAGAGAGAGAGACCATGCTAAGGAGGGCTAAAAGGTCTCAAAATGAAGTGTGTCCATTTTAAGATGGTACATTTAGCCCCTACTTTAGTGGGAGTATGAGGAAAGTCATATTCTTGAAAAGGAAGAAGGAAAAAAACAAATATCACAATGAGATAGAACATCACCAAGTTTAAGGACATAAGCCCCCAAACCTAGGATCCTAACTCCATTCCCATGCATAAGAGCATGAAAACAAATCAAAGGAAAACAAAGGGAAAAAATGAGAGATTCAAACCAAAAACTAAAAGACTCAAAACGGGTCGGTAAAAAAACCCAAATCAACTAGTGAAAGAGACCTTAGTTGAAGAAATATCTCACCCACCAATATTGTATTTGGAAGGCTATTACAAAGCATAATGGATCACATAGGAAAGGAAAGAGCACCACAAAGGATTACATCCTTCATGATTCCCTCTTGTTGTGTGTGTGTGTGTGTGTGTGCCTTAATTTGAATCATAATAAGGGAGGATTGAATAGTCTAATAGGTTTGTGTTCCTGATAATCAATCCTAAAAAATAAAGAAAAAGACAAGATCAAATGGTCTAGCGGGTTTGTGTGCCCGATAGTCAATCATGTGTGCCCGTCGGTGGCTTTAGCATGCATGTATGTGTGTGCCCCCTTCATGGATCAATTCCTTGGTATCACTGCAAAGTAAACATGTATTTGTGTATTTGTGTGTTATGTGTGTGCATTTCTTTGGGATAGAGAAGTATCATTGATACCCGCTAGGGAGTGGAAAATGTAAAAAGGTAAAAAGAAAAATGTGTTTCCTTGGGATGGAGAGGTGTCATTAATACCCGCTAGGGAGTGGCATGTAACAATGTAAAAGTAAAAGTGCATAAAAAGTAAACTATAGTACTAGGAAGGTGTATGTATGTCCCCCTCCTTATGATGACTATGTATCCATAGACATCATAAGGAAGAGAATCAAGGATAACTACTTATAGCAATAAGGAGATATCCTTTAACAACAATGTAGGCCATAAACTTAGCAAATAGAGTTGACTCTTGTAAGCTAAGAAAATAGATAAATTATGAAAGGATATGTCATGTATGAGAAGAAACCCTTGAAAGGAAGAGATCTTTTTAGAAAGACATCTTTCTTCCAAAGGAGTGTCATGAACAAAGATAACAACTTCAAGACAAAAAAAGGGGAGAGGAATCAATAATGCACCTAATTATCCCCCTGTGCATAGGTGGAATAGGGATCCTTGAAGGATGTCAAACTTTAAATCACATAGTAAGGGAAAATGTTTATAATGAACATATTGTTTCCAATAAAGAAGAGGTGATGATCAAGGACATGCACCTCTTGTATGTCAGAGAGAGTCATGTTCAAGACACAATTCCTCATAGGAAAAGAATGTCACATGATAAACAAATGCCACTGTACTAAGGAAAGTAGATCCTTAGACAAATAGAAATAAAGAATGTACAAACAACCTTGGTCCCCCCAAGCGTGAGACAAGAAACAGAGATCTATGGTGGATTATATAACAAAATCTTGTGAGATATAAAGATGAACTATAAGTAGCAACCATAATCTAGCCATATAGAAAACAAAACACCCTATATGAAATAAGAAGTATCATAGAATAATACAACACCATAGAGAAAAGTAGGACAAGAAACATCATAGGATATATAATTCTAAACATAATATGATAGAAAAGATATCACCTATGAAGTAAACTATAGATGATTAATAAATCCAAGGCATGGAAAGACATTGTTAGGAAGCAAAAATCATGTCTTGCATGAAACAAAGCATTACATACCCATAGATAAGAATGTATCAGAAATAAGGAAAATCTATAGAGAAATGAATGAAGGAGATGAAAGGATACCATGGTATGCCTACTTTATTGAACACTGGAGGAACAATAAAGAGATAACAGATCCTTGAGAGAAAGTAGAAAGAAAATATCCAATATATGGGAGATCCTTTATAAAAAAGATGCACTTACATGCATAAGATTTCATTGAGGATGTTAATCCGTATGTAACACAATAAATGTATGCAAGAAAAGATGTCATCACATAAAAGGAAAACAATTCAACAAAGGGGGGAAATGGATCCCATGATATAGATAGGAAAAGGAAATAGGGCCCTTGCCCCCCAAGTGAGGAGACAAGGGAAATGACTATTATGTTGTTCACAAAGTAGGACAACAAGCCCTTAAAGGATATGCTGGAAATGTCACAAAGTGAAGAGAAACACAATAGGGATGTAGATGTACTAAGTATAATGATCATGAAAAAGATACAATTCATCATCACCATTCATTTGAAACATACCGTAAGAAATGAATTGCAAATAATGATATTGACTAGTCTTATGAATTTGATGAGGCATATAAATAGATGTTTTAGGTATAAATAGATTGAAATATAAAGAGAAGCATTTAATATGCATACACTCATCAAATAAATATGTTTGATTTCCATATTCAAGGATGTTAGTTTTGGTATAGATTGTTGTTGTGAAATTTAATGTTCCCCAATCTTGAAGAATTGATAGGCCAACCATAGGGTTGATGTGATTAGGATCCTTATAGTCTAAGTTTTTGTTAGCTTCTGATTTGATAGAATTTAAACTACCTTGTAAATGAAGAAATATACCTAGGGGTTAGCTAAATCTCATGATCAATACAATCAAACAGGAACGAGGACCAACTGACAAAATGATTAAACTTTCTACACTTTGAATTCTGCAAGATTCAGGTGGGTAAACCTAGTATTAGAATTATTTGCTTCTTGACATCACCTTTTCCTAATCCTTAACAAAGTAGACAAATGGCCTTAAATCTTCTCTTACTTATGTAATTGAAGAGACACTATGAGAGCTAATCACATTGTCCATTCACTCACAAGATAAGTAGGGGCTAACAATTTAGATCTATAACTTTGAATTTAAAAGATTTTGATTTAATTTTGAATTTGAACTATGAAGAGAAATGAATATTATCTTGACTGTAATTTCTTTGATCAGTTCCTTAGTCATTGGGTATATTTTAGACCAATCCACACTATGATTGATGATCTATTCATTCACCTTGCAAATGAAAATCAATTGATACTTTAAACCATATTCTTATGACAAATCCTCCTCTAATACTCCATAATTCTGTCAAATTATGTTAAGAAAATACTTAATTATTTTAATTAAAAGCAAAGCATAGCATGACATGCAATTTGAAATAAATTGCAACTATGATCCTGAACTCTTTGTTCACAAGACACAAAAATTACAAAATACCATAGAAGGAGACAAGATTTGAAGCAACAAATTCTTGATGAATATTTGTATTAAACTTCCTTGAAATTTATACATTACAGTAATTGGCCAGACTTAAAATAACACATAATGGCTAGAACACAATATTCTTCATTAACCTTCAGGACAAGAAAAATACGCAAATGACTCTACATAGTCTTGACCGACAACAAAGACCTCTATTGTTGAAAAAGAAAAAGTAATTGATAGTCCCTTTTCCCAGTCTTGTAAATCCATTTATAATGATGGATTGCAACAAGCTTCAGACATGGGGAAAGTAAAGATGTCAACATCAGACAACTTTTACATAACAACCTAGAAGTAGTTAAAAAAATGACACCTGACAGTCTGGATTCTTCAGGATCAGACTTGGTATGCATCATGGGTGTATCCATAGTAGGTGAACCACAAAATTAAGATACCCTATTGAGTTAATTGACCTCCTTCTATTGGCTCTCCATTTCTATACCAGAATCTATCTTAACTACTTTCAGGTGGCAAGGCTTGAACTTCTCCAATAGTTTCCCACACCACAATTTCCCTCTTTGTCGGCCAAATTATTTCTCTAACCGCATCCAAGTCCTGAAGATACTTTTTCCATTTTGCATCTATTATGGAACATGAGTCAGCAACAAAATTATTCACATCAATTTCTTCTTTGTATAGCTCATCAACAACCTCATAGAAGGTGGAAACAATTGTATCACCATCAAAAATGAAACCACTTTGCTAGAAACCAAAAATTGGTTGAAAGAATCAACCCACTCTTGCCAATATTTTAGACATCCCTCTATATTAACAATGGCAAGGATATATCCTTCAGATGTTTCAGCAAAAACCCTCAGCTTGGCCTGGATAATTTGTGACTTGCCATTAAAGAATGCATATAATTCTCTCACTGATAACAACATTTGTTTGACATCAATAATCTTATTAGGCAAGTCAAGCTTCTTTACCATCAAAACAATTAACCTCTCAAATAATTGTAAGTAGGGACCCCAAGAATTAAACAATGGTGTTAGTACAACTAAGGCATTTGAATAATTATGTTCTGCCCCCTGCAAAGAAATATAAGTATTGTATATCAATTGGAACTTTCCATTCAAAATATTTACCCTATATAATAGCACACCCTTCAAGATTTTCTTCTCAACATCCCTGGTACCAATAGGATTATCGATATCCATGTTTTCTTATTCAATCATAACCACCAGATCAATACCCTCGTCATGTTTTGTTTGGAATTCAACATCAGTGACCTTTTTGATTGGCCTAGACTAGATTTTTAGATTGTTGATCTCATCCCTTAACCCCTTTAGGGTCTCCTCCAGAACATAGTTTTTCTTTAATTATTCTTCAAATTTCTTCCTGAATTCCACATAATCATAGAATGTTTTGGCCAGTATAGTCTCTAGGTCTTAAACTATAGCCTCATTTATGGAGGATGAATGATGTAAGAGACTTGCTATCTCTAATATTGTTGTATCTTGCAACCTCCATATCAATTAACTACCCTGTGTTGTATCTTTAATGTCAATCAACCTAGGTTTGTTTGATTCAGGGGCCACACATCAAATTGCTAGTATCTTTGTATCCAAATTGAAACCAAAACCCCTCTATAATCCACTAGGGCCAAAAGCTTCATAGGAAATAGAATTATCCCGCCTCTTAATCTAATCAATAAAAAATGATGATTCCAAGTCCCATCCAGGAATCAACAACATACCACTTCTCTTCACAAGGTCCCTTTCCTCCTCCACAATCAATGTTTCATTGTTGGGATCATAAGCCTGCAACTTCTCAATTAATTCAACAATTTTATCTTCTAATTCTCCTGGCCTTAGAGACAAGGTCAATTCATTTTGTTTTAATTTAAAAATATTTTTTTTGAATTCATCAGATTTGATGAACTCACCATCACTCATGAATTCCTTAGCTTGGATGACCCTGTCATCCAATCTAGTTGTAGCTAACTCTAATTCATCTAGGGATTTCTCCCCTTCACTTGCTTGAGATGCCAAAAAGTTTTGCCTCATATTAGAAAAGTAATGGATTGTACCTAGAAAAATCTCCAATGCCTTTTGCCTTGCCCTCTCAAGTACATTCATCAATTTTTGTTTCTTAGCTAGCCCTTATTCTGATGTGGATGGCTCAACATGTTCTATTTATCTAGAAAAAAACCACATTAGTTTCAACTTCTTCAAGGTTTACCCTTTCCTCCTCCCTCTTCTCAAGGATGTCTAGTAGTTTAGACATGATGTCTTCATAACTTTTCAAGCATTTCCCAATTCTTGGCATATACAGAACATCATAAAAGAAACCAATAAAAGTAGGGTCTTCCTTTTTCAATTATTCCTCTACCCTCACAATATTTTCCCACTTTATGGTTCTCTCCTCACACACGTCTTCATTGAGAACATTTCTTATAACATTCTTTTCTGCCAAGGGCTGATTTGGAACTAAATTATGGTTTATCATCTCCCTCAGTGCTCCTCTAAAAAAATCCTTAGGGTCATACATTCTAGCAAGAGGAACTCATGGATCTGATCTACAACATCCTTCCCAAAAGAAAATTCCTCCACTTGGAACCTTCTTGGCAGAAAATTTCCCTTGTTCCTTTTGGGGCCCAGATGCTCTCTATCTATCATAATAATTTTCCACAAGAACTCAATGATTCCTAGCCTCTTTGGGACATACTTTGATAATATATGAGGAGGTTGTGGGCATGCATATACTCTCATAACAAAAAAATTCTTGAAGATAAACATGTCACCTGAGCTATGTTGGATTTCATCATGAAATGCATGGGATTTAAGTAATTTCCTAACAATTGGAGGAAACCTCTCCATCTCAACACCTAAAATGTTCATTATAGAGGGAAAAAAATAACTAAAGAAAGAAATAGAATTTGAAAAATTATAGTTTATGTCCCATAACCTGGTCCAGAGATGAAGTGGAACGGATCCTCCTGCATTTTCAGTCTCATTGATGAAATTAGGTAGCCAATGTTTCAATATAAGATCAGGTGCATTAGGATGGAATAGTGAGTGAATTAAAAAAATTTCAAATCATTCTTCGCAATCATTATCTCATTATGCATCACATTTATTATGTTCCTTACATAATCAAATTCCTTGTTTGTATGTAGGTCTTGGACATCTGTAGCCATAACATATATGTCTAGGGTCACTGTCAAACCCCCATCTAATCCAATGACCTTATGCAAACCGTAGATGGTGTACTGGAAGTAAGGAAAGAATAGGTCCATATCAATAGAATTTGCAACCTTCTTAGGAAACAGTCTTTATTCTTTCTTCTCCCTGGGAATGTGTTTTCTCATGACTCTTCCCCTATAATAACTCTTATGTTTTTTGAAAAGGGTCTCTTCTACTTCTAGGTCAATTTCCACACTCATACATTCTTGAAGATCAAAAGCCTGAATAAAAGTTGCTCTATCCAGCATGCAAAGCACAAACTTATCTTTTTTTGGAAAACCTATGTAACAGGGTTGTATGCCCCGGCCAATGCCTTCATCAAATCCACATCTACAAACACTTCAAGCACTATCAACTTTGTTAGGTTCCTGTCCCATGGGTTTGAAACAAGAGGACCTCTTAATCTATTATTGTAAAAGAACATGAAAAGATCGCATCTACTAGTATTTGGGAAAATGACATCCCTGCAAAACACATAGGGGTCCCTCCATCCTTATGCATTGGCTGAATGCAAATTTGAGGTTCCAAGAAATAATTTCATCCACTCTTCAACATACACATTTGGCTTCTTCATTCTTGATTGTACACTTTTTGCTGGCACCTCAATGACTTCAAGGGATCCTTGTTCTGCCATTTTCATGTGTGCTAGACTCTGATCTTCTCTTTGCAACTTAACAGTTTCAAATCTTATGTATTCTCTGCAACTCTAAAAAATATAAATTCTCTGTAAACGATAAAGTGTATAACGAATGAAATTGCTTTTAATAAGCAAATACACCACCTACCGTATTAAATCTTCATCAAGAGTGAATGCATGAATTTCCCTTTTCATCAAAAAAGTATCTCTTTAACTTATATTTGGCAGTGAATAGAGAGAAAATTGTCGATTTGCCATGCCAACATGTCATCCGTTCATTGATTAAGACCCCACAACTTGTCCTTTTCTCTACTTTATAAAGCTCATGCCATTTCAAAACTCAAGTCAGCCTGGTTTTTAAGTTACGCAGACTTATCATGTAACCATGTCTTAACTTCATTACATGCAGAACAAAACCCTTTGAAACCCTTCCAAAGTTACACTGACCTCCATCTTAACATCTTTGTAAGATTGAAACCATGCATTGAACACTCATATATTATCCCATGAAGTCCAACACAAAACCCTTCATAACCTCAAAACCCCTATTCCTTGTAACAACTTAACCCTTACGAAGTTACGCCTGATCGCCAGATACTCCAATGTAGCTTTGTAACCACTACCACAAAAAACCAATAACCCCTCACGATGCTCCACAAATAACTTGATCTCCATTCTCGTAGCTTCCGAATAGAGTTTCTGAAAAACATTAATTTTTAACCATTGATTCACTTCACAATTCTTCTGCACCTTCCACATGACACGCAATTTTCTTTTGTCTTCAACTCTTCCAAAGTTATGCATACCATTAATCAGGACCTTGGAACTCATTATCATTACAATATTTTAACTATTGAGAAGTCACACAACAATTAAGCCTAACTTTGTGACATGCCAGTGGTCAAATATTTTACCTTCTACGAAGCTCTGCAAACCTCCATGCGCAACTTTGGGGATTTTGATATCAAACACAAAACTTAACACTCACAAAGTTACACATGACCATTTTAGAAGATCGGGACTAGCATTTGACCATGGAACAAAACATTGAGATGTTATCATCAAGGCTTGTCTTGACTTTGGGACCTTTATGATAACATAGACAATATAAAACATGAAGTCATGTACAATGACCATGATTAAGATCAAACATATTTTAACACCGCATGACTAATAAAGAAGAGGAACTAGGAAATTAAAAGTAGCCCCGCGACACAACTAAACACCCTTTATTGAAGTGACCAAAAATTTAATGAGGAGATAGAATGACCTTAGGGTTTTATACTAAAGAAAATTAGAATTGAAACCATATCAACACAAGAAACCAAAATTCCTCAATCCTAAGGCATAAATCATGATTTCTTCAAATTTTTTGCATTTACTGGAATTTTGACCACCAAGCTGAACTTATAAAAATAAAATCATCATGGTCACCTTTTTCAATACACCCACATTTGATTTGAGATATATCTTTAAAGGAACAAGAAGAAGCACCAAGGATGTGATCTTCTATTTCTAAGGCACTCTTAGGAGAAGAACACACATAACTCATTAAGGCATCATATATGGAAATAATAGGAAGTGGTTGATCATTAGGAGAAATAATCATGTTATCATCCAATTGTATAAAGGTTTCTTCATGAGGAAGGAAGTAATTTGTGTCCTTATCCAAGGGCTCATCCCAAATAGTAGGATTATCAAAGGATGGAAGAAAGCACATATTAGGAGAGGAATAAACATGACTCACAAAATTTTCATGAGGGAGACAGTAGTCAATAGCCCTATCCAAGGGCTCATCCCAAATAGTAGGATTATAAAAGTTAGGAACATCGTGACTCACTAGAGGTTGATCAACATCATCTTGGAAAAGATTACCCTTTGGAGGGGGATGTTTTGAAGAAATGTTTTCATGAAAATCAATGAAAGGAAAAAATAAAGTATCATCATATGCATTAAATGGAATATCTTGAAGATCATAAAGAAAAATTGAAAATAAAGATAACAATCCCATTAAAAATGAAATGCAATAAAATGCTTTTGTATTTTTGAAACAAAATGCAATGCAATCTAAGAATGTAGGATGCAATTTTTTTGAATTTTCACAATGCAAATATATGAAAAATGAAGCAACATAGTTAACAAAATGTATATGCAAACAATGTAAAGAAGATAATGCGAAATGAGATCTAACTAGATGCACAAAGAAGCAATCTAACTCCAAAATCAAATAAAGGAGGGAATGCATCAGGTTCAAAAAAAAGAAGGTGAACACATAATGCTAAGAAGGAAATAAGAGAGATCAAAGGATCTAAGTATAAAATCAAAAGGCAGAGATGCGTCGGGTTCACCAAAATCTTTAGGAGAAAAGTGGACACACAATAGGATATGTAAATATAAGACCTCTACTTTTTAGTAACATTCTATACAAGAGAAAGAGGGGCTTCCAGGCGCAACTCTCAATATAACCTAAGTTCGATTAGCAAAACCCAAGAAGATTAGGGGATGCTAATGCTAAACCCAAATTATACTAAGGAAGTACACAAGAAAGTCCTCTTTAATGTAATGTAATATATGATTAAGGTTGTGTAAATATGCTTGTAAAATTGAACTAATTGATTTAGCCAGATAAGCAATAGAGACCTAGATGCTAAATGTAAGCAATCAACCCAATTAAGATGTGAAAACAGATCTAAACTAAGATGTGAAATAGATAATGAGGTAATCACCTTGAAGTATGAAGAGGAATATTATTTTATGCTCTACAAATTGTTGTTTTGGACCTGTAGTTGAATTTCTGATTACGAATCTATGATCACAACTGAAAACCTAAAAAATGCTAAAAATCCCAAGTTGTTGGGAACAGGTCGACCATGTCATTGTGTTCTAGAATAGGTCGACCAAGTCACCATGTTCCTAGGGAAATTTAATGAAGTTGACCCAGACTTTTTTGGTAGATGTTTGTCTATAACTTCTAGATCTGTACCTACAGTTCCCATATCCTGCTCTTGCACACTGAAAACTAGGTTTTTGGGGTTGGGGTGCATAAGGGCTTGCCATGGTTAAGCCCTATATTGAGGAATCAACCTTGAATTGAAATAAAAATGTAATGAGAAAGAAAATGCTAACATGTAGTAGGATTGAATATAACAAATGAAAGATACAATTACCTTTGTATATGCAATTGAATTTGATATGTGATCAATTATGCAAATGTAATAGCCTTGACTCAAAGAAACCAAAAGAAAATTAAAATAAGTCAAAACCTTATGTATAGGAATGTGCGTGACATTCCATGATGAAGGATGGAAGGACTTGAATGATGATGGATCTCCTCCTTAGAATCCAAACTCCATTACCATCTTGAAGGAAGAAGCTTGATGCAAGAAGGAAATTATTGAACTTGATGAAAGCTTGAAGATGCTTGTTTGAAATCTCATGAACGTGTGTATGCTTTTTCTTTATTTCTAGTAGAATGATAATGTAGCTTAATGTGATGAAAATTAAATTCCCAAGCCTCCTTATATACTAGTTTTCAGGATTTAAAACAAAGTAGGCCGACCCAGGAACAAAATAAATCAATCAAGAAACCTGAGGCACTTTGGGCCCCATAATTAAAATCCCTCGGGGAAGAGGTCGACCTGGCTGACCTCTTCCTAGGAACAGGTCAACCTAGTCAGCCTATTCTAGAATAGGTGGACCTGGATGACCTCTTCTTAGGAATAGGTTTACCTAGTTGACCTATTCCAGAATAGCTCAACCTGGTTGACCTCTTCCTAAGAACAGGTCGACTTGGTCAACCTATTCCAGAATAGGTCAACCAAGTCAACCTATTCCTAACGGGGAGCCCATAAAGGGGTTCCAGGGGCCCCAAAGAAGGTGCAAAAAAATTGGGAGATGATGAAACTATTAGTAATGGGAACACTGAGAGTTGGGGGGGGGGGTTGAATCAATGTTCTATATATTATTACTTTTTTTGATATCTTGAATCTTAACTTTATTGCTTAAGTACTGAACTGAATATCAATGCAAGTAAGATAAACAACCACATCACATAACACCAAATATGATTACGGGGAAACTCAGATAGGTAAAAACTCTGGTGGGAATTGACACCCACTAAGAACTGCACTAGTGTTTTATGATCCTTGTTAGAAGATCTTGCAACCCTGTTAGGAGTTGATCTTTACAACGCTTTTAGTACAGTGACTTGGTCAAGGGTCTGACCTTGTTAGGAGTCTTTTACAATTAACCCTGTTAGGGGTGGGGACACACTATCCTAGAGCTCACTACTCAAGTGGTGAAGGCTACAACCTTTTGGATCTCAGATACACACTATATTTGTAAGGTGAATTGTTATTGTGACACTGGTTGTCTAATTATTTCCTTTTTTGTACTGATGCTTTAGCCTCTTTTAAAGCTCTACAACATTCTTACTACTCTTTGCATACTTCTGCTTTGCTTATATCAACTCTATATTCAACTCAACTCAACTGCTAGAACTCCTGTGATCTCCAAATGCTCAAACTTGATTGAAAATGTATGATCAATGAATCTCTGGTGACTATAAAGTAGTTTTTCGCCATTAATGCTTGCTGTGTAAACACAGAATCCCATAGAGAATTCCAAACTTCCTTTCTGCTATCTATCAGGCAATACGCTCTTGCATACTGCATTGACTAGTCTCCAAAAAGTTATATCCAAAGGTGCATACTTTGAGAGTGAGTATACTAGTTACGCAAGGGTCTAGAGGTAATCTAGCTCCCCCTATGACCATAACGGTCATTTAACCATAAATAGGAGGTGCGTCTATTGCGGATGCATCCTCAAATATTTCATCAACATTATCCTTCTTTTTTTCCTTCCAAATCAAGCTCGTAGATCTTCTATAGCTTGTACAAAATTGACTTCTCCCGCTTCATCAAATATTGATCCTTTTGACTTTTTAGGGCTTTTCTGTCTTTGCCCTTTTGTTTCGCAGAACCTAGAGATGTGTCCAGCCTTGTTACATGAGTGAAAAATGACTGGAGGCCTAATATTCCTAAGCACATTCATGTGGGTTACCATACTGCACTGTCTGGCTGTGTGACCAACATAATTGCATATCTAACATGTAATGTTCTGAGAATTTCTTACATTCTACTGTGGATGACTTCTCTAATTTTGCTGATTCTAATTTCTTTGATTTGATCTACAATTCATAGCTCTATGGCCAAACTTATTGCATGAATAATAGTAACCATTGAAAGGTCTTACCTCTTTACAATCTCTTTCTATGTGACCATAATTGTTTTTGAATAAGGTAAAAATAGGTTTTGAATGGAACCCGAAACCATTTACAACATAACAATGTGACCATAATTGTTACAAGCATAACAAGTTTTGTTTACTAGCTTGCGCTCATCCTTAGATGGTTTGAATTTAGCTTCTGTATGATTTCCTACATTCTTAGCTTCTGTAGATTCTTCTGATCCTTTCTTTCTTCCTCACATGCCATTGATCTGATTTTGTGCTTCATTGAATCCAATACCGTGGGTGTCTCCTTTAATCTTCTGTGCATACAACTGTGACTCTATTAGATCCTTTCTTATGTGTAATCTATCAATATGATTCTTTTCTTCAATCAATTTAGATTCCACTTGCTTCTTGATGTTTTCTAACTCCAATATTTTCATGTTTGCTTGCCTTAGTTCTTCATCCAACCGCTTGTTTTCTTTGACCTGTTCTTCATAGGCTTCTTGATTACTAAGTAGATTTTCATCCAATTCTTCAGTCTGATCTTTCAGAGATGTTTTTTCCTCATTTAGCTTTTTATCCATTTTTCCCAAATCACTTGTGGAATAGCCTTTCAAGTCTTTTCTCAGTTTTTTGATGACTGCACGAGAATCACTAACCTTTTCTTTCAGTTCTTCAATTTCTTTTTCAGATCTGTCAAGGTCTTCAAGAGCTGCTTCAAGATTCTTTTTCAGATGTTTCATTTTTCCCTTATCCATGATCTCCTCAAGTGGTTAAAATTTTTTGCAGAGCACTAGAGTTCTGATACCAATTGTTAGGAATGGGAACACTGAGAAGGCAGGGGGGGGGTGAATCAATGTTCTATATATTATTACTTTTTCTGATATCTTGAGTCTTAACTTTATTGCTTATGTACTGAATTGAATAACAATGCAAGTAAGATAAACAACCACAACACATAACACCAAATATGATTACGGGGAAACCCAAATAGATAAAAACCCCGGTGGGAATTCAAACCCACTAAGAACTGCACTAGTGTTTTATGATCCCTGTTAGATGATCTTGCAACCCTGTTAGGAGTTGATCTTTACAATGCTTTTAGTACAGTGACCTGGTCAAGGGTCGAACCCTATTTGAAGTCCTTTATAATTAACCCTGTTAGGGGTGGGGATACACTGTCCTAGAGATCACTGCTCAAGTGGAGAAGGCTACAACCTTCTGGATCTCAGATACACACTATATCTGCAAGGTGAACTGTTGCTGTGACACTACTTGTCTGATTAGTTCCTTTTGTGTGCTAATGCTTTAGCCTCTTGTAAAACTCTACAATATTCTTACTGTTCTTCACATACTTCTTCTCTACTTATATCAACTCTATATTCACTTCCATACTTAATTACAAAGGCGCATGTCTTATTTATATGCACAAACAAAATTATTTAACTAGGTTGGCCTTCAACCTATTATATACAATGCTTCCAAGTGAATTGGCTCAAGTGTGTTTACAAAAAATAATATTAACATGTCTAAAACCTAAATACAATAGGCACATATCCTTTACAAAATAATATTACAAGCACTAACCAGAATACCAACACTCGGCTCCATGATCTGTTATGTTCTGGCGTTCATTGTCTGTGCCACTTCAACTAGCTGTAACTTCTTCATACTAACTCATATCATTATGCACTCTTAGACTTAGCATGAATACATACTCAGAAGCTTATCTTCAAGAGCACATACCATAACTTGATCATACGCATGTGTGTTGATGTGTTGTTCATCTGGTGCTATGCTAACTGTCTTGTCTTTCATACTTAGCCATATTCTGATTTTATGAGTAAGTGCGCTAACTCCAAAATTCTATATGACTTTGTTGCCATAATGACAACACTAAACATAGTCATATACATTAGTATAGTCAACTTGCCAACAATCTCCCCCTTTGTCATTAGTGGCAACAAAGGAATATGGTGAAGTTACTAACTGTATCCTTATACAAATTTTTTGAACATATACTCTAACTTATATCTCCCTTCTTCTATATTTTCTACTCCCCTTTACATCATATACATAGCTCCATATTCTCCCTTCTATTATATACTCTACTCCCCCTTTGACAGTAATGACAAAGGTGCACAAAAAGGTGTATCTACAGGGTACTTACAAGGTGAGTACATCGAGATATGCAATAGTCAGATCTGGATCTCTTGCTGCCAAAATACTTTCAGTGCATTTACAGTCTGAAGATGGGCGCACAAAGAATATGTCAACTTTTCCATCTTTTCCAAATATGAACTCAGACCTTGATCATATGTCACCATTGTGGCATCAATCTCCTTGATGTTTTGGTTTAACACATCTAGTGAGGGCACAAGAGCATTTCTTAGTTGAGTTTGCCTTGCCCTTATCTTGGACATTTATTTTTCTTCTTTTTCTATCTTATCCACTTATCCTTCGTAAACATTGTTACACATATTTGCATCTGTGGAGGGATCTTCCACCGATTTCCTTACTGCATCTATCATAGCTTCCGCTTCCTAAATTTTCTTTTAAAGGTCTGCAGTCAATTTGTCTTGGTTCATAAAATCTGCTATGATTTTCCTTCCTTTAGCTACAATCTCTTTTAATGAAGCTTGACCAACCTTCAAAGAGCTAATGTCAAGTGAAAAGTTTGTTGTCAGTTCTTTCAACCTTTTCTCAAGATACTTTTCTTCTGCAACCTTGGATGTCGATTCTTCAAGGCTAGAAAAGTTTTCTTTAAAACATGTCATGATGGTGCTGACATCATCTACTAAGTGTATGCTTGACACTTTCTTTTCTGTAGGCAATAGGATATTTAGAATGTTGACTGACTCAAAAAATAATGGATTCTCATAACTTGTTTTTCTTTTGCCATTTTACATTTCAAGAACACTGATTTTAATTAAGTCTTCTTCTCCCCAAGAGTTTAGACTGGTAGTGTTAGGAGTCAAACTTGACAACAATGATACTGAGGATTTTTGTGTAAGGAGTGAACTTTGAATGACATTCATTACCTCAATCTTTGTAATCACAGATTCACCTTTCTTTTATGTATCCTCTTCCTCTTTTCCTTCTTCCTTCCCTTCATCATCTTTCTTTCCTATTATGTCTTCAATCTTCACTTCTTCTTGATGTTTAGGTGAATTATTACCACATAGAATTTATGCTTCCTCAGTGCTCACAAATCCTTCTTCAAACTTATCCAAGTCCTTATATGTGGCCACCATAGATATCTCAATATTATCTATCATGATAATGTGTTTCTTGGTTTCAGGCATGGGCGCAGATACCATTGCCTCTGTGGGTGCTGTCACTGTGGGCACTGAGTCCTATGGACCTATCATAGGTGCATTTATACCCTCAGCTACTTTGGCTTTCTCAATAGGCACTTGGGTTGTGGGTACAGATGTTGGTTGCATGCATTGTTCTAAAAACACCTTCTCAAGGGCTTTTTCAATCTCCTTAGAAATCAATTCATAATCCTTATTCATAATATGAAGGTTCTCATTTTTGTTCTAAGGTGCTACTTTACAAAGTCCATCAACAACGACTTTTCTTCAACTGAGCATAGTGGCAAGTTGTCATCCAATATTTTTTCTCTTATTCTTAAGTCTTCTTCTTCAATTGGCTATATGGTCATACTACACTTGTCACTGCGTGACTTACAAGCCTGCTCAACAAATTTCCTCACATCCTTACCAATAGGAAGAATGGCACCTGTTCTTGATAGACCTATCATCTCATAAATGAGATCAACTCTGATGCGAACTAGATCTTCACCTATCAGGAATAGGTCATCATGAATTTTGCTCAACAAGATCTTAATCCATTCGGATTCATACATTGTGGCATACTCAATGATTGGGTGATTTTCAAGGTGCGCAAACTCATCCATGAATGTTTTATCAAGATTCATCATGGTTTCTAGGTGCGACTTTATTATGTCAAAACCAACTAGTTTCTTCTTGCAATATACGTATGCGCGTATGTCTTCTATGTGCATAATACCCATTGGGGTTCTAGAAAAGGCTCCTTCTAGGTCATCTAGGGTGGATTTGAATGGATGCTTCTTAAATACATATCTTTTCCTTTCAGCAACATAAAAAATGACTGGAGTAGCCATAACTTACTTGGTGAATCACTCAAATATGTCTGTAAGGGTTTCTGAATTGTCATGTCCAAACTAGGGCTTGTAACAATCTATCTTCCTTCTTCGCTGATAAATCTAACTGCAATACTTCTCAACTCAGCTGCTAGAACTCTTGTGATCTCCAAACGCTTAAACTTGATTGCAAATGTGTGATCAATAAATCTCTGGTGACTATAAAGTAGTTTTCTACCATTAATGCTTGCCGCGTAAACACATAATCCCATAGAGAATTCCAAACTTCCTTTTTGCCATCTATCAGGTAGTGCACTCTTGCATACTGCATTGAATAGTCTCCAAAAAGTTATATCCAAAGGTGCATACTTTGAGAGTGAGTATACCAACCGCGTAGGTGTCTAGAGATAATCTAGCTCCCCCTCTGACCATAACGATCATTTAACCATAAATAGGAGGTGCGTCCATTGCAGATGCATCCTCAACTACTTCATCAACATTATCCTTCTTTTCTTCCTTCCAAATTAAGCTCATAGATCTTCTGTAGCTTGCACAAAATTGACTTCTGCTTCATCCAATATTGATCTTTCTGACTTTTTAGGGCTTTCCTGTCTTTGCACTTTTGTTCTGCAAAACCTAGAGATGTGTCCGACCTTGTTACATGAGTGACAAATGACTAGAGGCTTGATATTCCTCAACGCATTCACGTGGGTTACCATACTGCACTATTTGGCTGTGTGACCATAATAATTGCATATTTGACATGTAATGTTCTAAGAATTTCTTACATTCTACTGTGGACGACTTCTCTGATTTTTTTGATTCTGATTTCTTTGATTTGATCTACAATTCATAGCTCTATGACCAAACTTATTGCATGAATAACAGTAACCATTGAAAGGTCTTACCTCTTTACAATCTCTTGCTATGTGACCATGCTTGTTACAAGCATAACAAGTTTTGTTTACTGGCTTGCGCTCATCCTTAAATGGTTTGGCTTAAGCTTCTATATGATTTCCTACCTTCTTAGCTTCTATAGATTCTACTGATGTTTTCTTTCTTTCTCGCATGTCATTGATCTAATTTTGTGCTTCATTGAATCCAGTACCGCTAGTGTCTCCTTTAATCTTTTGTGCATACAACTGTGACTCTATTAAATCCTTGCTTGTGTGTAATCTATCAATATGATTCTTTTCTTTAGTCAATTCAAATTCCACTTGCTTCTTGATGTTTTCTAACTCCAAGATTTTCATATTTGCTTGCCTTAGTTCTTCATCCAACTGCTTATTTTGTTTGACATGTTCTTTATAGGCTTCTTGATTATTAAGTAGCTTTTCATCCAATTCTTCAATCTGATCTTTCAGAGATGTGTTTTACTCATTTAGCTTTTAAACCATTTTTCCCAAATCACTTGTGGAACAGTCTTTCAAGTCTTTTCTCAATTTTTTGATGACCGCATGAGTATCACAAACCATTTCTTTCAGCTCTTCAATTTCTTTTTCAGATTTGTCAAGGTCTTCAATAGCTTCTTCAAGATTCTTTTTCAGATTTGTCAAGGTCTTCAATAGCTTCTTCAAGATTCTTTTTCAGATGTTTCATTTCTCCCTTATCCATGATCTCCTCAAATGGTTAAACTTCTATGTAGAGGACTAGAGCTCTAATACCAATTGTTAGGAATGGGAACACTGAGAGGGGGGGGTGAATCAGTGTTCTATATATTATTACTTTTTCTAATATCTTGAATCTTAACTTTAATGCTTAAGTATTGAACTGAATATCAATGCAAGTAAGATAAACAACCACAACACATAACACCAAATATGATGACAGGGGAATCCAAATAGGTAAAAACCTTGGTGGGAATTGACACCCACTAAGAATTGCACTAGTGTTTTATGATCCCCATTAGAAGATTTTACAACCTTGTTAGGAGTTGATCTTTACAATGCTTTTAGTATAGTGATCTGGTCAAGGGTCATACCCTGTTAGGAGTCTTTTACAATTAACCCTGTTAGGGGTGGGGACACACTATCCTAGAGCTCAGTGCTCAAGTGGTTAAGGCTACAACCTTCTGGATCTTAGATACACAATATATCTGCAAGGTGAACTATTGTTGTGACACTGCTTGTCTGATCAGTTCCTTTTGTGCGCTGATGCTTTAGCCTCTTGTAAAGCTCTACAACATTCTTACTACTCTTTGCATACTTGTACTCTACTTATATCAACTCTATATTCACTTCCATACTTAATTACAAAGGCGTATATCTTTTTTATATGGGCAAACAAAACTATTTAACTAGGTCGACCTTCAATGTATTACATACAATGCTTCCAAGTGAATTTTCTCAAGTGTGTTTACAAAGAATAATATTAACATATCTAAAACCTAAATACAATAGGTGCATAGCCTTAAAAAAAAATATTACAAGCGCTAACCAAAATACCAACAGTCAGCTCCATGTGCTGCTCTGTTCTGGCGTTCACTATCTGTGCCACTTCAACTAGCTGTAACTTCTTCATACTAACTCATATCATCATGCGCTCTTAGACTTAGCATGAATAAATACTTAGAAGCTTATCTTCAAGGGCACATACCATAACTCGGTCATACACACGTGTGATGATGCTCTGTTCATCTTGTGCTCTGCTAATTGTCCTATCTTTTATACTTAGCCATATTCTGATTTTATGAGTAAGTGCGCTGACTCCAAAACTCTATATGAATTTGTTTCCATAATGACAACACTAAACATAGTCATATACATCAATATAGTCAACTTGCCAATAATTTCCCCCTTTGTCATTAATGGCAATAAAAGAATATGGCGAAGTTACTAACTGTATCCTTATACAAAATTTTTGAACATATACTCTAACTTATATTTCCCTTCTGCTATATTTTCTACTCCCCTTTACATCATATACATAGCTCCATATTCTCCCTTCTATTATATTCTCTACTCCCCCTTTGACATTAATGACAAAGGTGCACAAAAAGGTGTATCTACAGGGTACTTACAAGGTGAGTACATCGAGAAATGCAATAGTCAGATCTGGATCTCTTGTTGCCAGAATACTTTCAGTGCATTTACAGTCTGAAGATGGGCGCACAAAGAATATGTCAACTTTTCCATCTTTTCCAAATATGAACTCAGACCTTGATCATATGTCACCATTGTGGCATCAATCTCCTTGATGTTTTGGTTTAACACATCTAGTGAGGGCACAAGAGCATTTCTTAGCTGAGTTTGCCTTGCCCTTATCTTGGACATTTCTTTTTCTTCTTTTTCTATCTTATCCACTTGTCCTTGGTAAACATTGTTACACATATTTACATCTATGGAGGGATCTTCCACTAATTTGCTTACTGCATCTATCATAGCTTTTGCTTCTTGAATTTTCTTGTAAAGGTCTGTAGTCAGTTTGTCTTGGTTCATACAATTTGCTATGATTTTCCTTTCTTTAGCTGCAATCTCTTTTAATGAAGCTTGACCAACCTTCAAAGAGCTAAGGTCAAGTGCAAAGTTTACTATCACTTCTTTCAACCTTTTCTCAAGATACTTTTCTTCTACAACCTTGGATGATGATTCTTCCAGGCTAGAAAAGTTTTCTTTAAAACATGTCATGATGGTGTTGACATCATCTACTGAGTGTATGCTTGACACTTTCTTGTTTGCAGGCAATAGGCTATTTAGAATGTTGACTGACTGAACAAATAATGGATTCTTCATAACCTTTTTTCCTTTTGCCTTTTCCATTGCAAGCACACTAATTTTAATTAAGTCTTCTTCTCCCCAAGAGTCTAGACTAGTAGTGTCAGGAGTCAAACTTGACAACAATGATACTAAGGATTTTGGTGAAAGGAGTGGACTTTGATTGACATTCATTACCTCGGTCTTTGTAATCAAAGGTTCACCTTTCTTTTTTGTATCCTCTTCCTCTTTTCCTTCTTCCTTCCCTTCATCATCTTTCTATCCTGTTATATCTTCAATCTGCACTTCTTCTTAATGTTTAGGTGAATTATTACCACATAGAATTTATGCTTCCTTAGTGCTCACAAATGCTTCTTCAAACTTATCCAAGTCCTTATCTGTGGCCACCATAGATATCTCAATATTATCTATCATGATGGTTTCTTTCTTGGTTTCAGGCATGGGCGTAGATACCATTGCTTCTGTGGGTGTTGTCACTATGGGTGTCGAGTCCTATGGATCTATCATAGGTGCATTTATACCCTCAACTACTTTGGCTTTCTCAATAGGGACTTGGGTTGTGGGTACAGATGTTGGTTGCATGCATTGTTCTAAAAACACCTTCTCAAAGGCTTTTTTAGTCTCCTTAGAAATCAATTAATAATCCTTATTCATAATATGAAGGGTTCTCATTTTGGTTCTAAGGTGCAGCTTTACTAAATCCATTAAAAAAGACTTTTCTTCAGCTGAGCATACTGTAGGTTGTCATGCAGTGTTTTTTCTCTTATTCTTAAGTCTTCTTCTTCAATTGGCTCTATGGTCATACTATGCTTTTCCTACCTATGAAACCAGTTTAGAAACCATAGTGCATCACCTATGTTTAAAACATACTGCACTTAGCACATTAAGGTCTTTCAGATCAATTATCCATGTGGGCTAATGGTGGAAAAAATAGCCAACATTTTAGGCAACTCAAAGGAGATGCTTTCCTTCTAAGCATAAGATCAATGGCCTTGAAGCAATCCAATGGGCATGGAGTCACCAACATCAAAAACATTAAACATTTTCCACAAATATAGAAAATACATGACATTTCTATCTCTATCAAAACATGAAAATATTCAACCTAAGAAAAAAATTAAAATTTTTCTATGTCGAGGAGGGAAACAACTTGTGCTTGTGCACTTCTTGGAAATAAAAAATACTTATTCTAGTGTGTACAAAAAATTACATGAAAATATCAAACAAATCCATTAATTGGCTTGTTGAAGTAGTTGCCCTTCCTTATCAAATTTTTGTTCCTTTCATGCACTTGGGAAACCATTCAGGGAAACAAGCATGACATGCATGCCACAACTTGCTAGAATACCTTCCCAATGCTAAGAACAAAGAAGCTCTCCAACACTGGAATACTCTTATTTTGGGCAAGACCGACTTGCCCCTTCTTCGATACTCACCCTTGTGCTCTAAAGAAATCATGACTGGGGGAAACTTGTATAATTTTTGCAAAGCTAGATGCCTTATGGATAATCCTCTTAAAGGCACTTGGTCAAAAAGATCATCCTTGAACTCACTATTGTGCTCTGTAACATCTTCATCCTGATGGCCATCATGGGCTGGATCTATTGGTGTGGCTAGTGGCGTGAGTGTCTCTTCTTGTTGATGTTGCAAATCATATTATTCACTTGTAGGAGATGATGTCTTTCTCAATAGGCATGAGACTTCAAGCTCATATAAATAGATCTCCCATATGCTATGTGATATCCCCGTGTCATAACAATCCCTATGATGGCTTGAGGAAGAAACAAATTCCTCTTTTTGGACTTCTTTCTCTATTGTGACACTATTCATAAACTAGGAAGCAACCCTATGCACACCAATGTGTTCCTCTTCAAGGATAGAGATTTCCTTGTGACATTCTTCCTCCTCAACATCCTGCAACAACATTGATTTCTCCTCTCTTGGAAGCTACTCTTGAATTGTCTATGATGTGAGAAAAGATACATCTACCTCCTCAAGATCCATGAAGAAGGGGTGATAATCAAATGAAGTCTCACAAAAATGAATCTAAGGAGGTGTATGAGGTGTAGGTTGAGGATCTTTGTATCTTATATTTTATACTTGGGGAGACTTACTCCTTTTGAAGCTATCAAACTTGTAGTTAGGGGGGCTCTTATGATTCATAAGTTTTCATTTGAGCAAGCTTGAGCCTTGTATCTTCCTCTGCTACATAAATCCTTCTTGCAAGGTCCTCCTCATTTTTTTTGTGCCTCTCACTCCAGAGAGTGATGGAGAGTTTATAATGTTGTTCATGTTGATAAGGAGAATTCTGACAAGTATATTTATCCTCATATTGCCCTTGTTGGAACTCCATTTGCAATTGCATGTCATATTTGTGTTGCCTCTTAATTTCATCCACCTACATATTGAGTTCTTGCAACACTGGGCCTTGTTCCTAAAACATTTTGTCCATATTTTGCATATTTTGCATTATGGTTTTTATGATGGCCTCAATTTTATCTAATCCATTAGGAGATGTGAAGGTTGGTGGAGCAAGGGTGGGAGAATGGTAAACGTTTTGACCATATTGGTCGTTTGATGCAACAAATGAATTTGGGCCATAATCAGGCTATGGTTGAGGTTGATATTGATAATATGAGGGTAGAGGGATAACATAATTTTCATGATATTGGGGGGGGAGGGGGAATAATAAACATTTCTATGAAATGGGTTCATGTTAAAGCTTCATATAAGCTGCAAATTTATAGAAAATTTGGAAATCATAGAGGATCAAAATGATCTTATACATACCAGCACTAAGACTTCAAACCAATAAATTTTGCACTTGGAGTTACCATGATGTTTGATGAAATTCCTCCAAAGGTTTATGTTACTGAGAATAACACCCAAATTCTTAGTAAATGATGACTTTAAACTAGCTAACTAGTGGACTTATGCAACTTATTTTGAATTTGTGTTCCACTGGGTGTGCCAAAAATTGTTGTCACAAAAGTTTGCATCCATGTTTGGGGTATGAACCCCAATAAACCTTGTGAAACATTGAGATAACCTCCTAGTGTGGAACTTTCACTTTTAGGCTAAATCTCTAGAGAAGGTTGGCTTCCTTCCAATCAAGATGCACTTGAGCTAATTTTTTTTTAGGAAAATAGGAAGAAGAATTGTGGGAATTTAAAAGGGGTGATGCACCATATTGAGTGTGGTTACTCCCTACCCTTGATTAATCATAACACTAACAAAGCCTCCCAAACATACACAAATTTTACTCTAATATACCCTACAAGGACTCATGTATAGGTTTGAACAAATGATTTTCTACAAGGAAAGAAACAATCACAATATAAAACTCATGAGAAAATTATACACAACATATAAACTTGAAAGCTAGAAGAGAAACATCCAACACATGGCAAGTTATATGCATAATCTAGCTGAATGGTGAAAAGAGGTAAAACAAGGATTTTCCATTCCTATAAGACAAAGGAAGATTTACAAGTGTAGGGCATAGCCACTACAAAAGAACAAAGGATAACCCCACAAATATGTACAAAATATTTCTTTTTATAGAGCTAGCATAACTCTGAATATAACAGTGAAGTTTGAATTCCAAGCTAATTGGAGTTAACTTATAGAAAGACAAGGTCCAAGAAATATCAGATAAAATCTGATTCTGTGTGTACATCTGATCATGGAAGTGACAAAGAACAACCTACAAATCAAGGCACTCTATAAAGGAAGGGACAACCCAAGTGGGAAAAATCAGAACAAATCTAATTTTTGTCTGTATTTGATCCATGAAATGATAGGAAATGGGTCAATCAATGCCCCTGTACTCAAGAAAATAAATCCCATACCCTTAGAAAGTGGAAAAAAAGTAAGGAAATATGCTCACGTCACATGTAGAAGCCAAAGAATGTAGTTCAACATTGAATACTCTATCCTCAGGTTGTATCTCAGTCGCTGGTAAAAAAAATCTACAGGTGCGAAAACACACAACATTTTTGCCAAAAAAACATATCAGAGAGACAATAAAATATTACCTTGATGTAAAAAACACACAACATTTTTTACCATGCCCTTCCATGCTTAATGGTTTGCACATCTTAGATTTAATCGCACAAGTGCGATGAAATCTAAGTCGTTGATCCTAGAGAAAATGATCGACATTTAAATCCTACAGGTTTGAAAAATAGAAAACACATGATGCATGATGTTTTTGCACATGCGGGGTTCCAAAAACACAATGTTTTTGCTCACCGATGAAACTAGTGTAGAAAATAGAGTGCATCACCTGTGCTGAAAACATGATGCACTTAGCCCATAAAGGTCTCTCAGTTCGGTTATCCATATTAGCTAATGTTGGTGAAAATATCCAATAGCTACCTAATGCCTTGTTGGATAATTTCTTATGTTGTGGGATCATGCTAGAACCATAAGAGGTTGTTACCTTAGGGTTGATCTGAATTATGCCGTTACATCAACAAGCTATTAATGTCCTTATGCCTGGTTGTGAGAACCATTAGGTTATGGCTGGTTGTATACCTAATTCATGATGCTAGATCTTCTGAGGCCTTTATTCTAAATTTTGAGGACTCATTATGTTCTTGGTGTTTTTATTTGAGCTTGATTAATTTATGTGATTCAGTAACTATTCCAATGTTATGATTTTATACTAGAATTGTGAGATGCACCTAGCTCAATTTATTCTCGTGTTCATTCTGAGATTACTACTATGGTTATGATGGTATCTAGATTATTTATCTTATGACGTGATTTGATGGTTTCACTCATATATGTGTTAGTGGTACCAGATTACATTTTTTTTTTATCATGTTTAGATGTTATCTAGGTTGGGGATCATTATATATGCTATCATGATGTTATCTCATATTTTAAGTGATATTATGCTTTATCATGTTAATGGATATATATTTACAGTTTCATTGATGTATGCTAATATTGTGTAAATGATTATTTTAATGATTTACATTTAAATACATATTTATTTAAATAAAATGTACATTGAGGATTACAATATGGAATGACCAGTGTCATGATATTCTATATGTTCGATTACGTCACTAGAGCATCAATGTTCCATTAGGCATTTTATTATTATTATTATATCTGCTTCAACAATTTATATTGTGAGTAGCTGCACTTGAGATTTGTGTGTTTTAGTGAACACATACTAGATAACATTATGTCTGAGCTACATGAATTGAGTGTGTCTTTATATCTAGTAGTGGCAGTGGAGATAGTTACATTGACCATTTTGCATATTGAGCCAATATCGTCCCTATATGGACAATATATATGTATTGAGAAATTATACCTCTAGTACCATGTGGGTAAAATCCAGATTCATTTACACATTGTGTTGGACCAATATATGTGTCCATGCATTTTAGTTACCATAGTTTTTGATGTTAAGGAAAACAAGTCTTGAAGGGACCTGAAACTCTTTACAAGAAGGTCACTAAAGACATACAAAGACAACCCACTGAGACGAAATGGATCTAGACCTTAACGAGGGTTTTTCTAATAGGCTCCCACAACTTGGAACAAACAACTTGGGCAAAGCCCCGAGAGAACCCAGGCAAAAGAAAATCCCAAAAATTTAGGATTTTCCTGTAGACCCCTTCTGATGGGATCGAAGGGTCATGTCAAAAGAAGGCGAAGATCGCTTAGAATATTTTCCTTTAACCTTGATCCATCCTTCCTTAACCATAGAAATAGATTTTTTCCAAACCAATGAGTCCAAACTAGAAAAACAAAGCCCTAAGAGGGGGTAGCATCTTGCCCTAAGGCAACAAGCGGAGAGCCAGGGCCAGGGAGAGGGATAGAGCCTGTAGAAGGACTAGCAAGGACAAACCTAGAGGCAAACCCTTTTGAAGAACCAAGAGGAACAAAGTCAGCTCTAGCAGCCAGGGAGGACACCCCAGATGTGGGGGGAACCGTCACACAAGCTGAAGAGAGAGGGACAAAAACACCCACAACAACACCAACAATAGAAGCAAGAGGAAGGGGAGAAGACACAGGGCCAACCTGCTCCACCACTTGTGAAAAACTCTGGTGAGAGGACACCTTCTCCACCATATAGTGCTGAGAAGAGACACCCTGCCACCAGGTAGAAGTCTTTTTAAATTTATGAAGCTTGCATTGGTCTGAAAGATGACCTGTCTTGAAGCACCTTCTGGATTTGAAGGGGAGGCCTTTGTAATCCAAATGTTGAATCCAACACTGGCTACTAGGGGTAACAAGTTTGATCTTAGCAGGAAGACCATTTTAGTTACCATAGTTGTTGTAGACGAGTTAGATCATTATGCATGTTGATTTTAATTATCAAATGGTTATTTTATATTTTTTGGCAATTTTTTCATAGTGCTATTATGTTTTATTAGAATTGGTTAAATTAATCCATGTTGAGTTGGGTTAGTTTTTAGGGTTTTAAATTATTGATTTAAGTAATTTTTATTTTATTATTTTTGTGTGTTGGCCAAAAAGTGCCTTTATTATGAGATATTAGAACTCATTTTTACACTTATACATTTTTTAACTCCAAAAATTGTAAAAACCCCCTTTGAGAGAATTCAATATTTTGTTTGTTGGGAAAGATTTGATTACAATATTTTTGTGGGTAGAGGGTCATTGGAATCACATCACAATTGCTACGTTGTCCATAGATGCTTATTTTATTTCACAGAGTGTGTGGATTTTCCCCTTTGTTTTGGTGTTTTTCTCCATTTATGAGGTAGGGCTCTTCATTACTCCCTCATTTCTTTGGATAAATGCTTAAAGTTTGTTGCAATTTATATGTGGGATGTATATACATTTTCCCCCATTTGCTTGATCTCTTTTGGTACCTGTTTGGGCTTATGTATATTTCACATTTTGGAATGCAAGTTTTTATATCGTTATGCTTCTTTTTTTTCTGTGTGAGCTTGAAACAAAAATTATTTGAAAAATGTGTTGTTGGGCATATGGGAACCAATGGGTTTGAATTTCGTAGCTTAGTTTTGAGTTTGATTTTTGGGCTTTTTGGTGGGTGCACTATTATGTGTGCCATCTAGATCATGTATGTCATCACGTATGGCTTAATTGAATTATTGGATGCAGTATTACTCCATGTTTTTAGTAGGATCATGAAATCAAAATGGATAGAGAACATTTTGGATAATTTCTATTGCGATCAGAACTTACTCTTTTGATATGAAATGACATTTTTCATACTTTGCTGGAATTTAGAATTTTAATGCTTTTGAGCTCCTCGCTTGATTGGTGGATGTGAGACACATCTTGGAGAATTTGGGGATGTTAGTATCTCATGTGTATTTTATGTCAGATTATCCTAGGATTCATGCTATTAGAAACGAGGCCAATAAAGTGTGCTTGTGCACAACCTTATTGTCTTGGTTTCTTGGCCTTATTTATGCTTTCTTTAGATTTTCATTATAATTGTTGATGCATGTGTTTGAGACCACATCCTTGAGCATAGTTGAGCTATGCCTACTTGAAAATATCTTGAGAGACCTGTACTCTTGGTTTGTCACCAATTGAGTGCTTCTTTTATTTGGATGGAAGTTTGATTTTGAGCCTTTTATGTTCTTATGCTTATTGTTGTTGTGATTGCCCTTTTATGTTGGCACACCCCATGCTTGAGTTGAGATCATATGTGATATGTGGATGTAAGGTGTTAAGATCAAATCCAAACATGTGATTGAGCTATACTACTATGCTGAGGTTTGAGTGACCTATGCTCTTGGTTTGGGACTAATGGAGCTTACCATGTTCCTTTATGGTTTATGACTTTGGGAGTCTTTTCTTGCATTTTGTGTGTATTACATTTTTGAATTGTGCCTCGTTGTAGAATGATACGGTTGTTGCTTGGGTAGAGGATTGGAGTGGCCTCTTATGTGGATCCTATTCGGTAAGTGAATTGTATAGGTCACGTGTAGAAGTTACTAATAAGTAATAACTTAATAAACTAAATCAGGGTAAAAAAACATTTATGAGAGTAATTAACTACTTGGCCACCGAAGGGTGTTGATAGAAGGTAAGTCATTTCCTGGCCATCCAAGGACATGGATAGAAGGCACCATATCTGGTCACCTGAGGGTTTTTATCAAAGATACATACTAATCCTAGCCATCTATGAATGTTGATTAAAGAATCGATGCTACTCGGGCTACCAAAAGCCAAGTAATGACACTCCACCTTGAGTCCCTACACTTAGCCTTGATAGCTTTGAGTAGTTGCCTGTTGTTCCTATCCCATACTATATATTTACATTCCATGTATCTTCATATTGAGTGTGTTAGAGATTGTTGTATTATTATGCATATATGCACTGACATTGATTTTTTGTCATTGATGCAAACATATTTCTAATGTTAATGACAGTGTTCCTAGTATGTTCAGTGAGAATATTTGTTTGATATGGCTACTGTATTGAAGATTGGATGATGCAAACATACATATGATTTTAGGGATATATGTAATTGAATTATGTCAATTTACAAAGCTTCACATGGTAATTTGAGTGAGTTATGGAAGATTGATCAAAGACTGGTATTTTGGATGTCCATGAAGAGACAATGATTCAGTTTTTGGATCAATATGGTTTGGTTATGCAATATTTTTGGTTGCTAACCTAGTGGTGAGTTTGGAAGATGAATGTGTGTCCTCACCTTGAGTGGTTCATGATTTTGATGTTGGGAAGCTATTTTTCTTGAGTGATAGAGGTTATTGATTAGTGTTCTTGATGAATAGTATAGAGATAATAGTGAATTTTGAGACAGAGTTGTTTTGGTCATTGTTGTGACATTTCATGTTGCTTATTGATGTTTCTAGATTGTGTCCTATTTATGTTGCTGGATCACATTGAGTTATGTGATCTTATTTGGTGATTTTCATGTTGCATGTTGGTGTTCTTATTGTTCTTAGGCAACATAGTGGTGTAGCATGTTGTGATGGATCGAAGCGTGATTTATGGGGTTGGAGAGTGTTTGAGGATGAAGATTTGGATCCTTACTAGTGTCTTTGCCTACATGTTTTGGATTGTATTGTATTTGATTAAATATGTATAATTGAGGTGTTAAGGTTGATGTCGACCTTGTTTATTTCTACAAGGTTGATGAAATGTATAAAAATATGTAATCATTTGTAATTGTGAAGATATGGAAGAGGATCATGCATGTGTATGAGAGATTGTGAGAAGAGGTATGAGTGGAATATGTAATTGAGGCAACGATATGATTTATTATGTACTTCATTAGATTTGTATTGATATTTTGAGGATGTTATTAGTTAGTTCATGATTTGTAGATTATTATCCATAATAGATTGTTGTCCATATACTTGATGTAAGGAAGTGAGCCTTACTTTAGGTTGTATCCCTTGTTGTATTTGAGTAGTGACCTCTAGGAAGTGTTCTTGAATACATGTGCATTCCGCTTGCAATACTCTTAACCAAATATAGTATTTTTAATAGAGTACATCATTTTGTCGGTTTGATCCCCACTGTGGTTTTTCCCATAACTGGGTTTCCACTTCAAAATCTTGGTGTTATGTGTTGTTTAATGTGTTGTGATCTTTCTTTAATGTTCATCATTTAGATCTAAGATTTAAAGTATACAAGTTGATTGAGGTTTTAAGTTTTGGGATACAACTGATTCACCCCCTGCCCCCCCCTTTCAGTTGTGTGTGTTGTCTTGTTTCTAACAAAGTGTTCTCCATGTTGTATTAGGGTAAGTGCGCAAATATGGGGGACCAAAAAGGGGGTATAAGATGCCACTTTTTTCTGAAATCAGTAAACACTGAACTTCAAAGAGATATTGAAGATACTTAGACTCAAAATTTGAAGATGAAACAATAACAAGAGTTGTAGTACTTTGAATCTAGTTTCTAAACTACTAATTTATTTTGAAAATGGTGGAGATTAATGCCCTCAAAAAGGGGGAGCACAAAAAGTGGTTCTATATTTTGTAAAAAATATAACATAGCGTCTGGTGTGCTCCCCCTAAAATGTTAAAAAAAAATTAGAATTTTTTTAATTGCTTTGGTGAGAAGTTAGCTAACACAATGTAGTTTATCCCAGATTTTTTAACTAATTTTTTTTATGAATGTATGACTTTTTAAAGAATTTTCGAAGTGGAAACATCCTGAAAAACATGAAATTTGAGCGTGCTCCCCCTAGAAATCTTTGAAAACTAATAAATTTTTAAAAACTTTTTAAAGGTGTGTAGAATGGAGTCTACTTTGTAAAAAATTAACTTGTTACAAAATTTGATGAACGAGCCAAAATCTGTGCCCAAAGTAGTACTCGTTGGATTTTTACAAAAAATATAGACATGCTTACAAAAGAAATTAGAGATGAAAAGCTTGACATAGTTAGAATTCAAAAAAAAAAAGGATAGATAACTAACAGAGAGTATAATATCTTGTTGTCTAATTTTGTTTTTTTGAACCATGTGCAAACCTATAGGGGAGAAAAGATGAAAAAATGTGAATTTTTGGTATGTTTTCTAGAAAACACATTTCTTGCCTATTGAAATCATCCAAGCGTTAGGATTGGTGTTTCCCAAAGATGTTAAAAAGGTGCAAGTGATATATGACATGTGCCACATGTAGAAAATGCTCTATATATATGGCGTGTGCCACATGTAGAAAATTCTCTACATATATGACATGTGCCATATATGGCTCACACCATATATGGTGCAAACCAAATGTTAAATATGAAACTTTCCATTATAAGGCCACAACTAATCTCCTAACATGAATATATATGATCTATCTATGTCTCTCCTTTTTCTTTCTCTCTCATTTTGTGTCTCCCCTTCCTCATTGAACAACCATATCACCTCTTTCTCCCCCTAAGGTATGCCCTTCTCTTCCCTTCTATCTTATTTTCCCCCGAGTATTTCACCCCCTCCATATCTACCTCTCTCCCCATCTCATCTTAATCCTCTATTTTCTCATTGTTATTTTCTCTATTATATTATTCCTTCCTTGCATTACCAAGTCTCTCTCTCTCTCTCTCATTATCTATTCCATGACCAATGGTACAACTGGTAGAGAGAGATAGTGTGTGTGAATAAAGTGGTAGGGAGATGGTGGAGAGAATGATAAAGGGGGGAAGAGAAAGAGTTGAAAGGAGATGGAGAAGAGAGGGAGAGAGTGAGGGAGGGGGAAGGAAGAAAGGGAGAAATTATTTAAGATTTATGTTTATGGTTATAGGATTGGGGTTTGGGGATTAGGGCTTAAGGATTAGGTTTAGAGAGAGATGGGTAGGAAGATGGGGGAGAGAGTGAGAGAGGGGGGAGAGATAGGGAAGATGAACATAAGGGAAAGAGGGAGAGAGTAATAGAAGGGGAAGATAAATGGCATAAAGGGATAAAGGTAGAAAGGATTTAGGATTTAGAAAAAGAGAGGGAGGGATCTCTCTCTCTCTCTCTCTCTCTCTCTAAACCCTAAACCCTAAATCCTTTCTACCTTTATCCATTTCACCCCACTGTATTCCCCTTCTATCACTCTCTCCTTTCCCTTATGTTCCTCTTTCCCATATCTCTCCCATATCTCACTCTCTTCCTCTCTGCCCCATCTCCCTAAATATCTCTCTCTAAACCTAATCCCTAAGCCATTATCCCCAAACCCCAAACCTATAAATATAAACACTAAATCTTAAATCATTTCTCCCTTTCTCCCTTTCCCCTCTCTGACTCTCTCCCTCTCTTCTCCATCTCCTTGCAAATATTTCTCTTCTCCTGAAAGAGAGAGGGGATGAGAAGAGGAGAGGGAGAGAGAGAAAAAGAGAGGGAATGAGAGAGAGATAGAATAGGATAAGGAGAGAGAGAGAGAGAGAGAGAGAGAGAGAGAGAGAGAGAGAGAGAGAGAGAGAGAGAGAGAGCATATTATAGCATATGGTGTACACCATATATGGTGTGTGCCATATGTAAAGAGTCAAAGATGGATGCAAACAATGCAAGTTTTTTGTATTGTATATGACGTACACTATATATGGCATGCACCATATTTGGCATACTAAAAGTAGTAAAAAAGCCAAGGAACTTGTGATTGAGGCCCACATTTTATCTTTCATGTTTGGCTTCTGTGCATTATCTAACAAATAAATGCTTTTCATGGTGTTTACTATCACAAAAAAGTGCAATCAACATATTCTATCATATTTTCACCACCTTTTTGTTCAAAATTCAATGTAGAAGTGGGAAAGTCAATGATTTTTGAGTGAAATTGATCATTTGAGTAAAGTTTTTCATTTTTTATATAAGTGAAATGTGAATAAAGATATTTTTGTTTACAATTGATTTAATATGGACTTGTTATTTTCATAATTTTAATTATTGTAATAGGGGTAAGTGCACCAAGTTTGTGACCAAAAAGGGGGGTGTAAGTGGCACCCTTTTTCCTAAAATTGGGTAAACTTGAACTTCGAAGAGGAATTTGAATGTCATGTGCTCAAAAGTAGGAGTTGTGCAAAGAATAAAAATTGTTGTACTCTAAATCTAGTTTCTAAGTGTAATCACTTGAAAATGGACAAGACTAAATCATGTGATTAACTAAGGCAAAATCAAGGCAATAAATTTAAATCAAGCTAAAATCAAAGTAAAATTGCAATCAAGCTAAAATCAAAGAAAAATTAAAAACAAGCCAAAATCCAATTATAATTGAAAATCAAAAGCCAATAAATCAATTGAAATCAAATAAATCAAGATAAATCAATTAATTGTACAATTAATCTAATTAATTGCATAGTTCAATTTAAATCAAATTAACCCATTCATGGGGTACACATGGCTAAACAAGGTTTGGAGGAAAAAAGAAAATTTGGATGCAAGAAAAGCTCTTTCTTATGTTACGAGTTATTCTTCTTAAGAGTTGCACCAGTACGAAGTGGTTTGAAATGTTTAAGAGAGTTCGGGAGCTGAATGAATTTTTTTTGGGTGTTTACCCATCTAACTAGATCTACTGGCATAGACAGACCGAGGCCACAAAAATCAGTTTCAAAGATACTTACAATTGTAACTTTCAAATGAGGCACATTACAAGATTTAGCAACAATTGAGATTGGGTTACCAATTTTGAACAGTGTCAAATATCACAAAAGTGACAAGGAATTTTGTGGGCGGAGATAATATGATCTCTTAGTACCTTATATATTTTTGATACATCACACAAGCTCTGAGAAACAACCTGACAAAGTTTGACATTTTTTGCACTATATGTACCATATGGGTTCTTGATTTATGCTTTCCTTTTATAGATTTTGGCAAGGGTAAGGGGTGGAGTTGAGTTGATCATGGTTGAGTTGAGGTTAAGTCCATGGTTCCACCTTTGGAGACAATTTAAATGGATTATCCTCAAAGCTTGGGACAAAGAGACAAAATGGGTGGCCAAGATGCTCTCACCTTATGTGTGATGGAGATTCGATGTGAGCTTGATCCTTGATTCCGATTGGTTGATGAATTTTCCTCCTATGTGGTGGGTGACAAAAATTAGGAATTAATAATTGAATTTAATTGATTTGTTTAGCCATGTGTACCCCTTGAATGGGTTAATTTGATTTCAATTGAACTATGCAATTAATTAGATCTAGTTGGGTGGTTAAATTCCAAGAACAACCTCATTTGGCTCCTGAACTCGCTTGAATGTTTTGGACCAATTCGTAGAGGTGCAATCCTTAAGGTGCATAAAATACAAAAATTATCAAAATTTTCCATGTCATTTCTTAGAGCTCATGGGATGTCTCAACAATCCTTCAAGTACTACAAGATCATGTTATTTCTTCCCAAAAAATCCTCTCTCACTTTTGGGAGATTCGACATTGTTCAAAATTGGTAACCTAATCTCGATCATTGCCAAATATTGCAATGTGCCTCGGTTGAAAGTTGCAACTATAAGTATCTTTGCAACCACTCAGCATGGCCTCAAATTGTCTACACCAAATAAATTTATTGGGTGAGTAAACACCAATAACAACCCTATTCATCTCTCTAACCTACTTGAGCATTCTCGACTTAGTCCATAGTGGTGCCACCCTTAAGGTGCATAGAGTGCAAAATTTGTCAAACTTTTCTATGTCATTTCTTGGCGCTCACGAGAAATATAAAAAATTGATTAGGTTCTATGGGATTATGTTATTGATGCCAAAAAATGTCTCTCTCACTTTTGGGAGATTCAATACTGTTCAAAATTGATAACCCACACTTAGACATTGCCAAATCTTACAATGTGCCTCAATTTAAAGTTGTAATTGTAAGTATCTTTGAAATTGATCATTGTGGCCTTGAACCAACTATTTCAAAAACTTTGGTTGGGTGGATAAACACTAAGAAAAATGTCTTTCAACTCCCCAAGTCTCTTGAACATTTTGGACCACTTCATACTGGTGCGACCCTTAAGGTGCATAGCGTACAAAAATTGTCAAACTTTTCCAAGCCATTTATAAAAGCTTAAGTGATGGATCAATGATTCATCTGATGCTACAAGATTATGTTTCCACTTCCTATAAAAGTATCTCTCAATTTCAAGAGATTCAACCCCATTTGAAACTAGCGACCAAATCTCAGTTCTTGCCAAATCTTGCAATGTTGCTCAGTTAAAAGTTGCAACTATGTATCTGTAGACACTTAAAAATCCTTTGGTAAATAAAAGTATTTTTATTTTCCAAAAACCCCTGATGACATCATCATTTATTAATTAATTATTTATTTAATTAATTAATTTATTATTATGCCATTATATCCTCCTATCTTAATTAAAAAAAATTAATTAAGGAATCCCTTCCATAAATGTTTAAATCTAATCTAAACATCATTCCCCCCAATATTTATTAATTATTTAATAAATTGACCAAAATCCTTTAAATAAATGAAATATTTATTTAGATCCCTCAAAACCCTAGAATCTTCTAGAGCACCCTAAACCCTCCTAAACTTTCCTAAACCTTTCATAAACCTATCTAGAAGGTGTTTCCTAACCTTCTTAAGCCTAATCCAAGTTTCCTTTGACTTTGGGTCAAACCCCCTCATTAATGAGCCTTACAAACTTATTAATGGTCTCTTACACCCTCATTAAGGCTCTTATAGCCTCATAAATGAGGACCATGTCTTCTCTGTCACCCTTGTTACCTAGGCACACTTTCCTAGTATTTCTCTACACACATGTGTGAGCAACCTTAACCCTTATCCATCTAACCTTACCTCTAACCTTACCACAAACTCTACCCCAAACCCTGACTTTAACCCTAACTCCACTTCCTAACCCAAGCCCTTAGGAGAATCCTATAAATCCTCCTCCCTCCAAGAGAAAAGTATTAGCTTAGTTTTTATCTTCATGCATTGTTATAATGGTAAAATACGTCTAGATCATCATAGCCTTTAGCATAAATTGTTACATTAACTCTATTTTATGCTTTTATAGATCATCCTAGAATATCTTAATGGATTGAATCTAGTTCTTTGTTAATATTTTCTAATCATTTCAGCATCATATCACATCTTCATTTAGATAAAATCAATCTAGCTTAAGCATTCTTGCATCAATATGCATTTCTAGCTCTATTAGGATCCTTGAGGCTCTAGGGGAAAAATAGGTGTTCTATACCTGATTTTGTGCCACTATGGGGTTCTCATGGTCTCTAATTGATCCTAATCCATCCTAATCAGCATTAGGGACAAGCTCCATGTGTTTTGAGACCACACCCACATCCCTAAATCAAGAACAAATCAAACGGTGATAGGGTGCTCCCGTTTAAGTTCTATCTTAATGACTTTGCAAATTATTTTCTCTATATGTTAGGAATATGCTCTTAGACTAATGTTTGATTATCTACGCCTATTCCAAATAGGTTAGGTTTTCATTGATCACAGTATCTTTAAAACCACTCATTGTGGCCTCAAAATATCTATGCAAATAGCTATGGTTAGGTGAGTAAATTCCATAAACAACGTCATTTTTCTCCCCAACTTTCTTGAGTGTTCCAAACCACTCCAAAATAGTGTAACCCTTAAGGTGCATAGAGTGCAAAAATTATTGAACTTTTTCATACAATTTATCAAAGTTTGTGCAATGTATCAATGATCCATCTAATGCTAAATGATAATTTTTTCATTTCCCACAAAATCCTCGCTCACTTTAACAAGATTCAACCCCATTCAAAATTGGTGACCACATCTCGGTTCTTACCAAATCTTGCAATGTCACTTAGTTGAAATTTTTAATGGTGTATCTTTAAAACCTCTTGTAATGGCCTCAAACCATCTAGGCCAATAGCTCTAACTCGATGGGTAAATAGTAGGAAAAACCTTATTTATCTCCCAACTTGCTTGAACGTTCCAGAACACTTCAGACTGGTGTGACCCTAAAGGTGCATAGAGTGCAAAAATTATCAAAACATTTCATGCCATTTCTCAGAGCTCATGTGACATATCAATAATATATTTGATGCTATAGTATCATGTTGCCTCTACTCACAAAATATTTTCTTAATTTCATAAGATTCAACGTCATTCAAAATTGGTGACTACATCTACATTCTTTCCAAATCTTGCAATGTTGCTCAATTGAAATTTACAACTATGTGTATCTTTGAAACCACCCATTGTGGATTCAAACCATATTCTCCAATAGCTATTCGATGAAGGTTGCTCTCCTTAATACCACAAACACATAACAAAAACAGAGAAACAACAACAATTTGCAAGAATAGAAAATGGGCTTCTTATTATCTCCACAAATGTGGAATTACAAATTTCAGAATTACAATATGTAAAGCCACATGAGCATTTCCCTTACAATATTCTATAGGACAAAGCCTCGAATTATTACCCAGAACTACTCTGAACTGCCTGAACTACCTAAGACAACACTACAACCTTCCTTATATAGGCAATTTTCCACCGCCTGGGAAGGTTCCAGAATTTTAGCCAATAAGGCCGACCAAACTTAGAATTATTTTATTTTTTCATTTTATTACATTATTGTCGGCTCAAAACAACTTTTGAAACCCAAACATAAATTTTGAAGGAAAATCATTTTCTGCCATTTTAGGTGACCCAACTTCCAGAGACCATAAGTCAGCACCCGTTGACCCGATTGATTATTATAACCCCATTTCAGAAAGCGTGTGAAGTGCTCTACAACACTTAAATCAAGCAAGCTTCATTTGGCTAATGTTCGACCTAATCCGGGGCCTCTAAAGCCTTCAAAATTGAGCTTGAAGTTTTTGTACCCTACTGCCAATACCAAAATTTTTCAATATCTTCAAAACTACACTTGATCTGGCAATGAAACTTTACTGGCAGTCTGATATGACCAAAATGAACCTCCAGAAAAGAAAATAGAACATTCTGAGCTTAAACGGAAAACTTACTAAAAATAATAACTTTCCAAAAATAGTAGTTCTGCACAAGATAGCCCTTATTGAAAAGAAACCAGAAATATTTTTGGGTGATGCAAGATTGCTCTTACACCCAGGATGCTCCTGCATTAGACACCCGAGGTAATTTGAGAAGTGACCCTGTCACGACTTAGGTGTGAAGAGGAAAACCAAGGTGGTCAACCTCCTCCCTTGTCAGCCATGATGAATCTTCAATAGGTCATCCTTTCCATTTGACCAAATATTCTTCATATATCCTGTTCCTTGTGCTTCTACCAACATGACTATCTAGTATATCCTCAATCTCCTTGGTAGATGAAGTAGTTGCCAGAATACTCCACTATGCTTCTGTGATCTCATCTTCAACACCTCCTTCATGATACTCTGTCAGATCTGAAATGTTAAATTCTGGTGAAATATTCAACTCATTAGGCAATTCTACCTCATATACATTTCCTGAATCATGCTTCTTTAGTATCTTACATGGCCCAAACTTCTTCATTTTCAGCTTGTTATATGTACCAACTGGAAATCTCTCCTTCCACAAATGAACCATGACTTCATCTCCAACCTAAAATTCCTTATGCCTCATTTTCTCATCTGCCTTAGCCTTATACTGCGCATTCATCTTGGTAATGTGCTTCCTCACCTCCTCATGGATGTTCTTCAAATGTTCTACAAAATCTTCAGCTTCAGCACTACTTATTTCTCCTTTATCTATCTTTCTCAACTCAGATGCATTTCTAGAACTACTTCCATATACAATCTAGAATGGTGATTTACCAGTTCTTCTGTTGACAGAATTATTGTATGCAAATTCTGCTTGTGGTAAAATCAAATCCCATCCCGTTGGCTTGTCTCCAACCAAACATCTCAGCAAATTTCCCAAACTCCTATTCACCACCTTTGTCTATCCATTAGTCTGTGGATGATGCGATCAACTGAACTTCAAATCTATCTTTAACTTCTTCCATAATGTATGCTAGAAATATCCAATAAACTTAGTGTCTCGATCTGAAACTATGCTATTTGGCAAACCATGTAGTCTCACCACTTCTTTGAAAAATGATTATGCTACATGAACAACATCATTAGTCTTCTTGGAGGGAATTAAATGTGTCATCTTTGAAAATCTGTCAACTACCACAAAAATTAAATCATGTCCCCGCTAAGTCCTTGGTAAACCAAGAACAAAGTCCATACTGATATCCTCCCAAGGCTTCTCTAGTATAGGTAATGGTTGATACAACCTTGTATTTTGCTTCACTCCTTTCGCCATCTGACATACTCTACAACTTTGTACAAACTTCTTGACATCTTTCTACAACTGTAGCCAATAATAATTCTCACTAACCAAAGCAAGGGTTTTATCACGATCAAAATGTCCAGCCAATCCTCTGCTATGCTTCTCCTTGATGAGATTCTCCCTCATAGAACTTTGTGGAATGCACAACTGACTCCCTCTGAATAGCATATTATCCTGGATAATGAAATCCAACCACTCCATTCTATCTAGAGTAACAGGTTCTGTACAAGCTTTCCAAGCTTCTCCAAAATTAGGATCCCTTGGATATAAATTCTTGAGTTCCTTGAATCCAACCACCTCAATCTGCATCTCTATCAATAATATTTTCCATCTGCTAAGCGCATTTGCAACCCTGTTAGACTTTCCACTCCTATGTTTCAAAATAAATGTATAACTCTGCAAAAACTCAACCCATTTCAAATGCCTTTGATTCAACTTTCCTTGACTATTCAAATATTGAAAATTTGATGATCAGTATACAAAACAAACTCCTTAGGAAGAAGATAATGTCTCCACTTCAATGCCTGAACTATAGCATAAAATTCCTGATCATAAATAGAATATTTTCTCTTGGCATCATTTAACTTCTCATTAAAATAAGCAACAGGTTTACCTTCTTGGCTCATAACATCTCCTATTGCAGTACCACTAGCATCATAGTCTACTTGAAACACCTTATTAAAATCTGGAAGTGCTAAAATAGGTTGTTCTGTAACTTTTTGTTTCAATAGTTTAAAACTCTTATCTACCCCATTAGTCCACTTGAACTCTTTTCTAGCCCCTCTCATTGTTTCAGTCAAGGGTCAACAAATACTACTAAATTTTATGATAAACTTTCTGTAAAATCTAGCCAAACTATGAAAAGATCTTACCTTAGTAGCACTCCTTGGAGTAGGCCATTCAAGGATAGCCTGCACTTTCTCTGGGTCCATTTTTAGACCTTCTGCTAAAACTACAAATCCCAGATACACTAACTCCTTCACAAAACTGCATTTCTTTAAATTAATCAACATTTTCTCTTCCCTTAACTTCTCAAACACCATACGAATATGCACCATATGTTCCTCCAATGTTTTAATGAAGATCAAAATATCATCTAGGTCAACAATGAAAAACTTACCCAGAAATTCTTTCATAACCTCGTTCATGAGCCGCATGAAAGTGCTCGGTGCATTGGTTAGCCCAAAAGGCATGACTAACCACTCATACAGTCCTTCCTTTGTCTTGAAAGTAGTCTTCCATTCATCTCCTTTTCTAATCCGAATCTGGTGATATCCACTCTTCAGATCTATCTTTGAGAAATACACAGCTCCACTCAAATAGTCCATAATATCATCCATCCTTGGCAATGGAAACCTATACTTGATTGTGATCTTGTTTATAGCCCTAGAATCTATACACATCCTCCATTCTCCATTCTTCTTTGGTGCTAGTACTATTGGTACAACACATGGACTCTGGCTCTCTCGAATCAACCCTTTCTATAACAACTCATATACTTGTCTGTTCAACTGTTCACTTTCTGTTAGTGTCATTCTATGTGCTACCTTATTTGTCAAACTGGCTCCTAGAATCAAGTCCATCTGATGACTGATTTTCCTCACAAGTGGTAATCCATCAGGTACATTATCAGATACAATATCTTGAAACTCATTCAACAAATTTTCAACTTCTATAGGTACATCTTCTACTTCCTCTTTACCAACTTTCAGAATTAAAGCAAAACATACATGCTCATGCCTCATACCCTCTAGGAATTTTCTTCCATCAACAAAACTTATTCTTGCATTACCACATACTTTTTCTACTATGTCCTTCAATGGCTTTAGCTTATGTCGCACTCCATCCTTTGTTAGGGAATACACATTCGCATGACCATCATGTACATCATGCCTATCAAATTGCGATGGTCTACCCAACAACATATGACATGCATCCATAGGTATGATATCACATAGTACCTCATCATGGTATCCGCCAATCTTGAACTTTACTAGGCACTGTTCACTGACCATGACCTTGTAGTTATCATGCACCCAAGTGATCCGATATGGATGTGGGTGTTTCTCTCTCTTGAGCTTAAACTTTGTCACCATCTCTTCTGACACCAAATTGTCAGTGCTTCCACTATCGATAATCACATCACAACATTTACCTTCACACTTGCAGCTGGTGTGAAACAGGCTCCTCCTTTGCTTGGGTTCGTTCTCCCCACTCAGTAGGACTATTTTGTTAATTAGTGTTTCTCCTCTTTTAGCATCTTCAGAATGTGATGATCTGACATCTTTGTCTACATGTGCAACTCTAGCTTGGCCTTCAGTTCTCCTATCTGTCCTTCCTTGCATTGTGGACATTCATATGCCCTATGACCTTCTTCTCTTTAGTGAAAACATGTTCCACGGAAGCCTCCTCTTCCAGATCCTTGTCCTCTTCCTCTTCCTCTTTGATCTCTATTATTCTGATCATGGAAATAATTGGAATTGTTTCCTCCCTAATTTTGACTACTACTGGTCTCATCCTTCTTTTTCGGATCTTCATTTTGGCCTCCATATGACCGTTCACTAGATCTTCCACCATGACCTCTTCCATTTTGTCTGCTCTCAAACTTCTTGTTCAACTTTTCCTCTATTTTTAGGGCAAATTGGTATGCCTCTTCAATACTGTTCATTCAAACCAAATTCAACTCCTCTTGAATGCTCGGCCTCAACCCATTAAGGTAGCAGGCAACTTTCTTCTTATCAGCTTCCGCATGGCTTATGCTGATGAGGATTTGATAAAAATCCTCCGTATACTCTTGAACAGATCTTCTTGCTTGCTTCAAACTTTACATTTTCTTCAGTAGGTCAAGCTAATAATCAACAAGAATGAACTGTCACTTCAATTTATCCACCATTCGATCCCATCTTGTGATTTTATCCTTTCTTCTTCTATTTCACTCCAATTGAATCTCTTGCCACCAGATCTTCACATGACCCTTCAGTCTGGCCTTTGCAAACTTGACCTGATCAGGATCCTCGATGTCTTCATACTCAAAATATTCTTCTAATTAATTGATCCAGTCAATCAACTCCTCTGGGTTAAGATTTCCTGAAAATGCAGGAACCTCAATCTTAGGTCTTTTCCTGATCTTGGAAATGGCCTGAAAAAGCCTTTATCCCTCTTGGTTCATAATTTCACCTTCTCCTTCTTGATCAGAATTTCCTTCTTCAGCTTCATTGTCGCTTTCATCTCTGACATTAAGATTCATTCATCTGCGAATCTTTTCTTGCAATGCTCACACTTGTCTCTCGAGTGCTCTAACCTCAGGTGTCACACGACTAGCTCTTTTGTCACGTTCCCTTCATGGAGGCATTTTTGTGCTGCTCGTTGAAACCCTAACCATGGTCCTGGTGCAAACTGCCTCACAGTCGGCGATTTGTTTACACACTCAGGAACTCCCGCTCTGATACCACTTGATGAAGGTTGCTCCCCTTAATACCACAAACACATAATAGAAATAGAGAAACAACAACAATTTGCAAGAATAGAAAATGGGTTTCTTATTATCTCCACAAATGTGGAATTACAATATGCAAAGCCACATGGGCATTTCCCTTACAATATTTTGTAGGACAAAGCCTCAAATTATTACCCGAAACTACTCTGAACTGCCCGAACTGCCTAAGACAACACTATAGCCTTCCTTATATAGGCAATTTTTCACTGCTTGGGAAGGTTCCAGAATTTTAGCCAATAAGGCCGACCAAACTTAGAATTATTTTATTTTTTCATTTTATTACATTATTGTTGGCTCAAAACAACTTTTGAAACCCAAACAGAAATTTTGAAGGAAAATAATTTTCCACCATTTCAGGTGACCCAACTTCTGGAGACCATAAGTCAGCACCCATTGACTCGATTGACTATTATAACCCCATTTCAAAAAGGGCGTGAAGTGCTCTACAACATTTAAATTAAGTAAGCTTCATTCAGCTGATGTTTCGACCTCATTTGGGGCCTCTAAAGCCTTCAAAATTAAGCTCAAAGTTTTTGTACCCTACTACCAATACCAGAAATTTTCAATATCTTCAAAACTACACTTGATCTAGCAATGAAATTTTACTGGCAGGCTGATATGACCAAATTGAACCTCTAGGAAAGAAAATAGACCATTTTGAGCTCGAACGAAAAACTTACTAAAAATAGTAACTTTCCAAAAATAGCAATTCTGCACAAGATAGCCCTTATTTAAAAAAAACCAAAAATATTTTTGGGTGATGCAAGATTGCTCTTACACCTAGGATGCTCTTGCATCACTATAGTTGGGTGGGTAAACACCAAGAAAAATCTATTTTTTCTTCTCAACTCACTCAAACATTCTAGACCACTCTAGACTAGTGCGACCCTTAAGGTTCATTGAGTGCAAAACTTATCAAACTTTGATGGAACATTTATTAGAGCTTGTACAATGTATCAATGATCCATTTGATTCTATTAGATCATGTTACTAATACTCACAAAAGCCTCTCTCACTTTCATGAGATTTGACCCCATTCAAAAGTAGTGATCACATCTCGGTTGTGTTGGAATTATTCTTGACATGTGTTGACATTGATGTCAACATATGTTTCAGAAGATTGACTTAACTATATCTGATGTTGTAGTAATATTGGTTAAGACAGGAACAAGAAGAATCATCATGGTTGTACGGGTTGTGTATGGCATGTCTGACTCTACGAGCTTGGATTTATGTTTCAGATGGAATTTAGATCTTATATCTAAGATCGCATGTAATAATTTAATTAGAGGAATAAGTTACAATAGTTTTGGTACAGATTGGTCGCACAAATAGAAACAAAGGTTTGTGGCAGAGTTAGTCTCTGAATTTCTATATTTCTTGCATGCGAGATGGATTCAGGATATGTGAGTTAAGGATATGATAGAAGACTCATTAATGTTCCCTTATTCCTTGATTGCCACACTCTTGGTGACGTTAGCTATAGCGTATGACCTTGCAAAGTATCATTTTGTGCTGACCTATGGGATATGGTGTGTTCTACCTTATGCAAAGATAAGTTATGGATTATGGAGTATGTTGGCCGACTAATGTTTTTTATTTGCTTGTCCAAGATCCCTTGTGTATCTTGACAAGAGTCTATGTAAATCATTTTTATTAGGAAATTCCTAATTGGTGCCGACCTACTAAATCATTTATATCTTGTATAAAGGAGTAAATCAAGTGATGCAAAAAGTGTGAGTGTGAATGTGAATGTGTGGATGAGAGGGCTGTTGATGTAGAGCAGGCACTGTGATAATTGTATTTCATTGAAACTGTTCTAGAAAAGGAGTTGTTGTTAGTCAGTTCATTATCTGTAATCAATATATTTATATACTTTCATTTGGATAATGGTTCCAGAAGGTGGATTTAACCTTCACATTGGGCAAGTTGCTCTAAGCAAAGAAAGGCTCATCCTACAAACTCCTAATAGGGTTGTTGATTCGAAGAAAGGAGTTTTTCCTTTAACATGGAATTTGTACTAGTTGTATTTATTTTCTCCTAATAGGGGAATATCTTGTAACTAAGATACTTTATTACTAGTGCATTATGTGTGGGTTTCATCCCCACCAGGGTTTTTCCCTTAGTAGGATTTCCTCAAAAATAATTCTTGGTATTATGATTTGTGTTACTTTTGAGGTTTTAGATTTGCATTTATTATTTTGATATAAAAAGATAAAGTTTTATATTAAGGACATACAACTAATTCACCCCCCTCTCAGTTGTATCCAAAAATTGGTATCAGAGCTATTGGTCCTTAGAGAGAAAGCTTGATCACTTGAGGTGATATGAAAATGGCTTATTACAGGAAGGAAAATCCTAAATTTTATGTTGAAAACTTTAACAGCTTGAAGAACAAGATGACACATTTTTTCTTCCTAGGAATTGTTTATTAGATGATTACATAGAATAAGGAAAAAATTGTTGCAGAAAGTGATTTTCCTAATGATATTGATGATGAAAAGAGGATTTTCTCTTGCAATATGGTTGCAAGGGAAGCTTTGTTAAGCACACTATCTGAAGAAGAATTTATAGAAGTTAAGGACCTTGATTCAGATCATGAAATTTGGGGAAGACTAGAAGCTATTAATGAAGGAGAAAATTACACCAAGAAGGAAAAGTTACAAAACTAGAAGACAAAGATGGAAAATCTAAAAATGTGAGAAGATGAAAATGTCAGAGCTTATGTATAGACAGTTTTAGAAGTTGTTACAGGGATAAAAAATTCAAGAGGAACCTATACTAAAGAAGAGGTCATTGCAAACATTATGAGATCTTTGACACCTGTTTACAAGACCAAAGTGCAGGTGATTGAGGAGATCATTCCATTAACTTAGGGATTCAATAAAGAGATGTTGATAGCTAAGTTAACTACCTTTGAGGATGAATAATTATAGGATTTAGTACCTAAGATAGAAACTACATTCAAGGCAACTGTTCATGATGATAAAAAGACCTCATCAAGCCTTGCGAGCACCAATAGGGTTAAAAAATATCTCGAGCTTAGAGACTATGGATATGCTCTAATGAAAATTGATGAGGAAAATAGGAAGATGGAAAAACTCTTTTCTCTAATCACTAGAAAGGAGAAGAGAGGTAAGGGTAAATTTGAATTAAAATTAGCTTTACATTTTTTTTCTTGCAATAAAGTTGGTCACTTTGCATCTAGATGTCCTACAAGGGTCTTTAAATACAAATCTAAGTTCACTAGGCCAGATTTCTATGATGAGGAATGCTATTATGCTAGTGAAGGTGTTTGTGATGATGATTCAATAGTAGATGAGATTGGGTTTGTAGATATAAAGTATAATGAGCCTATTCATGAATAAAAAGCCTTAGTATCACATGTTGAAAAGAAACCTAAATGGATCATTGGTAGTGGATTCTCACATCACATGACTAGTGATAAAGATAGGTTTGTTCAGCTAAAGATGCATGATGGTGGAGTTGTCATATTTGGTGATAATACTCCCCAACTGATTATTGGAGTAGGATCTCTTTCTCTGGATGGAAAATTAACACTGATAATGTGTTTCTTGTTGAAGGACTTAAGCATAACATGTTAAGATTTGGACAACTTATGGACAAAAGGTTATCATTTATAGTTTAGTAATGGATCATAAACCATCAGAGGAAAAAAGGGAAACCTGATTGCATCAAGAACAAAGACAAGAGGTAATGTATTTCAATAGAATATCGTTGATGCAAAATGTTTTATTGCTCAGATTGATGAAAGTTAGCTATGGCATATAATATTTTTCAATGTGAAATTTGATAACATAGTGAAGGTAAGTAACATGAATGTAGTTAGGGACTTACCGAAAATTGTGAAGCCCTCTAACACCATGTGCATAGAATGTGTAATGGGAAAGAAAAAAAAGGGGATTTTCCAGAGAAAGTCATACACTGCCAAAGGGAAGCTAGATCTAGTGCATACAAATATCTATGGTCCTACAAGGACTAGATCCTCTTATGGTGAAATGTATTTCATGCTATTTGTTGATGATCATTCTAGAATGATGTGGGTTTCTTTTCTTAAATAAAAATCAAAGGCATTTGAAAAGTTCAAAATCTTCAAAGAAAAAAGTAGAGATTGAATTACATCTAAAGATAAGATGTTTGAGGTCAGACAGACGAGGAGAGTTTATATCTAATGCATTTAATTTATACTACGAAGAACATGGGATATGTAGGAAGACTTCTGTTCCTAGGAATCCACAGCAAAATGGGATTGCAGAAAGAAGGAACAAAACTATATTGGATTCTCCTAGAACAATGATGATTGAAGGAAATGTATGACATGTGCATTGGAGGGAAGCAGTGAGTACTGGAGTTTACACTTTGAACGGAGTTCAGATCAGGGAAGGTAATACTAAAACACCTTATGAACTTTGGTTTGTCTATGCTCCTACTATGAGATATTTCAAAATCTTTGGTAGAAAATGTTTATCAAAAGAGATGATGAGGTAGGTAAGTTTGATTTAATAAGTGATGAAGTCATCTTTCTTGGTTATTCTACCAAAAGAAAAGCTTACACATGTTTCAACTTGAGATTGAGAAAGATGGTTGAGAGTATTAATGTAAGAATTTATGAAAAGTTTCAAGTTCAAGAAAGAATCTATGATCAAAACTCAAAAAAGACTATTAAAGAAGAAGAGTTGGATGAATTTTACAATAAGAGGCAAATATGTGAAAGTGAATAATCCAATGCTCCTAAAACTCCAAGGTATGTACCAAGAAATCTTCCTAAAGATCACATTATTGGTGATAGGAATAGAGGCATGTTAACTAGGTCTAAGGCTAGAGAGGAATTATGTTTGATTTCAAAAGTGGATTCTAGAACTAATGATGAGGCTTGCAAAGATGAATCATGGGTTAATGCAATGAAAGAAGAACTGGATCAAATAATAAAGAACAAAAAATAGGAAGTGGTTTCTAGACTTGAAGGAAAGAATGTTATTGGAACTAAATGGGTATTCATAAATAAAATGAACAAAGAGGGAATAGTTATAAGGAACAAAGAAAGATTGGTTTGTAAAGGCTACTCATAGAAAGAAGGAATAAACTTTGAAGTAACCTTTGCACCTATGGCTAGGTTGGAGGCAGTAAGATTATTTCTTTCCTTTTATGCCCACAAGGACTTTAAAATGTATCAAATGGATGTGAATTCTCCATTGTTAAATGGTGATCTAGAAGAAGAGGTCTACATTGAGCAACTTGATGGTTTTCCCTTGGTTGATGACAAAGACATGGTTTGCAAGTTAAAGAAGGCTTTGTATGGACTAAAGAAATTTCCTAGAGCTTGGTATGCATGACTTGACATGTATTTATTACATCTTGGTTTCATAAAAGGTATTGCAGATAGTAATTTATATTTGAGAACTAGCAAGGATGGAATCCCGAGCATAGAAGTATTTGTGGCTAATATTATCTTTTGGGGAAATGATGAAATGAACAATAAGTTTACTGAAGAAATAAAAGATGAATTTGAAATGTATATGATTGGTGAAATGAAGTTCTTTCTTGGTTTGCAAATTACACAAAGTAAACATGGCATTTTCATTTCTCAAACCAAGTATCTCAAGGAGTTACTGAAAAGGTTTGGCATGGAAGATTGCAAACCTATTGGAACACCTATGATTACTAGATGCAATCTTATTGCAAATGATGAAACTCAAAGTGTCTATCAAAAAAAATACACATTGATGATTGGAGGATTACAATATTTAACACATACCAGACCAAATATTGCAAATGTAGTTGGAATTCTTGCGAGGTTTCAAGAAGATCCAAAAGACACTCACTATATTGTAGTAAAAAGGATATTTAGGTATTTGAAAGGTACATTGGAATTTAAGCTATGGTATGATAATTCAGATGACTTTACCCTCCATGCATACATTGATGCATATTGGGGAGGATGCATTGATGATAGTAAGAGAACCAATTTTTGGTTCAGTCTTCCTTGGGAAGAAGTTAGTCTCTTAGTTAAGCTAGAAGCAGGATTGTGTTGCTCAATCCACTACTAAATTAAAATATGTGGAAGCTACTTTAAACGGTTCACACATTATTTGGATGAAACAAATGCTGAAGGATATTGGAATAATTTTGAAGAACCAATTGTGACTCATTGTGACAATAGAAGCACAATAAATATGTCAAAGAATCCTTTATGCACTCAAAATCCAAACATATCTCAATAAAATATGATTATTTAAGAGAGAAAGTTGTAGAAACGAAAGTCAGAGTTGAGTATATTAGTTCAAAGGAGAAATTAACATATATATTCACTAAAAAATTTCCAAAAGATATCTTTGAGTATCTCAGAGATATGCTTGGGGTGAAAACCCCTCATTGTGAGGACTAAATGATGCAATAATGCATCAGTCCAATAGCTATCCGAGCTATATTCTTCTCTGGACTTGATGCTTGGATACACTCCTTAGGGGGAGTGATTGCAAGACATAACATCACTTATCTGGGTGATTTGGCACCTACTTTTAGGCATCAATATTTTAAAAAGGTACACCTTTCTATGATGGTTTTTTTAGAAGGAAAAGTAGTCCTTTTTCATTGATGTCAAAGGGGGAGAAATATAAGAAAACCCCACTAGTTCAGAGGGAGCTGTGTAGAGGGTATTAAGATGAATGTTGGGTTGATGGTTTTTCTCATATGTTTCCATCAATACCAAAAGGGGAGACTATTGGACTTTTTCTTGACATGTGTTGTCATTGATGTTAACTTATGTTTCAGAATATTGACTTAACTATATCTGATGTTGCAGTAATATTAGTTAAGACAGGAACATGAAGAATCATCATGGTTGTACGGGATGTGTATGACATGTCTGACACTACGAGCTTGGATTTATGTTTTAGATGGAATTTAGATCTTATATCTAAGATTGCATGCAATAATTTAATCAGAGGAATAAGTTACAATAGTTTTGGTACAAACTGGTCGCAGGAACATAAATAGAGGTCTTTGGTAGAGTTAGTCTCTGAATTTATGTGTTTTCTTGGATGTGAGATAGATTCAGGATATGATAGAAGACTCATTAAGGAATAATTTCATTTATTACTTGATCTTCATGCTCTTGGTGATGTCAGCTGTAGTGTGTGACCTTGCGAAGTCTTATTTGGTGCCAACTAATGGGATGTGGTGTGTTCTACCTTGTGTTAAGATAAGTTATGGATTATGGAGTATGATAGCCGACTAATGTTTGTTATTTGATTTTCCAAGATCCTATGTGTATCTTTTTGGACTAACCACCAACTTCCCCCTTCAGGATTCATGACATGGTTTAACAATGTCCTATGTCTTCTATAAGTCTAGTAGTTGAATCAGGTATTAACAGGCTGATCTTTTGGTACAACAAAAATTGCTAGTTATAATAAGTGGTATAAGAGATTGGTCACAATTTTGAATCCCCTCAGGTGACGCTAAGGGTGGATTATTGGACTAACCTCCAACACCCCCCTTTTGGATTCATGCAATGGTTTTACAGACTCTTGTGTCTTCTATAAGTGTAATGGTTGAATTAGGCATTAACAGGTCAACCTTTTGGTGCAATGACAACTACTAGTTGTAACATATCTTGACAAGAGTTTATGTAAATCATTTTTATTAGGAAAGTCCTAATTGGTTCCGACCTAATAAATATTTTGTATCTTGTATAAAGGAGTAAATCAAGTGATGCGAAGAGTGTGGGTGTGAATGCGAATGTGTGGATACGAGGACTGTTGATGTAGAGAAGGCAACTTGTGATAATTGTACTTCATTGGAACTATTTTAGAAAAGGAGTTGTTGTTAGTCAAATCATAATATGTAATTAGTATATTTATATACTTTCATTTGGATAGTGGTTCGAGAAGGTAGTTTTAACCTTCATAAGGTGGATTTAACCTTCACATTGGGCAAGTTGCTCCGAGTGAAGAAAGACTCATCCTATAAAATCCTAATAGGGTTGCTGACTCGAAGAAATGAGTTTGTACTTTAATAGGGACTTTTTGCTGGTTGTATTTAGGGAAAGATCTTGTAACTGAGATACATTATTACTAGTGCATTATTTGTGGGTTTCATCCCCACTGGGGTTTTTCCCTTAATAGGGTTTCCTCAAAAATAATTCTTGGTGTTCTGATTTGTGTTAGTTTTGAGGTTTCAGATTTACATTTACTATTTTGATATGAAAAGATAAAGTTTTATATTAATGACATACAACTGATTCACCATCTACACAAACAAATTTATTTGGGTGAGTATTTCACTAGGAAAAACCTTTTTTTGGCTTCGCAACTCACTTGAATGTTCCATACCACTCTATAATAGTGCATCCCTTAAAGTGCATAGAGTGCAAAAATTGTCAAACTTTGACAGAGCAATTCTAAAAGCTTGTGCAATGTATCAATGATCCATTTGATTCTACGAGATCATGTTATTGATGCCCACAAAAGACTCTCTCACTTTCACAATATTTGACCCCATTCAAAAGTGACAACCACATCTTGGTTCTCGCAAAATCTTACAATGTTGCTTAATTGAAAGTTATAAAAATGTGTTTCTTTGAAACCATTTTTTGTGGCATTGAACCATCTATGCTAACACATCCACTTGGGAGAGTAAATATGAGAAACAACCTCATTCAGATTTGTAACTTACTCAAATGTTTTGGACCACTCCATACCCATATGTCCCTTAAGGTGCATTTGTCAAACTTTGATAGAAAATTTTTCAAAGCTCATGTAATGTATCAATAATCTATTTGATGCTACGAGATCATATTTTTAACACCCACAAAATTCTCTCTAATTTTCATTATACTCAACCCCATTCAAAAGTGGCAATCACATCTCGATTCTTGCCAAATCTTGCAATGTTGATTAGTTGAAAGTTGCAACATTACATATCTTTGAAATGAATTTTTGTGGCCTCAAACCAATTATTGCAATACATACACTTGGGAGAGTGAACATGATGAACAACCTCATTTAGTTTCAAAAATCACTTGAAAATTTTAGACAACTCTGTACCTGTGCATCCATTAAGGCCCATAAGGTGCAAAAATTGTCAAAATTTGATGAAGCATTTATTAGATCTTTTGCAATGCATCAATGATCCATTTGTGGCTATGGGATTGTGTTACCAATCCCCACAAAATTTTCTCACTTTTACAAGATTCAACCCCATTTAAAAGTGTTAGGGTTTTAGGATCATTGCAAATGTAATAGCACTATCTGATTGTATGTGTTTTCCAAATGCATGGATCTCTTTGTATTTATACATGACAATGACAAGAAGAGACATGTCCCTTCATGGGACATGTCTATTCATTAATTTATTTTATCAATTTAACTATTTAGTTATTATGAGAATAAATATATATATCAATGTATATAGTAATATCAATTATTATATATATATAATAAATCATTTCTCATAATAATCATATAGTCAGTATTTTTTATTTGATCGATGCTATAAACATCAACACCCCCTCTTAACTAGGGAGGATAAATCAATCCAATGTCAACACTTAAGACAATTGACAACATAAATTATATGATGTAAGCAATAAAGACATCATCCTCATGATGTAATCAATAGAAACATAGTATCAATGTGTGCATTGCCTCCATCAAAAATTCTATCTACAAGTCCTCAGGTGGATTTCTCCATCAATGATTCTATCCACAAGTTCTCAAGTGGATTGACTCCATTGACGATTCTATCCACAAGTCCTCAGGTAGATTGCCTCCATCAGCGATTCTATCCATTTGATATCTTGAGTATTGGCCTATCAGAATGTCAACACATGACATTCACCTAAGTACTCAAGAGTTCATAAAGATATCATCTCATGATATCGAGAGCATTGGGCTTCAGAATATCAACTCTCAAGATATTCACCAAGTGCTTAGAGTAATGGCCTACCAACATCAATTCTCATGATGTCCACCAAGTACTCAAGAGTTCATAAAGATATCATCTCATGATATCGAGAGCCTTGGCCTATAGAATATCAAGTCTTGTGATATTCACCAATTTCTTAGAGTAATGGCCTGTAGAATATCAAGTCTCGTGATATCCACCAAGTACTCAACAAATGTTCATAGGTAATGTGCACT